>MJUT01021030.1:31361-87801 GCA_002080005.1 Gigantidas platifrons | reverse complement strand
AGTTCACATTGATGATGGCATTGTCTAGTTCACATTGATGATGGCATTGTCTAGTTCACATTGATGATGGCATTGTCCAGTTCACATTGATGATGGCATTGTCTAGTTCACATTGATGATGGCATTGTCTAGTTCACATTGATGATGGCATTGTCCAGTTTAATTAAATGCGATTTGATAATGTAGTTTGCTGATGATCTCACACCAACAAAAAGAAAAAAAAAGATTAAAGTAGAATTCACATATAATACAAAATACATTATAATTTGAGTTTGAACATAAAACCAATCACCTTTACAATAATGTGTTATCATTTCTTACCCTGTTTCAAAAAGGTATTTACTCTCATATATACATATTAATTAACACCAATAGCTACGTATACAGTACATTCTTATAATCTACTTGTATTATTGTCCTACAGGACTACACCATGTGACTATCAGTCAGAGGTATCAGCTGTCTCTAATCATGAATACGATGTCATTAAAGCAGAAGAACACATTTATATTACCATTATATAGACTTTTGGAGAAGGATATTTAAGTACTAAATTCGATATCAATGTTTTTATTAATTTGAAAACAGTACGGAATGGTTATATTATTCAGTGTTTGTTAACAGTGGACTGTGCACAAAGACAACAGAAAACATTATGAAAACACTTCAACTCAAACTTAAATACCTGAACCAGCTTCCTATTGCCGAAAAACATTTTTTTCTAAAATTATAAAGCAAATATGATAGAGAGTCGTATAATTCGCATTTTGCAAATCTAGTAAATAAAAGATATCAGCTTGACAACCAGTGTGTGACTGTACAGATAATACTAAGACGATGCTGCTTATTTAATGAATATATAAGAGCAAAAGCCCCAACCTTAAATGTGATGGAAATATAAAATGCAAGTAGTGAGTGAGTGAGCGAGTAAATACAAGTAGTGAGTGAGTGAGCGAGTAAATACAAGTAGTGAGTGAGTGAGCGAGTAAATACAAGTAGTGAGTGAGCGAGTAAATAAAAGTAGTGAGTGAGTGAGCGAGTAAATACAAGTAGTGAGTGAGTGAGCGAGTAAATACAAGTAGTGAGTGAGTGAGCGAGTATTATTCTGATTTCGAGCAACCGGTCTTTGTTCTTACTCCTTAGTGCTGCCTATCAGAGAAGCAACAAAAACCAATTTAACAGTCTTTGGTTTGACCCGATCGGGGCTCGAACCCACGATCTATGGCACTCGAGGCGAGCAAGCTAACCATTACAACACCATTGCGGTCAAATACTATAGGATTAAACGCTTCTTTTCAGGAGTTCATACATGTGTAAACGGTGCCGATGCAATCACAAAATGAATAAACGTCCAAAGGACTTTTATGTAAAGTTTGGGAGTGCATCGGCACCGTTTACACATGCATGAACTCCTGAAAAGAAGCGTTTAATACTTATAATTCTTCCACATAAATCTTTTCCCTATTTTGATTATTAAACTGATTTTCAGGCTTGCTTTCAATCGGACACTATCGTAATTTCCTGTCGGCGGCCGCCATATTGTTTATACTGGTTATACCAAAAAGTTAATCGAGTTATGAACGGATCGAAAACGAAAAAGTTCATCGAGTTATGAACGAATCAAAGACAAATCCGTGACAGTGCTCTTGTCCAATCAAAAGGCACGAAAATGATATACATTGATTCTACAAGAATTATAATACAATAAACTGAAAACAGTATTAATTCTTAAACAAAAGCTCAAAACAGGATTTGTAGACAGTCTGTTATATTACAACTTCTACCTTTCAACTGAAACGTCTAGATGTGAAACAGAAAGAAGATTAAAATCAATGATTAGAATGATTAAAGTGCTCTAAATCGTCCATAACTAGATTTCCAATGCCGAAATATTAAAAAAAATTAAGTTAAAAAGAGTTTGAAGATATCAAATTAAGGGGTAATCAGAATCCGTATATCAAAGGACAGACAACACAATGACCACAAGAAAAGGTACAAAAGGACAAACAACGATCTACAAAACGTACATATAAAACTAAAGAGCGAGTAACACGAACCCCACTAAAAACCGGGGAGAACTCAGGTGCTCCAGAAGAATGAGCAGTTCCTGCTCCACTAGTGACACCCGTCGTGTTAATCTAGTTACAAACCTGGTGAGAAGTCAAATCATGCATGAACAAAACATAAAGTAAATGTAATGACTGCATAAACCTGTTCTATGAGACATCAGTGTCAAATCAGAACAGATAGACTTAGTAGCATCTTAACTGTAATATATGTAGGAGAAAAGGGTTAGAAAACTCGCTTTGCTTCTGAAATCTCATTACATGTATATGGAAATAGTTGTTCACATTAATATGTATATACTATCTGTGATAGAATATAAATGTCTTGTAATTTTGTTATATTAAAATCATTGAATTTAAATAATTATTGTTTTGTTTTTGTGAAGACGAATGATACTTTTTGTTTCAGATTCATTTTGATTTGACAGAAATTCGAATGACATCATTCATAAAATGTCACTACTCTATTGTCAAATAACTTATGACATAGTGTGTCTTTTGTTACAATACGAGATCCTGTGTATGTCACATTACAGTGATTATTGTTTAACCCCAAAATGAGCAATTTTTCAGCTATATCATGACAAACACAGCTCTCATTTTGATGAAATGATGATGATGTCTGCTTTAATCTAGACTAACACGATGGGTTTTTATAGTGCTAGCTCACTGAAACAACAGTCCGCGGGTAGACGCTTCGCTCCACTCGGAAACATTCTGATTCTAAGCCAACCGGTCTTTGCTCTTACTCCTGCATGCTTATCGGAGAAGCAACAATTACCAATTTTGTAGTCTTGGGCCAGGGCTCGAACTCAGACCTACAGCACTTGAGGCGAGTACGCTAACCCTTACACCACTGGCGCTATTTGTCAAATTATAACAATATGATTAATTTATCTCAAAAAGTGATTGTTAATGATTATTGATTTTACTCATATATTTAAGCTAATTTTTAAGGTAATTTAAGCTATTTAACAGTAATCTTTTTTCTTTCTTTTCTTCTTCTTTATATCCTTCGTAAGATAACCATTCTTTCTGAATGTCATTTTTTCATACTACCAGTTGCATGCTAAGTTTTCTAATCACTGAATACCATTTATCTTTTTCAATTACTGTCACCATTAATACCAATTTTCCAGTTACGATCACCATAAGAATCTGTATTCCAATGTCCAACACCATGCTGTTAATAATTTCCATCACTAATTATCATAGTCATTGAGTGTTAGTTTCAGAACATTTCTGTGGTTACTCCATCACTAATTATCATAGTCATTGAGTGTTAGTTTCAGAACATTTCTGTGGTTACTCCATCACTAATTAGCATAGTCATTGAGTGTTAGTTTCAGAACATTTCTATGGTTACTCCATCACTAATTATCATAGTCATTGAGTGTTAGTTTCAGAACATTTCTGTGGTTACTCCATCACTAATTATCATAGTCATTGAGTGTTAGTTTCAGAACATTTCTGTGGTTACTCCATCACTAATTATCATAGTCATTGAGTGTTAGTTTCAGAACATTTCTGTGGTTACTCCATCACCAAGACCATATTTACAATGCATTCTACATAGTGTTCATAATCTCCTTTACAATGTATATCACTCTGACGACTTCTTCCTAGACTTCACCACCACATTATCTTCCTAGACTTCACCACCACATTATCTTCCTAGACTTCACCACCACATTATCTTCCTAGACTTCACCACCACATTATCTTCCTAGACTTCACCACATTATCTTCCTAGACTTCACCACCACATTATCTTCCTAGACTTCACCACCACATTATCCGATGCTATTTACATTTAACTGGATTTAATGTTCATCAGCATCCTATATCGAGCGCTATGTAGATTATGCAGTAGGCGACGATTTTGAAACTCAAGGACATCGATTTTCTCAAGGACATCGATTTTTCTCGGACTTTTTATACGATGTGTACAGTCTAATATTATTTGTAGCTTATCATCGTTAGATAAAGTACTATATTGTATATTGTGATCTTGTTGTAGTATAAATTGTAATTCAGCAATGATAGGATTGCGAATTGATGATAATGCAGGACAGTTCAGTATGAAATGAGCATGAGTCTCCGCCGCAGAATCACATAGCAAACAGGTAGGATCGATGGTATAGTTCTTGTATTTTGCTCTATTGTTCTGAGGAATATAAGTTCCTGTTAGTAACTTTAATTTAGTTGGTAGTCTATTGACATCTCTGCTTGATTTACAGTTGATTGATATTAGTGGATGAATTTTTCCAATAGAACACTTTTCGGTATTGTGAAATTGTAGTGATTTATACAATGTTGTTGAATGTTTATTGTTGTTCCACCAGTACACATTTATCTTTCTATTTAAAATTGACTTCCATTCATTTTTAGTATTAAATAGGATTGCCCAACATAAATATCGGATCTTTTAGCTCACATTGAAGTAAGAGTTTTTTTTTTATTTCAATGAACCAACTAGCACTGGAATTTAATTTAATTGCTAATTGTCTTCTGGTTAGCCGTTTCTCAATAGATTCTTCACTTTGATTTGTAATGTTATTGAAAAGTTGAAATGCCCCTTTTATGAATTTGGGCTTCAACGGGCAAGAATCCTGTCAGCAGATATATGGCACTAGCTGGTGCATTTTGTAGTAAAGATAATAATTACTTCAGTAATTTTTTCTGGAATATTTCCAATTGAGTAATTTGAGTACGGTTCAATAGTATAAGTTCGAGACCATATAACAGAATTGGGGTGATATAAGTTCGTATCAGTTGGAGTGTGGTTTCAGGGTCCAATCCATTATCACCGTGAAGACCTGATGCCATTAAACTATATGTTGCTCTTCGCGCTTTCTTTATATTGTTGTCGACATTGATTTCACCGGACTTCTTGGAATTGCTGGTTTGTGGAAGTCCAATATGCGTTGCCTCTGTAACATTAGGAATATTAGCGCTTTTCATTTGTAGAATTTGATTGATTTTATCTGATTGTTTTCGTTGGGAGAATTTAACCTATAGGGTATTGGTTTTTGTTGGCCGAAGTTGGTACCTTTCCTGTGAAGCAAAATCTTCAGCAATCAATTGTTAATAGTAATTGTGCGTCGTTGAAGTCTGTTGTATCGAGTGTTATATCATCTGCACAAGCACTTGTGTTGCATGTAATGTTACCAATTCTTGCTCCTACTCTATTCAGCCTTTCAAGTAACGGGTTGACGTAAGCTTTGTAGGGAAGTTGTTCAGCTGCTGACTGTTCTAATATGTTGGTTACGGTATTTACTGACTACTCGATATTATTCGTAAAATTTATTTCACAATTAGTAAGTTTACTGTTGATTTTGGATTGGTATACTTTATCTATTTTATCTCATCTAATTCGTCTTGTCATTGTATTGAATTGATTTTGTTGTTGCGGTTTTGGTTTTGATGTTGCCATTCTGTTTTTGTCTTTGTACAGGTAAAATTCCTCCGGAATTCCGAGCACTCCAATTATGGATAAAATTATAAAACCTAACTTTAATAACGGGCACATACTTATAAAGATATGTATTTACAGTTATGATAAAATATACGTGGTAGTTAAAAGTTCATCATTTCCATGTTGTGTAAGTTCGGTTAGTGGCATAAAAACATATTTACATCTAAAAAGTATAAAACGTGTATTGTAAAATAGTCATTTCACAGAAGTATTACAATTAATAGTGTTGTCAAAAGTCCATTCTGCTGTTTAGTTATTCATATTAGTAAAAACGTATATACACACAGCACTAAAAGACAAAAGCGCAGTCGTAATTTATACAAATGTCCTTTCCTTCACGCACTCTTCGATAACAGCAATTCTTCCGTTGTTAAAACAAATTGACTCATAAAAGGTAAAATCATCATTTAAGTACGCGTATAAACAGTTTAAAATGTAAAACGATATCTTTAATGAACGGATTGGATGCTGGACACAGTAAGAAAAATATACTATTAGCTGACTTATATAAGTTTGATAAATTCCGGAAAAACAGTTCTAGAAATGTACTATTAGCTATTGGCTATCTACCCTTCTACATAATGTTCTTCAATATTTCAGTCCTCTTTCAATGTAACACAAAGCAGTAGTGTTGCATGGCTCTTTCAATTTGCATTAAATCCTAGTTCGTATATGGAATCAGTTGGTTTATTTTACATGAGGTGCAATCCAAGATGATTTGCATAAATAGCCCATTTTGTTCTAGAGTCCGTGTACCACCTCCCTACCCCACCCCCTTTGGCTCTTCCAGAGCCTCATATAGTTTCACCATTTGTGTGTTTCTGTTTTCTTCTATAGTTTTGCATTCCAGTAATAAATGTTCTCTGTCTTCTTCTTCTTCTTCTTCTTCTTCTTCTTCTTCTTCTTCTTCCCCATATAGTTTACAGATCGGAGATATTTTATTACGACTGAACTTAGCATGGTGATATTGTAGCATCTAGTATCAGTAATTAAACGTAATTTGATTTCTGCTTTTTGTATGTCGTACTTTCAATTTTTCACACTTCGTAATATGTTATGTGGAGTTCCTATTGGATTTTGCTGAATTTCCAGATATTCAAATGTAGATTTTGTTTGCTTTTCGTTTGTCCATTTATCGTACCAAAAGCTGTTAATGATCTTTTTCATTTCATTTTTCCACTGCTGTTTCTTTGGACGATTTTCTAGTATTTCTTCTGGAGATGGCAGATTATATTTTTGGGGCGTCTTCCTAATTCCACAGATGAATAATTTGTCTTCTTCTTTTGAATTTTCCATTTCCCATATGAGTATTTCTTTTTCAATGGATAAGTCTAACCTGGCTAAGGTGGTAAACAAGATTATTGCATTTTTGTCCAGCATTGTCTCTATTGGTTCTGTCTCTATTAGTATGTAGATAGCTACTGATGCGGTTCGCTCTGGAAGGCATTGAAATTGTCTGCAGGTTGCCCTTTGAAGCTGTTCTAATTTCTTCGTGTCTAATGATGTATATGCCTGGATTTCTATCCCATATAGATACGTGGGACAGCGTATGTATTCCAAATTTTCAGTAGAATTACTGGGGACATTCCTGATCTTGCGTGCAGTCCAGGTCCTAGTAAGGCATATATTGTTCGTCTGCCTATACTCAGTCTCTTTTCAATATTTATTTTCCCGTTTTCTTTGTAAGTTATTCCAATAAGGTGCTTAATTGATTGTGTACTCTGTTTATTTCCTGGCCTCCTAATATATATTTTTTTCGGATGTGTTTGTAGAGCTTTTGATGCATTTATTATTTCTGTTTTTTCCAGGTTTAGTTTCACTAAATCTCTTTTGGTGTTATATTCAATGAGATTTAACATGGCTTGGATGTCTTTACTCTCTCCAAGCAGAGCAATGTCATCTGCACAGGGAGGCGCTGATACAGTAATATTTCCGATAGTAGCTCCCAACGTGCTTTTTTTGCAATACTATCCAATATTGTGTTGTTATACCTCTTGTAGAGTAAGGTTGACAGTTTTGCACTTTGGCTTAATATCCATACTTTCTGTGGTCTGGTTTCCCCATTTAACTTTCAGGATTAGCCCATCATAAATGTTCCTTAGTTAGGGACGGACCATTTAACTTCAGGGGGGGGGTATGTTTTTTTTTTTTAAATGTTCTGATTCCCAATGTTGCTGAAAAAAATATTCAGATTTTGATGGAGGAAACAAAATAATCTGATTCAGAGTTTTTGTCATATAACCTAATGTTAAATTCTGGAAAAAAATTTCGCGCTTCGTGCAACAAAAAAAAATAAATATTCTAACTCTCGTGTTGTCCGAAAAAAAATTTCTGACCGAAACAAAAAACCATACCCCCCCCCCTGCAAGTTAAATGGTCGGTCCCTAATAGCCACATCTCACCAATAATTCCATCGTGGTATAGCTTATTTAACATTATGTCATGGTTGACGGTATCAAATGCTTTTTTCTGCGTCTACAGCCAAAAGTTATAAATCCTGATTAAATTTTTTGTATATTAATATAGTTTCTGATAATATAAATGCTGTAAATTTACTAGATGCGTGTTCAGTGAAACCTCTCTGTAAGGGATTTTGCGTCGGAGATAGCTGTTTTTCTAATCTCTCTTTGATGAATGACTCAATAATTTTTGAGAACGTATTTGTAACGACTATGCCTCTATAATTTCCTGGTCAAGTTTTGTCCTTTTGTTCTTTTGCAATACTGGTGTTAAGATGCCACTTTTCAAATTGTCTGGAATATTAAGCTCTTCAAATATTTGGTTGATGATACTACAAACTTCTGTTGCCAATTCAGCATTTGCAATTTTAAAGTGTTCTGCTTGTATTCCATTTTCATCAGCAGCTTTCCCATTATTCAATTTTCGGATAGCTTGTTTTACTTCTGCTTCTGTTGCTGGTGGGATTTTCACCTTATTGGCTGTTACTTCTGCTATGATGTCATTTTGTATTGTGCAGAGGCGGTTTCGTTCTAGGTCAAATTTGTTTTCGTCCAGACTAGGAGTAGCTAGATTTTCGAAATGTATTCTCCAGGCTTCCATAATATTACTTTGGTTGTATTCAACATTGTCTATGACCAGTGCGTCAGTATTTATTGCACAGTTACTTCTTTGCATTCTTAGCAATTTGTGGAATGTTTTACTATCGTCTTGAGATGCTTCCATAATTTCTGAGATCAGTTTGTCCTTCTTTGAGGCATATGCTTGTCGCTGTACTTGACGCACTGTTCGTTTTTTTCTTTATCATATCCTTTCTTTCGCTTTCAGTGATACTGTTCGATTTTCCCTTATTTTCCAAATCCAGTGTGCGTTTTTAGCATCTTTAGATGCTTGGTCAATGCTACGATTCTTTATTTCTCTACCTACAGATTTTAGTGTCTTTAGGCACCTGTATTTTGGTATGGACTTCCTTCCTGCCTTGTGTAATGTATTCTCTAGTTTGACTATTCTATCTGCAACACTTAGTTTTATAATGTTTTTATGCTTTCCTATTTCTGCTTTGTGTGATTTTCTTATATTCGTCAGAATTGCATTTGTCCCATGCTGGCTTTGTATAGATTTTAGCTGAGTTTGGTGCCAATTTACTTATTTGGGTGGTAATTTCTACTGTAATGAGAGTATGGTCTGAGGTGTTTATAGCATCGAACGGTATGATTGAAACCCTAGGTTGCAGGTTCAATGTTTTCCCTTTAAACATAATATAATCTATCTGAGATTGACCTTTTCCGTTATGATGGTGGGATGTAAATTCAATTGGATAGTTTGTAGGCAATAGCAAGTTGCTTTCTATAGTAAAGATCTTAAAGATGTCATCCCTTCGTCTGTCGTCTCTATGTAATGAAGCATTCATATCTCCACAAAGAAGAATGTCGTATGTTTCTTCATATTTTTGTATGACCTCGTTCAATTGATCCACCATGTCTCTGTATTCATAATCTCCCTCCTTGATATCGGATGGCATGTAAACATTTACTATGCATAACATTGTTGGTACATTATTGATTGTAACTACTTGTATACGACTGCCCCCATCAGATTTTATTTCCAGAATACTGCTGTGCCACCATTACCACGAAGGGACTTGTAGTTAAGTTTTATATCATCATCCCCTGCATTAGCCGAAACGTTTAAATCTTTGTGCATATTGTCCAGCATTTTCTTTTCTAATGCTAAAAGCCAATGTTCTTGTATGCATAGTATGTCACAAGTGTTCAGTACTTTTTTTTTATAGATATTTTGAATACCCTTTTGCACTCTGTATATTTATTGATCCTATGATTGTTGTCTGTATTTTTCGCTTTGCCATGTAACTGTTGTTGCACGGCCGGCTCCTAAAAAAGGCTTCTTTATTGTGTTAGTTACAGTTAGGGTTTCAATAATAGGTTGTGTATTTTGTTGATAATTTTAAGTGGTATTTGGTAGGTGTGTGTCTACTGGGAGAGAGTATGTATAATTTTGTCCATCCAGCTGAGCTACTAGTACCTTTTCTATACTGGTTTTGTTGTTACTAGTTGTACTATTTGTGTTGTTCGGAGTTTGATTTACATTTCCAGCAAGTTGACTATTCCTTCATTGTAGGTTTAATGTTCGATATTCACCATTTCGGTTTTTGCAGTTCTTTGGAGCTGATAAGTTGTCCCGAGCAGTAGCAAGCCGTTATTTTGAGTTTAACGAAGCCTATACTCCCTATCTGTTAGCACGATTGTTGTACGATTAGGATTAGCTGGGTGTCGGATGTTGTTATAAGGCCTGTAGTATTCAGGCTGTACTTGTGTTTGTCCCTTGTTTGTATTGATGGCTTGAGGGTATTGATTAGCACGTTGGAAATGCACAGGTGGTGGTACAACTGGGTTCGTGAAGGCGACATATGATGGCATTTGTGCCTGTGGAGGTGCAACATAGAGTTGGTTAAGTTGTGGATGATCTTGCTTACTATTTTCCCTCCTGGAGCAGAAATTGTCGTTGCATGGAGCGAGTTTCTCTTTAGCTTCTAGTATATTAAATTTGCATTTTAGTTCATTCCTTTCCATGAAGTACTTAACTTGAAGATCTTTTATTTCTAGTTTGTGATTAATTTCTTTTTGCAAGTTGTCTATACGGTCAGTAAGCTGTGATTCAATCTGTCCCATTTTGTAAAATAGAGATTGTTGAGGATGGTCGTTTCCGTACATTTCAGCACTATTTATCATTGGATCCTTAATACCTAGTTTAGCTGTTAGCAGATCTATGGTGTTTTTGTAGTCGTTGCTAGCTATCTCAAGCATGGCTATTTTGCCTTTGCAGTCAGTAAGTTGCATTTCTATCGATTCATAGTCTATTTGATCGCTTTTCTTGGTTCGTTTCTGCTTCGTCTTGGCTTCCTGTCTATTAGCATTTGCTATAGTTGTCTGTGTAGTATGGTTATGTGGTGGTACCTCTACAAATTCTGTAGTTTTAGTAACATTCTGTTCATCTTTATCATTATTTGTGTTGACAATATTTGACACTTCAGATTCTGCTGTATTGTTGTTACAGTTGTTTTCTACCATTAGCTGTTTAGGTTCTGTGTCTTCATATGGTATAGTTATGTTCAATGCCGTACATGAGGAGCATATATATTGGTCGTCTGGTATGCAGCCTATATTCACGCATTCAGCATGATACCAGTTAGTACAATTTTTGCATTCTATGGCAGACTTAGTGTCTATTGTAGTTTCACAGTACTGACAGCTTAATATAAATTCAGCCCCCGTCCCTTCTCTGTCATCTAATTCTAGTTCAGTGCTCATACAGTGTTCATGTAAAGTTTCTATCTCAGTGCTTGTATTTCTAGTTGGTAAATCTTGATAGTCTATGGCCTTCCTATCTGGAGGTGGTGATATTAATCCTACTGGTGTTGACGATTCATGCAAGTATAATGGTTGCGCATCAGTTGTTGAATTTATAGTATCGTTGGTATAAGTTGGTGGACTACAGCCTTGTAAATTTGGCTATATCATATGCGCTGTGTCGTTACGATTATGAGGTTTTGTATAATCTTTGGTTGTTCGTTGGGCATTTGGTAGAGAAAACTGGCAAATTTCCCTAATTTTATTATTCAGCCCTTTATAGTCAGTATACTGTTCCAGGCATTGGCATATTATATGCAAGTCCTCTTGTATGAATTCTTGTAGCAAGTAACCATTGACATCGAGTTTACTTGTGGTGTTAAACATGTTTATCCTATAAAGTTGGCGATTTGTTCCACCATTTTTGTGTTTAATGGATAATGATTCTTCTATAATAAGTATTTTCCTCCCATACTCTCATTGTCCGGTTTGCTTGACTTTGTATATAGATGAAATGTTTTTGTACTAGATTGCTCATTGTATTCATATATTGATTTTTTTCAATATTTCATATGATGCTGCAGCACATGTTATTACTAAAATCTATATGATAATCTAGGGTTGGTTCAGATACGAGGACTGGCAGGTCAGTTAGCTTGGAATCCCATGTAGACTGACCTAACCAGTACTAGTAAAGCGTAAAGTTCGATTTCAATTCCAACAGTCTGCTCTTATTCTGTCACTGATTTCTCTTAGCCAAACTTTTGCTAAATTTCTTCCAGGGTGTATACCATCTATGTATAAATTAAAATTGTAATAATGCCAGGTATCGTGCCTAGATCTAGTTCTATGTCTACAGCTTGCTTTCAGGAAGACGCTGAAGTCTGGCGAGTTTGTGTTTAAATTTACATTAAATTTACGGATTTCTTTATTTAAGGTAATAATTTGGGCTTGCAGTTGTTTATCTTGGTCTTTAAATGTAGATGGATCTTTATGTTTACAATGCTCGTTCCAATTTTTTATTGAGTAGATGGGTACTCCTAAGAAGGTAAGTTTCACCTGTGTATAACTCTTGAATCTAATAATGTCCTAATAATAATATGGTCTATATAATTGTTTCGTTGTTTTGTGTGCTTAGTGAAATAAATCTGCTTTAGTCTTTTGATGTCAAGTTGCAAGTGCCCAAGCAGACATAGAGGGCTATATCTCCTACATGTGTAGGTTTTGTAGGTTTCTGTCAATATTACGTCTTAGCCAGGCTAGACTCCCTTCAATTTTGGCACCTTTTTTGCACCACCAGACTATATTGTTGTCAAAAGTGTGCCTAATTTGGTTTCTAAGGCTGAAGCCGTTACTGTCAGATAAAATGAGCGGAGTCCGCAATCTTGGTCCAGCAGGCACATTTACTACTGACTTTTGAAGATATTTACTTAATTTTGATTCAGACATAGATAGTGACTATTGACTTAGAGCGGCCACGTGGTTTAGGGGGAGGGTGGTACAGTGAGTTAGCCCGGACAAATTTTATACAAAACTAGCAAAAGCCGATTGTTAACATCAGTCAATCGGTAATAAAACGCCACTAATATAAATAAATTTACGACAAATTACTAGCACCGACAACTGAAGTTAAATTGTCAATCAAGAAATATTCGATAACCTATGAAGTTTTCATGAAATTACTATAAATAACGAGTAATCCGACTGTGCCCAGCAAAAAAATAATACGAGTATGTGCATAAAATTAATTGGAGTGCTATAAAACTTTAAAACTATCTGGAGCTATATCAGGTACGTCTTCTCAACATGTCCTCGTTCTCAACTTTAACTCATCATTAATTATGATGAAAATTGGATGATGATCCGAGGTGTTACTTGGAAGATTGTTCAGTGTCCACTTAATTGATTTTGTATCAAGCATATATTGTCAATATGAAGATAGTCTATTTTAGAAGTCATACCATTGACATTAATGAATGTTTTTCGATCGCTCGTCCACTTGAGATTGCATTCGTCAATGCACTCTATTAAGTATTGCTTTCTCTTGTACATTGTTGGTTAGATCTTCGTTTAGATCTCCTCCTTCAAAATTATACATAAGAAAAGTCCCCTGTTTTTACAAGAACTTGTAACCATTAAAAATAATATATACAGTCCGACAAAAGTTAAGCACCACCTGACTTGTTTCAATACTATCTTTTCTAATAATGAACTTATTTCAAATCGGTTTGCTGTTTTCGTTACCTGTACACACATACTTACTTACCTGTGAAACAGGTTATTGATCGCCGATTTGTATTTATGTGTATATGACAGGGTGTGTAAAGTGCCACGTGTACTTTTCAACATTTGTGGTTGCGAGCGAAAGCTGATTTTTTGTGTGTAGAATTTTAAGTTTTATTTTCTATTGGTTTGGTATGGTGCGGCGAAAATTAACCATACCAGAATGGTGGCAAGCTGTTGGCATGCATAACGGTGGTTTTAGCCATAGAAGGATGGCAGACCACTTCAGGGTTAACCATTCCATCATTGTATGACTGATGCAGCGTTTTCGTCAAACGGGGAATGTTACTGACCGTCCACGTGCAGGTAGACCTCGCAAAACGACACCGAGGGAGGACCGGCTCATATCCAGACGGACGCGGCAACGGCCGTTCAGTACAGCTGGTACACTTCGTGGTAATTTAGCGTTTGGAGGCCACATTAGCACACGCACTGTAATCAGACGCCTCCACCATCAGGGAATGCGAGCGCGACGACCCATAAAACGTCCACAGTTGACATTACGTCATCGCCATGCTCGATTTGACTGGTCACATGATCATTTGGGGTGGACTATTCGCACATGGAGACGGGTCCACTGGTCTGATGAAAGTCGTTTTTTGCCACGCCCTACCGACGGTCGTGCAAGGGTTTGGCGCCAACGAAACACTTCATTTCAGGACAACCACATTTTGGGCACAACTGCTTTTGGGGGTGGGTTACACAGTTACACCAACTGTCTGGGGTTGTTTTTCCTTTGACTGTAAGTTGGATTTGTACGTTCTTGATGGTAATCTGACAGGCCAAAAATACCGTGACAATGTGCTCGCTCCACGCGTAGTCCCCCATTTCGACAATCATGCGTTGGCTGACAGGCCAATGTTCATGGACGACAACGCTAGGCCACATAGAACCCGAATTGTACAACATGTTTTACAGCAAGAGGCTGTTCTGACAATTCCATGGCCTGCGATGTCGCCAGACATGAACCCTATAGAGCATATATGGGACTTTATTGGCCGAAAAATTAACCAACGCAATCCAAAATGTCAAAATATTGACGAATTAAGAACTGCTATCTTACAGGAGTGGCAACAATTCCCCCAAGAACGGCTTTAGGCGTCTTGTGCGAAGCCTGACGAGGCGTGTTACAGAACTTCACAATAAACGTGGTGGATATACTCGTTATTGATTTTTATGCCCGACACACACGCACAATAGATGCATTTAAAAGTTCTTAAAATCTGAAGACTCTGCATTTTAATGCAATGTTAAAAACTTC
The DNA here is from genome assembly GCA_002080005.1 of Gigantidas platifrons. Taxonomy (NCBI): domain Eukaryota; kingdom Metazoa; phylum Mollusca; class Bivalvia; order Mytilida; family Modiolidae; genus Gigantidas; species Gigantidas platifrons. The sequence continues at coordinate 72,888 of MJUT01021030.1, read as the reverse complement.
CATCAAAGACAAACTGGTTTTACGTTTTTCCAGCGCCTGCTTTGAGGATGATAAATACTTCGTAGATTGGTAATTTTAGAGCCCTTGGTGTAGTCTTTTAAGAAGTGTAAGAAAAAGGCAGTGTCTCCTCGTACAAACTTTTTGTACGAATAGTATAGCGGCTAATCGTACAAACTTTTTAATACTATCAAAATCGTGCCAGACTGACGATTTTCCAGATTTTTCTAATTCTTTTACTTGTAGATGGTTCCCGTCTTTAGAAATAGCTAACTTTATTCTAAACAGACAACCCATTTTGAAGGTGCTGAAAAAATCCACGCAAATGTAATGCGCCCTCTGTTTGTGCTTAACTTTATTTTTGAGCCATTGTTTGTACATGTACCCGATATCGTTAATTTCTTGAAATTTCTTCTAAGTACCCTCGTTAATGAAATATGCTGATATTGTAAATGCGGAACTGATAGAAAGTACACTGAAACAAACAAAAATGTGTACATACAATGTAGCTGTTTTAATGATTTTTTATGGTTCTCGAAATAAAAAAAATTGTTGCGTGCATCTATATGTATTGCTCGGTTCATTTGATCAATGTTCATATTAAAAAAATACAGATAACAATTCTTCTCTTCAAAAATAGGTTTACGATTTACGACTTACGAGTACCTACCACCACTCTTAACTTTGCGATCACTTTTTATCCAATCTAATTAAAATTAGATCTCTCACTTGCTCCCGTTTACTGATATGTCGTGTGACCTATCAGTAAACGGGAGCAAGTGAGAGATGTAATGGAGAATACACTCCAACTGTAGATTCTTAAAAATAATCAACGAGACCCGTCAGGGTCCAATCTAATTAAAATTAGATCTCTCACTTTGCTCTTGTTTATTTATATTTCGCGCGTGGGAGATCTAACGCTAGCATGTAGACATCGCATTCTGGTGATCTAGGGTCAAGCAAAATATTGTCCATTCAAATGATCGCTTACGAGATCTTGAAAGTGAATTTATGCAAGGGACGTAACTCTGGGTGCTAATGAATTATGCAAGAAATCCATTCGGAATTCTTCCAATGTTATCTATATCGACTATGTCGGAGTCCGATTGTTCCGACAACGGTTTACATTTCCGGAGACAAGAAGACGTCTTCAGGTTAAAATTCATAATTTACGGCACAAATCAATGGCATTTAGAAGCCCTCTCACGCCTAGGCGTATTTATTACAAATCAAATATATGTGTGCTTATTATGTGCAATATCAGAGAACGATTTTGATTGGCTGTTCTGAGGGTCGTTACCTTTATTTGCATCTCATTACATATGCGTGACCCTAGGTCACCAGAATGCGATGACTACAGGCTTGCGTTAGATCTCCCACGCGCGAAATATAAATAAACAAGAGCAAAGTGAGAGATCTAATTTTAATTAGATTGGTCAGGGTCGAGTTGATTATTTTTAAGAATCTACAAGTTGGAGTGTATTCTCTCACATACTACATTTCTATCTGCAACAGTGTTTTCATTTTATATTTTTACCTTTGTAATGTTCAGAACGCTAAATAAGCCACAATTAACAAAAAATAAACAACACATTTTTTTCGGCTTCCGTGCTTCCGATTCTCGTTTATGTTTAGATATTTGAAGGTTTTTCAAGTGAATAGAATCGTTTATATTTAGATATTTCAAGTGTCCCAAATGTTCACCTGTGGTCTGTCTGATTTGTTAAGTTGCGGTCGGTTCGTTGGTTGTTTTTGTATTGCGAGAATAAGTCGTCAGTTCTGAACATAAATTATGTCAGAACTCAAATACTTGTATCGTGTCTTGTATATATTGATCAATTGCTTTTTTTAAGCTAATTGTTGATATTTTTTTTAACAAAGCTTACTATCAAAAGTTAAATATACTAATTATAGAATTTAAAAATGTGGTATGATGGAAATTTTGAAAGTCAAAGTAAACTTTAAAAAGCCCGGCAGTGGTTCGAGACACGAAAGTCCCAAAATAAGTAAAACACGTTTTTAAGCCTAAAATTGTAAAAGGTTAAAGTTCATATATTCAAGAACAAAAGAATGAACTGTAGATTCTTAAAAATAATCCACTGTTCAAACAATAGTGTGACGTCAGAGAAATGTATTAACTAATTTTGCTTTTTATCGTAAGTTGTAAATCCTAACAATTATTTAGTGAAACGGTCGCCAGGTGTTTGGTCTTTTTCCACTTGTCTCGGAAACACATTTTTTCCCACCGTGTATACAGGCAAGCCCGGCAGGCAAGTTCAATTCTAGAATATTTCAAATTTACTGATGCTTTTCTGGAAGGATTTCTTTTAGTGAAGTAATCCAAAGTTTGTGATGTTCTTGTGTATATAATTGAATACAATTATACTTTTCATAGTTTCCTTTAAAAACTAATAATTCTTCATAAGAAGAAAATTTATCGTTTATATGTCCGCCGACATGTTTTAATGATTTTTTATGGTTCTCAAAATAAAAAAAATTGCTTTTTATCGTAAGTCGTAAATGCACGTTTATATGTCCGCCAACATGTTTTCATATCAAAGAACAACAAACACAAGATAAACTGAGATTTGTTTATTTGATGAAAAGTGTTCACGCGTGTTGATAAATTATTTATAAGCCATATCCGGAAAATCGTCAGTCCGGCACGAGTTTTATAGTATAAAAAAGTTTGTACGATTAGCCGCTACACTATATATTCGTACGAGGAAAAATGGTGATATCTATTTTATTGTTTTAACAGTATTGATGTAAAAAAATATATCGATAAAAATATAGGGTGGTGCTTAACTTTTGTCGGAGTGTATATCTAATTTTAGGTATAGAAATACAGCTGATATTCCCAGACCGAGAACAACAAAGTATGGTAAAAACTCTTAGCTTTCAGGTACGAGGCAGCAAGATTATGGAATACATTGTCAAGTGAGGTCAGAAGTATGTCCTCATTTGACCAGTGTAAAATTATATTTCGGACTGGTGTGGTGGGGAAAAGTGTTAACGTTTCTGCAGCTCATGTAAATTTCAAGCTGTGCTGTCTCATGCCTGAATAGTCTCCTGCTTTATCACTTATTTTATGTGGATACAGCATAATGTTTTGTTTGCTTTTTATGTGATATTATTTGCTTTTGTGATATGATTTGCCTTTGTGATCTTGTTTGCTTTTGTGGTCTTATTTGCTTTTATGTGTTCTTATTTTATTGCTACTGAGTTGCTATTGGTGATTGTAAACAGCTGTCTAGAGAGGCCACACGGATTGCTGTTTGTGATTGCCAATTATAGTACATCTATTTTGCATGCTTGTTAAATGTAATTGCTATTATTTTAAACATAAGTTGTTTCAATGTTAATATATGTTTTTATATTCGGTTTCTATGTCTATTTGCTCTTGTGATCTTATATGCTTTTATATGATCTTATTTCCTTTTATATGATCTTATTGCTTTTATACGATCTTATTTGCTTATGTGATCATAATTGCTTTTATATGCTTTTATGTGCTCTTACTTGCTTATATATACTCATTTTTTATTTATCTGTGCTTACATGTTTTTAAAAAAATTATGTTTTGCTTGTATATATATGTCATAGTCGGTTTTAAGAGCTTTATGTAGTTCATGTTATTTGTTATCTGTATATATGTGCCGACTTTAAATAAAATTTACTTACTTACTTACTTACAAAATGTACTATTATGTAATGTGATGGTTGATATTTTTGAATTAATTCATATATCATATCAATGGTATCTTGATATTCTAATGTTTTTTCGTTGCCGCCACCTGTTGGCATGTATACTGATACAATGAGTATAGGATTGTTGTTGTTTTGTAGGAGTTCAACTGCTTGAATTCTCTCGTTTCCTCCTTCAATTATGTTTATTGCTTGATCTATATCCTGGTGCCACCATACACCTACACCTCCATATCCTCTCGAAAGTTTATTAGGTTGTAATTCATTGTAAATATCTACTTCCTTTGCTGCAAATCTTAAGTCTGGATGAATTTCTCCTAACATATCTATCTGACATTGAAATAACCAGTGTTCTTGAATAAGAAATAATTTTGTGTATCGCATCAAATCATAACTTCTATGTAGAGGAGTAGTAGGGTATGACTACAGGTGCCACTAGCAGGAATTGTGTATCCTATGCAACACCAGTTTTTGAAGGACAGATAATACAATTGCCTAAAGAAAATGGACAAAACCAATGATCCACAAAACATCACTCAGACAAAAAAAGAGAGCTAGAGCAACATGAACCCCATAAAAAACGATAATGAACACACATATTTCGTAACAGTTAACCATAAAACTTTTGAAATGATAACTTCAACTTAACCAATGGGAACCCTTGGTTCAGTAGGTTCCTTGTTAGTACCAACCCTCTATCCAGGAAATCATGATAGGAACCGCAAGCTCCGGAATATCTAGTTATCAACTGAGAGATATATACTCCACATGCAGGGGCTGCTTGAATGTTGCTACAAATAAATGGAAAGCTCACAAAGGGAATATTAAAATCATTTCTTTTGTTGTAAAATTCGTTCATTATAACCAGCCCTCAATGTCCATTTCTAGGTGTATATCAGAACATGAAACAGACCTAGCTATATCCATGGTATCATTTATTTCAAGCTCAAAAGGACTAATGCGATCAAAATAATCACCTACTTTGGAATTATTTAGTAAAAGAAAATCATCTAAACATAGCAGATAGTTCAACTTGTTAATAATCAAACATTGTACAATGTATAACGGAATGAAAAGAAATTATCTATCGCCTGCAACATGCAAATTGTTTGTGAGAAATATTTTAAATCAATGCCTGCTCTATCATCAAAGTGTAGACCAAGTATGGTGAACCTAGGTTGTAGAAACTGACCTATCACCAAAAAAAGTAAGTATACCATCAAAATGAGGTCACGGTCATGTGACACATGCCCAGCTAATATATAACCTCCAAATGATCAATGTGTGGACCAAATAAAGTGAGCCGAGGTTTAATGGTTATGGAAAGCGACATAATCATGAAAATTTGACGTAAATTTAACAAGGTCAGCAGACCATGAAAATGAGGTCAAGGTCAGGAGATGCATACCCAACTGACATATACCCTCCATGAGTGGATCAAACATAATGAGGCTTAAGCTGTACCGTAATGGAGAAATTGGCCTAACAACGAAAACGTAAATTTAACAAAGCCAGACCGTGAAAATGAGGTCAACATCAAGTGACACATGCATGGCTGATATGTAAATTAATGTGTGGACCAAGTATGATGAACCTAATTTGTATGGTAATGGCGAAACTGACTTAATCACAAAAACTTTACATTGTTAATGCTGTTTGCACCTGAAAAGCAGGCGAGACAAAGAAATATAACGAAGATCAATTCAATCTTATACTGTATAAACGAAAATAAGACATATAAACAAGTACACATTTAAATTACAAAAAGATTTAAATTCTAGCACAACAATCATAAAAATATAAATCTAAACAAGAAACAGCAGTACATAAAAGTAGATCATATAAATGGATTTCAAAGAAAAAGGATGGTGTAGTATTTCTAATAATAACAAAATATCATAAATGAAATAACATGACGAAACTTCTGATTTAATAATCAACAAATTACAGCTTTGTAAATAACAGGGATAGGGCGAGGGGGTTAGGGATTTGTTGTTTTACCGCCACTTTCAACAACATTTCAGTTATATTGTGGCAGTCAGTTTTATTGGTGGAGGAAACCGGATAACCGGGAGAAAGCATGAGCCAGGTTCGAACCCACAACATAAATAAAAGAGATAAATGGTATGACAAAGGCAATATATCATATAATGCATTTTTTGTTGTGATTATGTTATAATAAATATGTGATTTAAAAATAAAAATATATTATCGATATAAAAATCAACAAAATAATTTAATTTTTAAATCACTAATCAATATCATTGTTATATAAGCAGCTAAAACTTAAAAAGCCTTTAGTCATTTTATTTTTACCAAATTCAATCAAAATTCATGCCAACTGACAAGTGCATTACTACATTTTGTCATAAAATACCACCTTTTCAAGCATTTAACATACATTGGTAGAAGACATTTTATATCTTCAAGTGAGTTGAAAATGGTAGCACTAAACATATGCTATCAAATCAATATGCATGTCAAGTTTTTTCGGCTGTCAAGAAGCAAGAATGTTTGTATTCCATATAATTAATAGTAAAATCTGATTATAAACGTCTCAGTTATTGCATAAACAACAAATTCTCAATATGAGATTTGAAAAGAAAATATTCAATATCCTCCATGAATAAATTGAACTAAGGTCATCACCATAGTAACACTTGATGTAAAATATTATAATTAAAATCTTTATGAACAAACAATGTTCTTTGCTGTATCCCCCTAAACACTGAGTGGGAGAATAAACAATACAACATAAATTCAACAATACAAAAAAGCATAAAACATTAAAAAAACAATGTATACATAAATAAAAAAAATCCAACAAAATAAAATGAGAATGAATGTAATATATATAGTATAACTAATCGTAGATTTAGAATATCAAAATAAGACCACGAGAGACCGAAGTACGCATAAGGATTTAAATGAGTGGGCGGAACTTGTTCCGTCCACGAGTTTAATCCTTAATGCGTATTCGGTCACGAGTGGTCTTATTTTGATATTCAAAATCTATGATTAGTTATACTGTTTATTATATAGACTTCCAAAATTTCTTTTATATTATTTTATTTAATTTGTATATTTCATTCCACGCGTATGAACCTACGAGTAATGATAGTGTGTAATCAATATGGCCGCACATTCAAACACAAGTCAAAGTGTTGTCGCTTCGATGAAAAAAATTGGAAATTTAAATGAAGTACGAGTTTCTGAATTTTATTTGAATATGGGCGGATTTGTAAAGTTGTTGTGGAACAATTCATTGCAATTGTGACTAATGTCAGTCTGATTTATCTGAGGAACCAGGCACGATTTGTTATTATTGTCCGAGTCGTGTGTATTTCATGTGTAACAGAATTCGAACTAAGGAATGAATCAATGTCCTCAAATGAAACGTTCTGAAATCTACCCGACTGGGCTTTAGTTTGATATACATTTTCATTTGTATTGCCATTGGTGGAACATTTGTTTGGACATCTAGAATATTAAATTCTGGCATTTCCACATTTTCCAAGTCAAAATCATTTTCTTCTAAAAATTTGGAGACTACAGCTGCCGTATATGCGTCAAAGTGATCAGACATTTTATTTTTTATTTTTTTTATTTTAAGATTGTTCAAAGCAGACAATTTTTCATTGAAAAGGGGTGGTGAAAGGAAGTAGGAAACTGACAATCTACAATACACTTTTAACATTGCCGTTGTTTGTTTATATTTAAATCTGTTGTGTTATGCTAGTGAAATGATTCGATTTAGAATAAGCAAGTGTTTGATTTTAATGTATCAATAAAATGATTCAATTAAAATAATTTATAAAAGTACTAAAACTTTTTCATTTGTTTAATTGTTTCAGTTTACAATCATGTGTGTATTCACCGTAACACAACAAGTGACGTAACCACTAAGTGTACACTTAAAGCTGTCTAAAAGTAGTTCTGGCGTGAAAAAACTGATATTTCACATGTGAAATATCGGAATTTATTTCACGGATAAATCTCCATAATTCACACCTATCTATATAATAAATATAAAAGTACATTCAACAAACAAAATAGTGTATGTTTATTGTAACAATATCTTTTGTTTCGATTTTCTGTTTGACAATTTTTTATTCTAAAATTATATCTTTTTAAAGTTTTTATGAGTTATTTCCCTTACTGAGCATAACATAGTACCTCTTCCATGCAACAGCAACGGAAAAGATAAAGAATTTGAAAATAATAACCTTATATTTTGTAGATATTTGAGCCCTGTAAAAAAAAACAGGGGATGTCTCTATATGGCAAATAGAGAATTCACAAGTTGCTACAACATTATAATTTTGTACATAAATATGTGAAAAATATATTTTATTTTCTTTAAACTTTGCATGAAAGGGGAACTTTTAGTCCATATTGAAGGGAAATAATTCATATAAAAACATATAGTAATTCAGAAATATGCAAGTAGTCTATTAACTGCATAATAAGGAGTTTTTCATAAATTTGAAAAAACAAATTAATAGTATCCATATGAACATTTCTAGATAATACCGACATATAATGTCTCTCTTTAAAAGTAAAATTTATCTAATATGTAAGCAGTTTCTGGGCATACATGTAGCTACTGATAGATGAATCATAATTTAATATACACTTTCTGTGTATCTTTTAAAATAATAACGAAATAAAATGGTTTTCATATATAAACATATACCAGTATGCTTTCAATATATATATAAAAAAATGGCTAAATTATACATATTGGAAGTAATACATAAAAGTTTAAAAAAAAAAAATTTCCAACTTGATTAATCAATAATCTATAGGTGTACATATTTTCCCTCAAAAATGCATCCTAAAAAAAAATAGGACATAGTATACCTAAATAATGTCTCTAAATATTATCATAAATCTTACAAAACAAACAAACAGCCACAATATATTAACACTCTCCTAATCGTCACACACTGGTTCCTCCTTTAAAGGAGAACTATTGTCAATAATTTCTATTAGAGTTTCATCCATTACTAGATTAATGTTTTCTTCCACGAAGTTATTTGACGTCCTGCTTATTATGTGAACTGTATCCTCCAATGGGTCAACTAACTGTACAATAACATTATCATTCTCCATTTCTGATTCATCTCCAGGAGCTCTACTACTTGTGCTCTGCACATTTTCTATTCTGATTCCTAAATGACTCGCTGTAGATGTCTCATTAATGTTTATGATTTTGTCATTACACCTCAATACATTTCCTACAATGACCTCCTCCTCCTCTTCATCCCCATGTAAATTTTCATATCTCCTCATAGCTATAACATCATCACAATAAGGAACGTTTGAATTATCAGGATTGAAACTTGCTGTAACAAATATATTTTCAGGTTGATCAGGATTAGTTACACTTCCAACGATGTCCTCTCCATCCCCCTGTAAATTTTCATAACTCCTCATAGCTATGACATCATCACAAGGACCGTTTGAATCGTTAGGATTGAAACTTTGTGTAACTAAAATATTTTCAGGTTTGTCGTGATTAGTATCTAAACCAGAATTATTCTCTAATCTACTGGCCTGTCCATTATCTAAATCATCCTCTTTACTGACGAGGATATTAATTTCCTCTTTAATTAATACATTCGTCCTCGGTAACCTAAAATCAGAAGCAGTTTGTAGAGATACAGGATACACATCTCCAGAATCGACTTCCTCTGCATTTTCAATAACAACTTCAGGCTGCTGTTTTTTCTTTCGGCCTCTTTTCTTTGGTGCCTTCTGGGATGTCTGTGAACTTATTGCAGAACCATTTTGTGAGTCTGTATTTAAAGCTAATTTTCCTTTAGATTTTTTCACATTTTTCTTTCTTCCAACATATTTATATTTCATTGGTTTATCTAAATGCATCATTACATAGTTAGCTTTTTTGTCCACCATAATTACTTGACGAGTTTGATCTTTTGGTCTTCTATTTTTACGAGTCAAATTCTTTTCATTTTGTGGATTTTTATCTGCCAACTGTCTTTTGTTACTTTTAATTTTATCAAAATGAGAAGATTTACTTGATAATTGCTCACTTACAGACTTGTCGCCATCGAAGTCACATGACTGACCAAAGTCCCGACTAACAGCAAAAACATCAGCCTGATGACTTGAGTCGTTATTACCTTGACAACTAGATGTACTTTGATCATTTTGTTTTGTTGTATTAGATGTGAGTAAATCATCTATATCTGCAGTGATAAGGTCAAATTCATTTACTGTTTCTTGTTTTATCTCGCTATCTTTCAAAAGTGAAATATTATTTTGATTTGCTAATTCTGCCATTTTCGTAATTTTTGGTTTTCTTCCGGGTTTCTTTTTAGGTATTAAAAACTTAAGTGAAACAATGTCATCTTTCCTCTTCAGTTTTCTTCCAGGTTTTCCTTTAGGCTTGATAGACTCTGCCATTTTTGTCTTGCCAATATTTTTTGGTTTTCTTCCAGGCTTTCCTTTAGTTTGAATGGTCTCTGTTGAAACATCAGCATCATGAAATTTTAACAGCTTTTTCCCTTGCTTAACTTTTGTTTTGAGGGTTTGTTTTGAAACATCCTCAGTTGTAATTTTTGGCTTTCTGCCAGGTTTCCCCTTAGGTTTAATTGATTCTTCATTATTAACTTTTGGTTTTCTTCCAAGCTTTTTCTTATGCTTAACAATTTCTTCGTGTACCATTATTTTACTATCTTTTGCCTTTTTCCCTTTCGTTTGTAAAGATTGTGTTGTGCCTTTGTTGTTTCCTACTTTCACTTTCTGTTTCACTAATTGTGTTATACTATCATCATTTATCTTAGGTTTCCTTCCTGGTTTCCCTTTGAGTTTTACAGAATGTGACGTTACATTTTTATCACTACTTTCTGACTTTCTACCTGGTTTCTGTTTAAGTTTTACAGATTTTATGTTGACAGGCTCAATTGGTACTTTGGGTTTCCTTCCTGGTTTTCCTTTAGTTTTCACTGGTACATGTACACCATCTTTTAGTTTCTGCTTGGTTATTTTAGATGTACTAGAATTATCATTATCAAGTCTATCTACCTTAGATTTAGAAATTCCCTTTACTTTTGATGTTTTGATTTTTGTGGATTTTTGTAAACTTTTACTATTACCATAAAATTTTACTTTTGGACCCTGAACTACTTCTTTTTGTGATTGTTTAACCATTTTTAGATTTCCACTTTCCAATAACTGTGGATAATAAGAGATTGGTTTGACAGCAACTTTTTGCATTGCTTTACTTATTAAGAAATTTTTGACAGTGTTTATTTCTCCTTTCGCCTTTGCAATAAATTTCCCGCCAGCAAATTCTCTTTTGACCATCTGCTTTTTCGGTTTTTCAAGAGGAACACCTGAAAGCTTGACACTTGTTCGTCGTCTTCGCTTGGAGTTATAATATCCATACAATACTTGTTCTTGTTTCTTTTTGAGGTATTTAATGTGTCGTTTTCTTGCCGTTTCATCCATGAGCTTTGAATCCATAAACCAAGCATTGGTCTTTTTTCCTTTTTTAGTGAAATTAAAATGGAATCCCACAGTTGCCAACGGTAACCTAAATCCATCATATATCGCAATGGTAGCTGGTTTTGCAGGTCCAAAAGAATTATCACATAACTCTTTTTTGGTACATTTGATGTCTGTTTGACCTTCGTCTGAAGTTGTGACAGATGTACCAACATCCTTATTTTCATTCTCGGAGACAAAATCAGCACTACTTTCTTTATGGTCAATCATTGACAAATCACTACCTTGTGGAACAGCTAATTCAGTAGCATCTGGTTTTGTCTCATTTTCTTCCATGATATTTGCTTGGTTTTCAACTGTATCATTACATCGCTCATCTTTAACAACAATGCAGTCCCAGTCCATTTCAGCATTTTTCTTAGCTAGTTCAGAACTAGATAATTCAGAAACTACCTCAGCTTTTATAGCCTGGATATTTAATTGCAAGGCACTTTCCATAAATGCCATTTCTTCCTTTGTATGGCATCTTGGATAATGAACTTGAAGAAGATGATACCTTTTGAACGGTTTCTTACATATCTCACAGAAATAAGCATACTGACTTCCATGCATAGTTCCAATATGAGAAAGAATGTGATCCTGTGTTTTTCCAAGGTATGGACAAATCGGACATTTTAAAGGTCTATCCTTTGAAGAATGAACAACCATATGTGTTCTTTTATTCCCAAGACTTCCAAAAAGCATACCACAGATCTCGCATGAATGTGGTTTGTAATTAGCATGCATGTTGATGTGATTTCTTAATGCCGGTTTTAATTTAAAACCCCGTCCACAAATGTCACATTTCCAAGGTCGTTCATCCGAATGACGCAACATGTGCTTTTTCAGCGAACATTTAGTTTTAAATCCTTTTCCACACAAATCACAAGTGAAATCAAGTGACTTACAGTGAATTTTCATATGCTTGGTTAAATCTGATTTAGTTTTCGTTTCTTGTGTACACCCAGGATGTGTGCATTTGAAATAACGAACATCACTGTGTTTCAACATATGACATTTTATCTCAAAATTTGTTTTGCACCTAAAATCACATTGTTCACATTTAATTGGTTTTGAATCATTATGACGATACATGTGATATTTCAAATCACATGATCTTTTAAAGGCATACCCGCAAAGTTTACACTTGTGTGGTCTTTCATCGGAATGAGTCAACAAATGGCTCTGTATATTCCTCGGCCATTTTGTAGTAAAATCACAGTGAGGACATTTATATGGTTTGGTTTTCTGATGTTTCCTTTGGTGTTTAGATAGATCTCCCTTACAAACTCCTGCATAGTCACAGCCATCGTGTTTACATATAAATGGCTTATCTCCAGTATGTCTAGCTTCATGTTCCATTAATTTGCTTTCTGATCTTGATTCAAATTTACAGTATTTGCATTTTACAAATTTTTGTGAATGAATTGACCTATGAGCTACCAAATGTGACTTCTGCTTAGCAACATAATCACAACTATTACATGGAAATTCTCCCTTAATAGGTCTTCTTCCTTCTCTCAATTTCAAGTTTACACCAGTTTTCTCCATTTTTTGTATTTTTTTCCACATCATCTCAGCTACCGGTACCTTCTTAAATCTTTTGGCTGGTTTCTTATCAATCTCTCTTAACAGTTTAGCACTCGGTTTCTTTTTCTTCTTCTTTCCATATTTTCCAAATTTAGATTCAGTTTTATGAACTAGTTTTCTCTTTTCCATTTCTGACAATACTTTATTTTCAACACTTTCAATATTGGGAGACAATTTTGTAATATCTAAAGCTTCTAACTGTACTGTTACTTTTATTGTCAAACATTTATTTTTCAAGGTATCGTAAGATATTTGACCTTCATCAGTCTCATTGTCATCTGAAAATTCGTCTGATTTCTGGTTTGACATTTCATTTTCATTGTTTTCAGCAAATGCTTGCAAGTTATCAAATATATTTCTAGATTTTTTCTTTTTAAACATATGCCCCATGTTCACAGGTTTTCTTTTTAATCCATGAAAAATAGGTCCTGGCTTTTGAAGGTTTTTACCATTGTTGGTATTCACCTCTTCATGTGCAGTCATTTCTTCCGACCAATCCAGATACCTTTCTTCCTTCATTTTGACATTGTTATCAGAATTCACGTATTGATTTTCCAAATTTTCATTTAAATTCATTTGATTACCATTTTGTTCACACATCATTATTTTATCTGCTGAATTCTTACTATATTCTTCTGTACAGCCAATTTTTATTGAATCGTTAGTTTTACTGGTTGAGGAATTTTGTTGTAATGTACATAACTCTGAAGATGTTGATTTCTTCATATTTGTCATGGTTTTTTCTTGCATAGCATCATTGGTAACTATCTCAAGTCTTCCATTTTCATCTTTAATTCCTAAATCACAAACCAAAATGGTCTCTTGATTGTTAACAGTCTCTGACACTAAGTTCAGATCTACTATTAGTATATCATTACCATTCTCCATAATGGGTTGTCTTTCTTGAATATTCCCATCATCCTCTGTCATGAATGAAACAGGAAGTGAATCATTGGTTACTATACAACTTGCAGTTAAGAGAGAAGCTTTTTCTTCATCAGTAGAATTAGAGTCAATACAATTTGATGTTGTACTTGTATCTTCCATTATTTCCTTTCATTTAATTGTTAAAGTCATATATGAATAAAAAATTGCCTGGATTTCAAGATAAGTTTCAACAAAAATATACCACTTGAGTTTATATCAGTGAATAAACTGTGGATTTCTATGTTGTACAAATAAACAGTGGATTTCTATGTTGTATGAATAAACAGTGAATTTCTATGTTGTACAAATAAACAGTGGATTTCTATGTTGTATGAATAAACAGTGATTTCTATGTTGTATGAATAAACAGTGAATTTCTATGTTGTACAAATAAACAGTGGATTTCTATGATGTATGAATAAACAGTGAATTTCTATGTTGTACAAATAAATAGTGAATTTCTATGTTGTACAAATAAACAATAAATTTCTATGTTGTACAAATAAACAGTAAATTTCTATGTTGTAGAAATAAACAGTGGATTTCTATGTTGTACAAATAAACAGTAAATTCCTATGTTGTACAAATAAACAATGAATTTCTATGTTGTACAAATAAACAGTAAATTTCTATGTTGTAGAAATAAACAGTGGATTTCTATGTTGTACAAATAAACAGTAAATTTCTATGTTGTAGAAATAAACAATGAATTTCTATGTTGTACAAATAAACAGTAAATTTCTATGTTGTAGAAATAAACAGTGGATTTCTATGTTGTACAAATAAACAGTGGATTTCTATGTTGTACAAATAAACAGTGGATTTCTATGTTGTAGAAATAAACAGTAAATTTCTATGTTGTAGAAATAAACAGTGGATTTCTATGTTGTATGAATAAACAGTAAATTTCTATGTTGCACAAATAAACAGTGAATTTCTATGTTGTACAAATAAACAGTGGATTTCTATGTTGTACAAATAAACAGTGGATTTCTATGTTGTACAAATAAACAGTAAATTTCTATGTTGTACAAATAAACAGTGGATTTCTATGTTGTACAAATAAACAGTAAATTTCTATGTTGCACAAATAAACAGTGAATTTCTATGTTGTAGAAATAAACAGTGGATTTCTATGTTGTACAAATAAACAGTGGATTTCTATGTTGTACAAATAAACAGTTGATTTCTATGTTGTACAAATAAACAGTGGATTTCTATGTTGTACAAAAAAAACCCAGTGGATTTCTGCGATGTACACATAAAATAAAAAAAATCTTTGCTGTACAAATAAACAGTGGATTTCTATGTTGAACACATAATCAGTGGATTTCTATGTTGAACACATAATCATTTGATTTCTATGATGCAAATATAAACAGTGGATTTCTATACAAATGTACAAATAATTAAAATTTTGAATTCCTGGATTTCTAAATCATTACAGATCAATTGTAGATAACTAAATTCTTGCCGTTCCATAGATTTCTTCTTCACATGATTTCTCCAGTCAATTTGTTACTTCACAACAAGGTAGCACTGTCATTATTTATATCCAGAATTTCAATTGACCTGAAATGAGATTGTGAAATTAACATTAAAAAGTGGAGCTTAATTATAGAGCAGACCAAATAACATATAATTCAAATGTTCTAAAATAAAAATGTTAATATGATTGCTTTTACACAAATAAATCAACTTAAAAGGATATGTTTAGTTATATGTGCCAAAAACATATGCAAGCAAAGCCACTACAGGCTCATTATAGTCTGTTTTACTCACATTACTAATTCATGCTCTGCTTACTAGGTTCAAACAAATATGCATATCTGAGAAGATTTTTTTAAATTCATAGTCCCATAGTCCTATGGTGTTGGTCAAACAAGTTCTATCAAGTTTGTCTGAGAGTCCTATTTAGTCTGATGTTGGCAGCTATTTTGGATTTCGGATCAACCAAAAAAAACAACAACAAAAAACCCATACATCTGGTAATGGTCCATTTAGGCTGCGTAATGGTTTAATTGCTTCAGAACAGATTACATTTTTAGAGATGTTCCTACCACCTGATAATTCCATCATAGACCTGGTATCTGCCAAAAAGACTTTTTGAAATTACAGCCAATAAAAAATAACAATTGGTTTATTCCAGCCATGTTTAATTTCTGAAGAACACAAAAATTTTATGAAATGTTGAGAACCAACAAGCCAAAAATTCGGTCAAGTTTTAATAGTTGTAATTGGTAAAGTAGTTTGTCAGAAAAATATTGCAACTTTAAAAACTAGCGGACGTCGACGATTCTGTCTGCGACAACAAATACATATGCAAAGTGATGTTAATATTTGACATGAACTAATCTTTGAGTGAGTGATTGTTGTTAAATGACAACTCAGCAATAAAGATTAGCTAAAACCAATAGATGTCACCCATATCCAAGCTTAAAACTCTGGAGAATAGGGAAATGTAATGGGGAATATCTGATGTTTATATTTATTTGAACAAACATGTATATCACAGGGACAAAGCTTGGTATTTTTACTGCAGCTGGGCTCCCTAAAATTACTTATATAGTAGCCAGGCTAAAATTCTTGGGGCCCAGCATCTGACTTTGCTCATGAAATATTAAAAATTCCAACAGCCAGTTGGGCTATTGTCTGAAAATTTGCATGGGCCCAGTTCAAATTTGAGTGGTCTTGGGCTACTGGATCCCTGCTAAGTTTGATCTCTGATATCATACAATAATGAAAATCATAATGAGAAGAACATTTTTAAATTTTTACTAAAATTTCTCCTCTTATGCCATCTAACAGGTATCACCCATCGATGATAAACTCATTTGAACAATTCTGAATCTCTTCTTCACATGGACCATCCAACCATCATATATTCACGACCATGGCAGCCCCCTATTTCCATGAGATTGTTTTCTCATGTTATATTATTTCTAAATATCCAATTTACAATAATTAAGTAAATACCTCAGCACCATTACATTGGAGAGAACTCTACATCTCTTCTACTTATATGTACATGTATATACGTCCACAATAATCTGCAATAAAAGACAGTACATTCCATTAAGGGGAAACAATATCCTTTCAATCTACCTTTGATTTTCTCCTAAAACTTAGAATTTACTGCTAATTTAAATATGAATTTTCTAAATCTGCAATTGACATGCTAGTTTTCCATAATTTTTTTAATTGAAAGTTCGAAAAAAAAAATGAAGAGACTACAACAAAATATGTTACTGTAATGTCCTTCTATTGTAATGACTGGTATAAAGCAGTTATCTCCTTGAAACTATTTTGTAATATCTCATGCACTTTATTTTGTCTTAGTCATGTCTTCTTAGTGATTCTTAGGAGATAACTGTATTGTATTTGAAAATTTCACGGCATCAATTGGAGATTTGATGGTCGCAAATTGAGTTTACTGGCGACGCGTTAGCAGAGCCAGTAAACGGATATTTGCGACCATTAAATCGACAATTGATGCCGTGAAATTTCAAATACAATACAGTTATCTTCATTCTAATGTAATCATGTGTAGGATTGACATACATACATCATATGTATATTTCCATATTATTGACAAGATGACAAGCAGTAATCAGCTAAAATTAAAAAAAATATTTCATGCTATTTCAAATGTGGAATTGGTGAAAATTACACCATTAAATCGACAACTGATGCCATGATTTAGCCCATGAAATATTCAAATACAATTCAGTTATCTCCATTCAAATGTAATCATGTGTATTGCTACATTGTTGACAAGATGACGTAAGCGGCAACCGTCTAAAATATCTCATGATTTTCAACCGTGGCATTGATACCATGAAAATTACAACACTGTCCAATCACAAACCAGGGATATTAAACAACTACATTAGAATGATAAATCTTTAGCTTCTTGAGTGATACATCTATTACATAGACAATGTAAAATCTCTGCAAATGTAAAATTTATTTGTACAAGCTTCAGAAAAAGGAAGAAAAGTGAGTTTTGGACAAGCTTTTCTGGCCTGTTTCGCAGCGAGTGCAAATTTTATATATTTAACGACAATGTACATATATTGTCTTTATTCTGCAATGTGAAAAGTGCAAAACAACTGCAAATTGTCTGAAAATAGCTGAAACAAACGTGGTTCTAATTGTTTTCAGTGGTGTCCTCTGTAAAGTCTGTGTTTATACTGTTACCGTTTTCTTACTGTCGCTCTACATGAATATGGAACGACAAAAGCTATATCTTGGTCAGTGACAGTATATAACCAAATATTTTCCAGTCAATGCAAGTTGCCTGCTCAAATAGAACAAGTGCAGGATAAAGTAATTTGTCATGCTATGTATCTGACTGTACTGTCTGCATAAAACATTCTACTTCTACAAATATAATTATAATCATCTTGTAATAGTTATGTAATGAAACAAACGTATTGGCATGAACTCTTGACAAAATGTATGACTGATAATACTATATTACCTTAACAAATACTAGGAATAAATTCTGTAAGTTATATTCTTAACTAAAATCTTAACAACAGTACTTTCTGTATGTACATGTACAGCCTGAAAAAAATAGAGTGAACAAAAATCAATCAATTTAAAAAAATACACAAATATTATTCAAACAGCAGACAATATAAAATTCTTTACATTCTATTATCATTACCTTGTCATTGAAACAAGGAAAGCTAACAGTAAGGTAATGGTTGACAACATCACAACAGCATGGAATTAGCAAGTAAAAATTGGTACATGTAGTTGCATTTACACCTACATTTTGTACCTATGAAATCAGTGTCTATCATTGTTCCACTTAAGCTAATCATTTGATCATGTGATATATATCTACGGTTCTAGTCGTATACATAGCCTGATGTCTCAATGAAAATACAGCATTAATCTATAAAGATACCAATTTTGATCAAACCTAAGGGTATTATCAGCATTTCATTCTATTTTGTACATAAACGATTTTTCTTCACGACACTATCTTTAAATAGTATCTATATTTTCAAACGAGTAGCCCTGGGATGATGCCACATCAGTTTATTTTATGCAAGAGCTATTTCATAAATAATTGTACGATGGGTTGAGAACATCTTATATATTAGAAATAGTCACAAAGTAAACTTACCTCACAATGACAATGCCAGTGTTAAAATACCACTTCTCTTTCTTCTTATTTCTATTTAAGAACTGAAATAAGGAGAAAATACAGGATTAACAACATGATCTACATTTGTATATGCAGTTTTTTTCAAACATGTGTAGATAGGTAAAAATATATAACAAATGAAAAAAACACCTTTGACTGGTAATCACATCTTGAAAGATGTAATTAAAACTAATGAAAACAAAGCACAAAAATCCAATTAAAAATTAAAAGATTATTGTTTACGCCAAGTGAGCAATCGTCAGCTATATTATTGTTTAACGTCAAGTGAGCAATCATCAGCTATATTATGGCAAGATAAAGTTACATTTCACTGAGATGATTCTGATGTCTCTTTTGTACTAGCTAAACAAGCTTACAAATGTAGTTAGATTTTTATAGTGCTAGATCCCTAAAACAACATTCCGTGGAGAGATGTGTTGCTCCACTCAGACACATTATTCTGATTCCGAGCCAACCAACCTTTGCTCTCAATCCTTTTATTAATGTTGCATGCTTAGCGGAGAAGCAGCAATTTTATAGTATAGTCTTTGTTTTGACTTGACCGGGTCTCGAACCCATGATTTACCAGAACTCAGGCAGAGCATCCTAACCATTACACCACTGATGCGGCTAAAATAAATTTCCATGAGTATAATTCTATAAAACCATGACCTGTCTCGAGCAGGATAAAACTATTAAAAGCAATTAAAGTTACATATAAATTGTGGTACATGTAACTAATAATATGTTCGTCACTGAACACATTTTTCCACTGTGTCCGGTTTCTCGAGAAAGGAACAATGTTGTACAATTAGCTGAATTCAGTACATTTTCTATGTAGAAATTTGAAAAGAATTGAACAGTAATTAACAAATGGTCTTGTGATCATTGCATATTTTGTGTCTTGTATGGTACCAAGTTGGTGGCCATTGTCATTGATTTCTCGGGAGAATGGAGCAAAATTAGCTTATAATGCAAAAATTTGAAAATATATAGATATTATACACTATTGTACTACTGCATAAAAAAATCTTGGTTTTAATTGTACAATGTATATATCACTGTGTGTAATATGTGACTTAATGCATATTGTCTTTTATCAATCCAGATTATAATTTAATTAAAATTATATCTCAGACATATTTTATCGATTGACAGATACAAGATTACATTTGTACAATATATACAAGATATTTTATTTTCACATCATGGAGCCCAGTAGCGAGTACTGAGCAGAATAATCATTTACAAATTAAAGAACATAAAATACACATATGATTTGTAATAATTAAATGTAATTTGAAAACATATTAAGACAATACAAAAAAAAAAAGTTTTGGAGACACACTGTGACTCTGAAGGTCAAGGGGGAGACAACCCATAAAAGCATAATATTCTAATGTATTTATTATATTATTATTATTTTTTTTTTTTCAAAAGTAATTCTGTTTTCTTTCTTTAAATAAATAAATTAATAGTTTAGATGTTAATGAAATAATTCCTTTATCTTCACATGATAGTAACCATATACATTTATCTTCTGTTGACAAGTTCTCAAAGTTGGTATATAACCGTCCTATGTACATTGTATGTCCTAATTATCTACACACATATCTTATGAATGCCATGGCATATACACGTATTGGCGGAAGAAATCAGTTGTAACATATTCCGTTAACTTTACTTATCTTCGATGATAATAAGAGAATTACAGAATGACTGTCTGTGGAATTAATGACATTGGCTCACTTTCCGAAGATGGTCATTCAGCAGTAGTTAATATATTTTCCCTCTTTTTTTTTGTCAAGATAGAATTCACAAAGTTTCACTGTTAAGCAGTTTTAAAAGCAATTGTGTACAATCCTTTGATTTTTTTTGTATGTGTGGAGAACTTGCTAGCAATAACAAGGTAACAAAGAGTGAGTGAAAATATCACAAAATATGAAAAAGTCATATCAATACACTCGTTATATATAAAAGATTTTCTTCTATTCATGGTGAAAATATATCGTATATTATTTAATTTCAACAGCTAGATCCTAGCATGTCATTAACAAATATCCAGGTACATGTATTCCCAAATGTTACCCCTACCTACAAAAATTTATGATTCCAGGGCATTGGTCCGAAGGTTCATTAGTCCAAAGGGTCATTGGTCCGAAGGTTCATTGGTCCGAAGGTTCATTAGTCCGAAGGGTCATTGGTCCGAAGGGTCATTGGTCCGAAAGGTCATTGGTCTGAAAGGTCGATAGTCGCAGCCGCAGGTGATAAGTTTACCAGTTGCCTGACCATGGTCAGTGGTTCTATCCGGGTACTCCGGCTTCTTCCACCACTAAAACTGGTCGCCATGATATAGCTGAATGTGCACGTGGCGCTAAACACCAAAAATCATCAATCAATCAATAGTCCGGATGGTCAATGGTCTGAAGTGTTCGTGGCTCAAAAATATTTAAAAAATCAGACAAAAGGGCACATGCAAACTCGATTTAGATATGTTCCAAATATTATGAATAAAAGTCTTTAAATGTTTCAAGAGCTATGTGTGGATTTTCCCGAAAATGTTCAACATCCAGCTTCCTTAGATCACTTGGTCATCTCCGATTGAATCTTAAAGGCATGTTAGAAAATATGAAAAACCGAATGAGCAACCAAGAACCAACATCCAATGACATATATAAATCCATGGAAACAAGAAGCGAACATCAACATTAAAAAAATACAATCATATAACACATGTGAACAACATGAACTCCCGATGGAAATGGAATGAAACAGGGGCTCCGGAATTTGTAGGCAGTTTCAAAGAATATAAAAAATTCTTATTTGTATAAATATATTTCCATGTTGTATTTGTATTTTGAATTCAATCCCACACGTAATTGACAATTCTAAACAACAAGCAATTATTTGCAACAAGGAGGAAAGTTGTAGGCCAAATCAGTGCATGCCTGCCACAATTAAGACAAATATGATTGCCTAGTCTAGTCACTATATAAATAAAAAAAAATGCAGAATTTTAGTTGACAATGCCCATTGACAGATAGTGATGATTTTCTGACTACTAAAGTATAAGTTACGACCGTCTATTATGAAAGGCGGGCTGATTAAACTAGATCTATAATGCATCATCATGTATAATTTGCAAAAGACAAATTCCCTTCTCAAAGAAACGTCTATCAATACGCAGGGTGAACCGAGAGGTCAGAAGTATTTTATACGACATTGCAAGGCATATAAAATGAAAGGCAAGTTGTCAATTATGATTAGTTCATAATTAGCCTGTTTATTTTACCTCAGAATCTACATATATATACATAATATATTTACATATATAAATTAATATATAAAGGATAAAAAGGACAAGCCACGAAATTGCGTGTTATTGTGCGTAGTCTTTAAAAGCTTGTATTCTTCATGTAATAAAAAAAACTGTCGAAAAGGATGTACTATTACACGAGAAAACGTGGCAACCATTTCTATCAATGGTTTATGCAATTCTATATTATATTGATACATAAATTTGTAGTCTCGAGGTCGTTCAAAATTTGATTTTGCTCTGACCTTTCGGACTATCGACCCTTCGGGCTATTGACACTTCGGACCATTGACCCTTCGGACTATTGACCCTTCGGACCATTGACCCTTCGGACTAATGAACTGACACCAAAATTTATGCAACCAGTGCCTATCACCACTAAGGTTCACGTTCATGGTGAGGTGTACTCGATACAACATTATACAATTATGGCCCTCGGAAGAGGTGAATATCCAAAATTGTCAACCCCACTAGGGTTATTTCCCAGAGGGCTTTAGCCTGAGGGAAATAACCCTAGTGGGGTTGACAACTTTGGATATTCACCGATTCAGAGGGCCGTAACTGTTTTATTATACCAAACAAACAGTTGAAATATACTGTTTAATATTTGAATTGTTAAAGTATTATTCCATGTTTTTACACCGTTGAATAATAGGGTTATTCAATGGACGTGTGTAATTCTTGAGGTTATTCACCATTGAATAATAGGGTTATTTAATGGATGTGTGTAATTCTTGAGGTTATTCACCATTGAATAATAGGGCTATTCAATGGACGTGTGTAATTCTTGGTTATTTACCGTTGGCGGCGATTAGAAGCAAAAATATCCAGATTATTTTATGTCACGTGATTATCTTTTAACCAATAGAATTGATTCTTTATTATGTGAGGTATAATAATAATAATTATAAGATGAAGTACATTTTGTAATTAACTTGTCAGTGACAGGTCGTGGTTTTCTCCAGGTAATGCGGCTTCCTCCACCAACAAAACTGACCGCCACGATACAACTGAAATATTGTTGAAACTGGTGTTAAACACCATAAACCAATTCATTTAATGTGACCCCCTTTTTGTAATATTTTCTTCCTCTAAAGTTTTCCCAATTTAAAACACAGTAGCACTAGTTGTATAGAAAGACGACGATTAATCAATATATCCACGCTTAACGTTATTCTATTTCCCAAAAAGTCAAGTTCTCCCCAGCTTTGATTTGATTCTGTCTGTTTATTGATTTATGAGTTTTGAATTTCCCTTTGGAAGATTGCTCTGTGTTCGGTAATTTTGTTATTACCCTTATTTTCTGTGGGACGTGTCGTGTCACTGAGTGCACAGCGACCCATTTGTTGTTTACTTGCATAAACTATTTGTATCATTGTTTCATGTAAAATATTTGCTCGTGTCTCAATATTATAATATTATTCGCTACTGTCAATAATATGACAAAGGAAAGAGGGCAAAATGGAAACCCTTGTCGACTGCCTCGTTCCGGATATTTGTCATGTTTGTTCTCGCATAAATAATGAGATATCTAGCCACACAATACATTTTCAATTACCGTGTAAATTCACGAACAGAAGCTTTGTTTCGTGTATAATATGTTACAGAAGGTAAATCTTGGCTTTCCAAATAAATTCTTCGTCAACATCCTATGGCCGACAATCAAGAACGACAACTCCACCACAATCTATGGAAAACCAAGTTAACAAAAAAGAACAAAATGAAATTATAAATAAATAAATAAAAAAGAAGAAAATAATGATAGCGACAAACAAAAAAGAGGAAAAAGGAAGAAAGATAAACATATTATATAGTGTGAGACGTTTTCATAATTAATAAAGATAATAAAATTACGGCAAGCCAAGTAGGAATGCCAGACAACTCGCCCCACTGTCA
Source organism: Gigantidas platifrons (assembly GCA_002080005.1). Classification (NCBI taxonomy): domain Eukaryota; kingdom Metazoa; phylum Mollusca; class Bivalvia; order Mytilida; family Modiolidae; genus Gigantidas; species Gigantidas platifrons. The sequence continues at coordinate 48,778 of MJUT01021030.1, read as the reverse complement.
ACTCGCCCCACTCCAACTCGCCCCACCTCTCGTACCAACTCGCCCCACATCTCGTACCAACTCGCCCCACTTTTATTTGGTCAACTCTTTTTACCTTTCAATGTTCATTTGTAAGTTTTTAATGTTTACACACTATAAGTAAATTCAGTTTGCCAACTCGCCCCAATTGTCAACTCTGCTTACACCCGAATATTGTGAAATAAAATATGTATATTTGATGCTGAACGATGTTTTGTTTGTGTAACTTTGATATTCATCACAGTGTATAACCGGACAGTTTTAAAAAACGGAAGTTGCTGTACTGTCCGACAAGGTAAGGTTAGTTGCTTGCAGAAATTTCGACATTTTTGGATGATTATCCGTGATTTATTCTTTGAAAGTGGATCAATTGAAGCAAAAAAAAATAGAAAAATATTGCAAAGGTATGTCATTTATATTTCTGATCAAATAACAGTGCCCTATTTGAACACTGAAACTGGAAATCGTCGTTTTAAAAACATCGGTGGATGGTATGTTTTCGCTCGAAGAAAGGGGGTAAAAATCTAATTTTATCCACTTGTTCTTAAATTATGTCAAATATGTTCTCACTATTTGATGAAATAGACATCGACGTTTTCAATGGAAGGAAATTATGACCGTAAACGCACTCATTTTCCTCCATTGGCGAAGTTGATTTGGATGAAGAACGTTTTTTTCTCTGTCCTCTGTTGATTCAGAATAATAAAACATCAAGTTATAGTATGGTAATATCCGGTAATATCCGGACACATGCAGATTTGTTCACCCTAGAAAATCATATGCTTTTCGTCGGGTGAACAAATTTTCATGTTTAACCTGCAATCAAGCTATTTGCGGCTTAATAACAGGGATCGGATGAACTTGAGTCGTATTAGGTCATAGACTGTTACATGTTGACACGAAGGGCGCGCATACGGCGTAGTTATAGTCCGAGATTCCTCTGTAGTCCGACGGCTTTTTTTCAGCACATGTTACACTCGAATACAGCACGATTTTCATATAGACCATTCAATTTGGCCATTTCTGTTTATTATTATTATATTGGAGCGAGTTGTCCAATGATAGTGGGGCGACTTGTCTCGAAAGTGGGGCGAGTTGATACGAGAGGTGGGGCGAGTTGGCAAAAAGGTGGGGCGAGTTGGAGTGGGGCGAGTTGGCAGTGGGGCGAGTTGTCCTGCTTCCCCAAGGAGGCTATACATATGTATCTTAACAGAAAAATACAAACCGATGTGGTTTAGGCCTAATACCACAGTGTGGGAACGGAAGTGTATAGGAAATAAACAACTTCGGTATTTGTGATGGTGTATAGCGACGATCCATTGCTTGCTGGACATGTAGCGTTTGAAATATGGACAGTTTTTTCAAATTTATTTTAATTTTAAAAGATTTTTGACGTATATAGCGCTATATTTGCGTTCTTAGTTTCTTTATAACCATTTCAACAAGATCTGAGATGCTACTTTAACCGTGTGTAAAAGATTCAGCTGCAGATCACTAAAGCTGTCGCATTTTAAAATCAAAAGATGATTTTAAACATACATTATTATAGTCCATAAAGTAAAGTTTAACTAGACAATGCCACTATTATATACATAAATATCACTGTTATATCATGTAAAAGTATTAAGTCAATATATGCTTGACAAATGCACAAAATATGCCTTTAATTATAGTCGGTGTCTTTATGATAAGTGTATGGTTGCTTGTTCGCATAGGATATAGTTGCTTGCGACTTTTGTGTATAGTTGCTTGCCAAATATTTAAACTTAAAAGTTAGCTATGTTACATATATTGAACAAAAAGGCGAGTGTATCATCAGATATTGTGGTAGGTCATGTGACGAGGTCGCAGAACGAGTCTGGCCTATCAAAATATCTGATGGTGCACGAGCAACTTTGTTCAATAAGGGACTTGTATCTTGCGACGTCAATCAAAGTTAGCGACATCAATCAGATCTCCCGTGGAAACGCCCTCCTAGTTGGAGGGAAATCGTCATAATCTGCACGAGCCGCGCCAGATCAGAAAACGTTTTTGAACAGGAAAATGGATTTGGATGACTAAAAATATGAATCCTTCGGAGGATTTAAGGCTTTCACATTTTTTTTGAAAGAATCGAAAGTGACAATAAAAATTTGTGCATAACACACAGGAAATTAAAACCATTGATTTTTGTGATTTGGACTTTCTTTCACAGGATAATATTTAAAAAAAAAAACGATTTGGATTTTTTTCCCCGTGTGAAATCGACGACGCCACGCTATCACAGGTCGTTTTATAGAGTTTTGTTATCGCTTGTCGTCCGTCATTTTTGAGTGTTCGTCATTTTAAACAGTTTTACCATCACTTGTGTTGTCCGTCGTTTTAATTGCCCGGAATCGAAGATTCGGGGGCATATAGTTTTTGCCCTGTCCGTCTGTCTATGTCAAATATTGGGACGGAGGCATCAGTGTTTCACAAACGCATCTTGTTCAGTTTTGAAATCCTTTTGCATCCGTCATTTTTTGTTTTTTTTTTAATTTTGTTACACGGGTAAGAGTGTTTAAGGTAGTCATGGTTGCTGAATGGTCGTTGTCGCTGTGACCACTACCCTATTAGCTTCGAGGTGTTGATTGGAATTTAGGCAATGTGTGATAAAGTTTGTCACTTGCTTACAGCTTCCTCCTTCTAATCCGTCAATAAAACTGATCGTCATGAAACTATCTGCAATGAGAAAATTATAAGAAATGCATTTTCATGTAAGTTCTAGCATATATTGTAACTTAACAATTTTACCCTAAAACTGACTGCATTGACAGTAAAAAGTTAATTGAATGAGTGTTAATTAAAATTTCTATAATTAACGCCACTTTCAGCAATATTTCAGCTATATCATGGCGACCACTTGTAGTGGTCGAGGAAGCCGGAATACTCGGACAGAACCACAGACCCTGAACAAGCAACTGGTAATCACTTGCGATTTCGAGTCGAGTGCACCCTTTTTGTAATTTACAAAGCCAGGCACGAACCCACGCCGTATTGGTAATAGGCTTGCATGAGTTGTTAGATCCAACGACCTAACTCATTGAGCCATCCGGGCCCCTTATAAGTGAATAAAAAGTACAAACATGTTGATGCAAAACAACCAAAGAATGGACGAGTATGTAAAGGGGAAAGAAACGTATTATTTTGTAGACACCAGGGTAGGTAATAGTTATTACAAACCTATCCGCACTGTTTAATTTATTATTCAAAAGTATAATAAAATATGAATTATACACTAGAACAGGTTTTTTGGCTATTGCCTAAGTAACGGCATATTTTTTCTTGACAAATACCACAGTTTTTCTCCAAAGATAATGATTTTATCCTCTCGATCGTCAAAGTACTGATTGCTAAACATTTGGACGCTTCAGATACACTTAACTATGAAATTTTATTGAAAGAGAAAATCAAGCGACTATACACTGCGTTTACAAGCGACTATCCACTACATATCTGATTGCCAAGCACCTATACACTGCAATTCTTGCATCACTAGCTTTAACCCAAATTTTCTCGGCATTGATACAACTTACAAAAATCTATCTTTGCATGTCAAAATTATATATGAAAGGCTTTTAAAAAACGTATATTTCAACATCATAACATTTTCGAATATTTTGTAAAAAGCTGTCAAACAAGACAGGCACTCAAACTTCTACTGATCGGTGGTATTTTTTGGACATTTTATCTTGCATTTGCAGCATTATTGCAGAGTTTCATGCATCAAATATACACATGGACCTTCGTAAGGCAAATTAAAACTTTGGTTGCTTTGTATAAGCTCAAACAATTACAAAATCTTACCTGAGGTAATATTTTTACAGTCCTGCAAGCGATGGATCGTCGCTATACACCATCACAAATACCGAAGTTGTTTATTTCCTATACACTTCCGTTCCCACACTGTGAACACATAAACGACAAACGTCCGAAACCGTCAATCACGCTCTAATAGACCATTTGCATATTTTCAACTTGATTCTAAGATTGTATGTTTTCAGTAAACATATTACACGGTGCATAGCCATAACGGATTCTTTTGGATGAAACGGATTCTTTCGGAATCGCGGAACGGATCATTTCGAAGAAGTGGACGTATGTGCTCTGATTATTTCTCTGTTTTACAACTAAAAATTCCCTAAATCTGTCAGGGAACGGTACGACGGAACTTCTCAATTATCCTTTTTATCAAGTGATTTGTGCGGGGAAGCTAAAGCTGTCGTTTTCGTTGACTTTTAACGAACAAACGCAAATTTGTTTCCCAACAATTCGTCGTTGAGCATGTTGTTTTCACCGATACAAAATAAATTAATGACACATCTGGTTCAAATGTCGCTTTTTAGATATAAAATTGATAATTTGAAAGTGTTAACTTGCTATCGGGTGTAATTTTGCATAACTACTATTATATTTAACAAAAATGTAAATACACTTGAGAAACGGACACTTAATGATCACTGCACCGGATTCTTTAGGATGTTATTGATCAATTGAATACAGGTGTTCTTTTCTTTTTAGAGCAATGAATTCCAAACCGTACAACCGCATTGTATCATTTTGATCAACTGCCGATTGATACGATCAAAATTGGTTGTTTACAACAAGAGAAGTGGATCAGCAGGATTAAGACATTTTATGCCTTTTCTGTCGGAGTTATGAATTGATTTGTGCTTGCAAAGGATGATTATATGTTTCTTTATGAAAACTATTATTTGTTTTCTTATATCATTGACATTTCGGTGGACTTTGAACCATATTTTTACAAATAATCATGTCAAAATTTAACGTTATGAATTTTCTTCATTTATTTTACAAAACTTCGTAGTTCCCAAGTTATTATTCAACATCAATATTAAAGCTGTACCCATTACCTTCTGCTTCTGCTTCTGTCATATGATTGCCTCCTTCATCATATTGAAGATTATGCAATTTTGATTTTTGTGCGGCATGCCCAATGAATAGTGTGACCAAAATTTAAATCAGTTTCATTTAGATGATAATAAATAATAAAAGAATTGAATTTACAATTAAAACTATATACAGTTGTCACTGTCTGGACTATAGGGACACGATCCCTGCCTTAAAGGCCTCAGGTGTGTCCAATTCAACAATGTCTGGGGCTAGTAGGTTCCAGTCTCATACTGTTCTTGGAAAGAATGACATTTTCCTGGTGTCAATACGAGACGATGGTATCTGGAATGACCTGTTGTGAGCTTGTCTGGTTTTTAGGCCTGGTGGAATTAGCCTATTTTCCTTGTTGATGGCTACAAGTTCTCTGTAGATTTTATACAGCATCACAAGTCTAGCGTCCTTTCTTCTGTTTGCAAGTGGTCTCCATTTTAGTCTTTGTATGATGTTGCTTACACTAGATCTATTTCTGTGATTGTTTGCTACATATCTAGCCGCTCTTCTCTGTACTGCCTCCACCTTGTTTATGTCAGTTTGTGTATATGGGTCCCAGACTGTACTAGCATATTCCATTAGTGGACGTACAAGAGTGAAATAGGCTTGTTCTTTTATCCTGATTGATGGGATTTTCAGGTTTCTGCGCAGGAAGCCAAGAGTTATATTTGCTTTCATGGTTATAGAATTTATGTGCTGGTCCCATTGTAATTTGTTTGTGAATGTGAGACCTAAATATTTGGCAGATGTAACTAACTCTAGCGTATGCCCGTGGAGTTGGTATTTGACACCAATTGTTTTCTTTTTGTTGGTTACTCTGAGTACTGTGCATTTTCAGGGTATAATTTCATGCACCATTCATTGTCACAGCTTATCTAGATCTTTTTGTAGAGTTTCAGCATCGTTGTTCTGATGTATGAAACATTATCCCAATTTCAACAGTTTTTGTGTAATTCACTCTTATTCAACGGCACGTGTGGCAAAAATGATCCGATCAACGTTCGATGCATGATACGTTCAAAAGCAGACTTTGTTTCAGTCATAATCGTTATATTCCTGACTTTTAATGGTGTGGTAAACCAAGTTTTACAGTGCAAAATCGGGCTAATCGCCATCACGGCTATATTTGTTTGCCTCAATTCAATACAATTCATTTCAACCCCATGTTATCCTACCTAAGCTCCAACCGAATGTAAAAGATTTACGTTAATGCACAAACAATTAATTGTTGACTGCCATAATTCATAAAATAAGTTTATGCCAACTAAAAGTTTTGAATACTTTAAATGAGCGTTTGGAAATGGCAGGTTTGCCATCTTAATCGAATCACAAAATACAGCTTTTGATTATAGCATAATTTTAACGCTGCTTTTGACCGTATCATTAAGTGAAATGCATCGGACGTTGATCGGATCATTTTTGTCTTACATGCAGTTGAATAAGAGTGAATTACACAAAAACTGTCTGCTTCTCTTTGGTTTATGTAGCCATAAACTGGAACGCTTTCTTCTCTTTCTGTAAAGAAAAAGAGAATAATCATGAAGCGTTCGGTGACATTATGATCCGAAAATAGTCCGGTGCCATAAATGACAAAATCATAAAGAATCCGTTACCTGCGTATTTGGTGAAGGGTTTTTTTTCTGTTAAATTAATTGATGTTATAATTAGAAATAAGTCCCCATGTAAAGAAATTGTATTATGAATCAGCTATGTATATATATTTTTAGAAATAAAGTGTAAATAAGTAACAAACTATCGAAGTATTTGATTTGATATGAAAAATACGAAGTCAACGGGTGTTGTTTTGTGCGCACTTTGTAGAATATATGAGAGGAATTTATACAGCTGTAAAGGAAAAGCGGTCTGTCGGTAAACTTAGAAGTTCCGTGGAATAGTTAGATTATTTTAATTACCTTTCCTGTTCCATCACTATCGTCTCATTCGCATTGTCATCCATTTCATGTTAAAAAAAAATCCGAAATGATCCGTTTCTTGATCCGAAAGAATCCGCTTCATCCAAAAGAATCCGTTATGGCTATGCACCGTGTATTATATTGTATAACTTGTGAATTTTCTTTTTCTATAATATATCCTATAGTTTTTACAACCCTAACTATCAACAAATTTTAAGGAAATTATGCTCAAGGTCTTTGTCCTTTCCGCTGCTCTTGCAATGGAATGAGTACCATTTTGCCCGCCGCAAGGGAAATAACTCCTATAAAGATAGAATAAAAGCGCTGAATGTTAGAACCAACCCGGGAATGTGCAAATGGCATATTGAACATACTTTCCACGAATATGTTGAGCATCCTAGACTATGCTATTGTAATTTCAGGGATTCCTGTGTTTGTTCCCGTTCTTGTAGGAATGTTTTGGAATTTTTCGATGGTCTTGTGTACTATATATAGTAATTAAATGAACTGGTGCCATCGAGTCTCTTGTAGAACTCATACATACCGGACAATTTCTATGTCACGAAGATTAAATATTAGTTAAATATGTACATATGTAAAATTCAAGATTAGGACTCAGTTATGTGTGAGGATTTGAATTTTACTCACGTGTAGAAAACACTTGCATAACCGCATCATTTCATACAAGGGGAAGGTTGGCCCAATAAAACTAGCGAAACCTCTACACTTTATTGAAATGTATGTACCAAGCAGGATAGGGTGGGCTGCACTCGGCGCGCGCCCCCTAAAATTGGAAAAAATATGATTTTTTTTTGCGTAAAATCGTGATTTTTCACACGAAATGCCCCCCAAATTTTTTTTTAAGTGCGCCCCCCTAACTTGAAATCCTGGATCCGCGCCTGGTTCAATATTCCTTTAACAAAATCTATTAAAGGGTATATAATGTTTTCTTGAATGTTCCTGACAAAACCAATGAGCAAACAAAGTCACACGATTATTCATGTATTATTGCTCCAGCAGAAAAACGTTTTGGATCTCACCAGATTCATCTGGTCCATTTCAGTGGAATATTTTTGCAGTGAAGATGGCTGAAGTTCTTCACATTAACATTGAGACAGAATAACATTCAGAGATTGATCGAACATATTTAACATCTTCATTATTAAAAGGTGTTCAAGGTGAGAGACAGAAAACTTTGAGCGCCAAAATGTCACTTGAAGGAACAGTGGATAATATTCTCTAGTCGATTGAAACAGAAGCCACGATGCGACATGCTATGAATAGGGATTAACGTATTAGAGACGATAAACATGTTTGGTCAAGAATAAAGATCTTAATGTCTTTTGTATTTCATCCAAACTGGATTATGACATCGAGGAAGGCTGAACGATTTTACATGAATGCAAATACTGGTTATTATAACAATAAGTCTTGAATTAGCATTCACCCCTTTTCATGGGAGTTGGGTAATACCTTTCGACATAGAGGCCATCGTGGTCGTGATATAATGATAGTTGAATTTACAACTACATGTGCAATCAGTGCATATCACGGCTAACGTTGTGAGTTCGAATCCATCCCGCTCATGACAACACTATGTGATAAAGTTTGTCAGTAACTTGCCACATGTCGGTGGTTTTCTCCGGGTACTCTGGTTTCCTCCACCAATAAAACTGACCGCCATATAGCTTAAATATTGTTGACAGTGGCGTTAAACACCACAATCATAACCCCTGAGGTATTGACTGTTTTAGGTAACCTTTTTAACATCATTGAATCGAATGATTACCAGATTCTCGACCATTGGTCTTAATCTAATGTTTGTTTTGTCATTTATTTATGATATACTACCATGAACATGAGAAAAAGAATTGATGTTGTACATGTATACATAGATTGTACATGTATACATAGATTGTACAGGTATACATAGATTGTACATGTATACATAGATTGTACATGTATACATAGATTATACATGTATACAGAGATTGTACATGTATACATAGATTGTACATGTATACATAGATTGTACATGTATACATAGATTATACATGTATACATAGATTGTACATGTATACATAGATTATACATGTATACATAGATTATACATGTATACAGAGATTGTACATGTATACATAGATTGTACATGTATACATAGATTGTACATGTATACATAGATTGTACCAAAGACTTTATGTTGTACATGTATACATAGATTGTACCAAAGACTTTATGTTGTACATGTATACATAGATTGTACCAAAGACTTTATGTTGTACATGTATACATAGATTGTAACAAAGACTTTATGTTGTACATGTATACATAGATTGTACCAAAGAATTTATGTTGTACATGTATACATAGATTGTACCAAAGACTTTATGTTGTACATGTATACATAGATTGTACCAAAGACTTTATGTTGTACATGTATACATAGATTGTACCAAAGAATTTATGTTGTACATGTATACATAGATTGTACCAAAGACTTTATGTTGTACATGTATACATAGATTGTACCAAAGACTTTATGTTGTACGTGTATACATAGATTGTACCAAAGACTTTATGTTGTACATGTATACATAGATTGTACCAAAGACTTTATGTTGTACATGTATACATAGATTGTACCAAAGACTTTATGTTGTACATGTATACATAGATTGTACCAAAGACTTTATGTTGTACCAAAGACTTTATGTTGTACATGTATACATAGATTGTACCAAAGACTTTATGTTGTACATGTATACATAGATTGTACCAAAGACTTTGATACTGTTTGTAATTCAGGTCCTTGTATGGGACAGGCACAACGTCGGGACTAAGCCGGTCAATGGTGAGACCCTAACCCTTCCCCTGTGATAATTGGATGATCTGCAACAGCAATACATATAAAAGCAAGCACAGATTTACTTAAGTTCAAAAAGAAAACATGAATACAACATAAACATGAACTGTGCACTAACAGGGCTAATGAATGCTCGTAGTAAACTGTGCACTAACAGGGCTAATGAATGCTCGTAGTAAACTGTGCACTAACAGGGCTAATGAATGCTCGTAGTAAACTGACAACTAGCTAGGAATGTAGAACTTGTTGTGTTTTGTCTTGATACTGAATTTAATCTTTCCACCAATGTATTTCAATAGTGCTTAAGAAATCAAAGAAACTGAATCTAACGCTAAATAGGACAGGATAGTGTAAGAGCTAGGGTAGAATATATTATACAAAACCAAATCCGGAGCAATATTATTCATGACGACAAATCACATCAATGTCACAAAAGACGTCATGCATATAATTATGTGTTAGATGTATCCATGTTGCCTCCTACGATTGTTACGGTTCAGTGGATTATGGAACTGTTCCGAAAGTGTGCCATTTTTTGTTTTTCATTATATGGTAATATAACATAATTCAATTCAAAATATGAAACAACCCAATCATGTATTACATGTGTTTATATATTATCGCTGATTACTTGACTTTTAAGAATAACTAGTTAGACATCACTTGATTACTTTCAATCATTTTTAAACACCACCACTGATTGCTGGATTGGATGTTGACAATTCACCCAATGTACTTGATAAAGTTATCTGTCATATGTTGATACAAATGTTATATGTTGATAAAAATGTTGATTGGATAAAATTTCAGATTTGAGAATCCATATCACTTAATCCAATGAAATAACGAGTAAATTTGCATCAGTTTTAACGATTTATTTCATTTAATTTTAATGCAATTGTCTGCAAAAAGTTCATTGCAATGAATTGTGTAAGCGTCAATAAAGAAAAATACCTCATTATTTCGAAAAGGGGTCTGAAAGGTGCATATTTTAAAAATATACATGAACCTTAGTTAATGATTTAAAATCTTATGTCGCTCTACAACACATGCCTAATTTGGTGTCAACAGGTACAAGGTCATTTGCCCTTTCGAGTCAATTTTAGTCGCTCAAATAAATATTAAATTACAATTAAATTGGTAAATCATATACAATTATAAAGTTCAAAATCAAATAATTTAATGTCAAAATATTTAACGCATTTATGATGTCAGTTTAGAAAATGTCATATACCTAATTTTCTATTACATGGAGACCAACATATATAATATAAATGTGATACATGTGGCTTTAGTTCTTTTGACAACCACAGTCGTGTAGGTTTAGCTATCTTCTGACCACCACAGTCGTTTAGGGCTAGCTATAATTAGGTAAGTGATTTGTAACGGTAGAATATTTATTGAGAAACAAAAAAATCAAAAATGCAAGCTTAAAAATCTAACACGGTTGGGTTGAATTTTCAGACATTTTAATAAAGCTAATGCATTCATATTAAAGCATGGACAATGTATTATTTCACAGCAAAGAGCAAAGATGGTGGGCATTATTTTGCATCTTTCCTCTTTATAAATGATATAAGAGTCTAAATTTGTAGTAACACTGAATTGAATGTGAGAGTAATTGAGTGAGAACAGGTTCCTTTTTACTGAGGAGATGATGCAGTCTCTTTTGTACTAGACCAACATACTGATTTTTATGGTACTAGGTCATTGAAACAACAGTCCATAGGTATAAATGCCACTCCACATACATTATTCGGAGTCCCCGAAACTCACCAATCATTGTTCTTACTCATTAATGTTGCGTGCTTAGAAATAAATACCATTTTGTAGTCTATGGTTAGATCACTAACCGGGAATCGAACACAGGATCTACCGCTTTCGAAGCGACTATGCGAACCATAACACGAACGTGACAGTATTTCGACTGTGAGACAAGGTGCCTATAAATATATGCTTGATGAATGCAATGTCCCACTGTTGTCAATACACATTGAATCTCGTTTTCTTTTAAGTCTCCGTAGAGCCCCTGGTCATAAGCAAATTATAAATACATCTCTTGATCAATATCGCCAACCATATTTTCAAAAGTGTTTCATAATGGAACCTCTATTACCGATCAAATGTACCTAGCTACTGAGTTATGTCTGAACAGGAAGGTAAAAAGCCATTCGAAAGGAACAGTCAGATAACACAAAACGTATCCCGAAACATTTTTATTATGGTCCCAGAAAACTTAATATTATTCTTACTCAACTTCGTAACTAATATTCCTTTCTAAATTATGATCTATCAAATGTTAATATAGTAAATGATGCGGCTTGTTCCTGTGGAGCTCCACGGGAAGATGCATTCTATTATTTATTTACTTGTCCTAACTATACCGAAATAAGATGAACAATTTAGATTGGGTACAGACAAGCGTTCTGAATCTACTAACCTGTGGGTCCGATGATTTAACATAAGAAGAAAATATTAATATCTTCAAACACGTTTTCAATTTGATTAAATCTTCAAAAAGATTCCTTGTAGTATAATTACTCGATAATTATCTACTCTCCAACCTCGCATCCATCCAACACAACCTTTTTATTAATTCATTAATTATTTACAATATATTTCTATATGTATTATATGCATGCTCAGAATGATCATTATACTATGTGAATTTATTGTATTAATTGTATTTATTGTAATGAATACTTCATAAGTTGGCAAAACTTGTGTCCTATCCCTTTTGTTAAATTAACAAATAATATCATCATAAGCTAAACAGGAAGGTAATCATTCTGAATGGGCATAGAAACCGAAAAAAAAAAAGTTAAACCTGCCCATGTGGTCACCTCTATTAAACAGCCACATGTATTAAAAGGTAACCCTTTTTGTCTCCTGTCATAGAACATTTCATGAATTAAACCTCTTTTAAGAGGTCACCTGTCTTATGAGGCCACGTTTTCTTTGTCCCAAAGGTGACCTCTTAATACAGGTTTAACTGTATTTCGTTTCAAGTCAGTTCAGACTTTCCGGTAACATATATATGACGAATAACAATTTACAACGGCACTACTATAAATAGACATGGAACAACACAATTGAAGATGACGACGACGACGACGACGATGATGATGATTGACGAGGACTATGTCAATACTTAGTACTCTCTTTCGGAATAGTCAACTGAACACAATATATATTTCAGAATAAAATGCAGATAATATTAAAGATAGTTGGCGTTTTATTTGTTTTACTGCAGCTGACACAATGTCGTCCAGCAGCACAACAGAATAGAAGGTACGACAGTAGTTAATTTAGTATTAAGCACTACATACTAATAATACATGCAAATTACAACCTTACAGAGAAAATGTTATAGATAACAAAGGAGTAACCAGTATCCATAAATTATATAAAAGGTTATAGATAACAAAGGAATAACCAGTATCCATCAATTATATGAAAGGTTATAGATAACAAAGGAGTAACCAGTATTCATCAATTATATAGAAGGTTATAGATAACAAAGGAGTAACCAGTATCCATCAATTATATAAAAGGTTATAGATAACAAAGGAGTAACCAGTATCCATCAATTATATAAAAGGTTATAGATAACAAAGGAATAACCAGTCTCCATCAATTATATAAAAGGTTATAGATAACAAAGGAGTAACCAGTATCCATCAATTATATAAAAGGTTATAGATAACAAAGGAATAACCAGTATCCATCAATTATATAAAAGGTTATAGATAACAAAGGAGTAACCAGTATCCATCAATTATATAAAAGGTTATAGATAACAAAGGAGTAACCAGTATCCATCAATTATATAAAAGGTTATAGATAACAAAGGAATAACCAGTATCCATCAATTATATAAAAGGAAAATACAATTACTATAAGAGAAAGATCAAACAACGCTTTACAAAAAATAAAGAGAAAACTAAGAATTGAGCAAATTGAACCCAATCGTTTTACTCATATTAAAAATCCAGTGGCACATTACATTTGGCGATACTTCATGAAGGATGAAAAGCAAGTTATCTCTATGGCCTAATAGGCATTGCCAGAATCGTCTAACCTTATATATAGCTGATGGAGAGTGACTTTAATTTGTAATAAATTATATTATTTTGGAACTGTAAACAACATGGATCTGACAAACCATTTCAGTGCGAATCACGAAATGCTAGCGGATGATACACTCGTAGACTAATAGAGCACTATCAGAGTTATTGACCGATTGATAATAATAAAAACGTGAATATCTAAAATATTTTGCACACGACACGTTTTTAGAATAACCTTCATCAAGTAGGTTCATATTCAAAAGATTGCAAATCCAAATAAATTATAAGTCTTTGTCAGCAAGTAAACCAAATTGCCCAAATAATCCCCCCCGCCAAAAAAAAAACAAAAACAAGAACAAAAACAAAAACAAAACAAAAAGCTAACAACAGGATGAGGAAGATTGACTTTAGTTTTCATTAAATTACATTCTAATAAACGACATAAGTGCCGAAGCCCTGAATACTGATATTTTTTATGTCCGTTTTTTGTTTTTATTATTTTTTTTACAAAACTGACTTTATCACGGGGTATATCAGGCTCACCGTTCCGGCTCACCTGATATACCCCGTGATAAAGTCAGTCCCAAAAACAAAATGCCTAATATTCTGTATATAACGGTTGAGAACATCGATTTTCTTTCATAGAATTGATACATATGACAACTTCTGTGTCAAGAAGATATTATGTCTAATGTTGAAGATTATTGCGTTCTTTATAATGACACTGTTCCCGTGGTTATATATGAAGGTTGCCATTTTACTCACAATTGCATGACCGCGTCATTTCGCTAAGAGGGGAGCTTTGGGTCCATAAAACTAGTTTATTACCGCTACTGTTTATTGAAGTGCCTGTACCAGATTGGTTATGGTGTTTAATGCCACTTTCAACAATATTTCAGTTATCACTACCAACACAGGAAAGCGGTCATGTAATTGTGTGTTAGGGTATCGATATATTGGCTCTTTATAACATTTTGATCTTTGATTTTGGAACTGTTTCGATAGTGTAATATGTTTTTAAATTCCATTGCACAATAATGATGATTAGTTGCTTACAAATTCAATAGACAATTAAAAAAAATCTTTATCAAACTATGCATTAAATGAATCAATTATCGACAATATTGTTTCTAAATGAAACATTTGGGAACTTTTTTTTTCTTTACTTCGTAGTCCATTTTATAATTTTGGAGAAAAAAATAATGATTGAATAGATTTCTTTGAAATGATGATAAATAAAAACATTTAACAAAAACTATAAAATGTGTAAGAGTAAGTTTAGTCTCTTTCAACATTTTGTCGACTGAAACGTGATGTAATATAAATTGTTTTCTCCATTGTTGTTTTAAATTGTACAAAACATGTTAGCAATATCAATTTATCTAAGTATTCCCTGTCCTTTGATTGACATTATAGTCGTCCATCTTATTGATCACACCTTACATGAGGTACTAAAGTCACTATTCCCTGTCAAACATGCACGGAAGGATAAACTTCTTTTCAACAGTTTGATACGCCAAAAACGAAATATTAATGATCAATTAGGATTCCATATATAGGACCAAACCCTTTAGTATTCCAGCATGTCATTTTACTGTACAACATATTGTAATAACGTTACTGATTTTGTAATACAAACATGATTGAGCCCATTTGAATTCAGACAATCTCGAAGCTGGGACGACTTTGGAGAATTTGATGATTTTGGAAGTGACTTTGGAAGTGATTTTGGGAGTGATTTTGGGAGCGATTTTGGAGAAGGACTATCTGATGCTGGGGATACGATAGGAGATGGACTGTCTGGAGCTGGGGATAAGTTAGGAGATGCATTCGATGATTTGTTTGGAAAGAAAAGGTATTTAAGTTTATAATATCTATATTTCATATTTCGAGGGCATTACAATACTAATTATATATAATTCCAAATTCAGTATTAAAGTCAAGAAGACTAATAAGTAGAAGATAAGACCAGCAGAGTTTCATGTGTATTTACCTATTTATTTATTTTCTATGCCATGCCAGAAAAGTGAGCGGTCATGTATATGTGTGTTAGGGGTATCGTTACCAAGCCAGAAAAGTGAGCGGTCATGTATATGTGTGTTAGGGGTATCGTTACCAAGCCAGGAAAGTGAGCGGTCATGTATATGTGTGTTAGGGGTATCGTTACCAAGGCAGGAAAGTGAGCGGTCATATATATGTGTGTTAGGGGTATCTTTTCCAAGCCAGGAAAGTGAGCGGTCATGTATATGTGTGTTAGGGGTATCTTTACCAAGCCAACGAATCCGAAGGTTTGTAGCAAAAATTACATGATTGACAGATCTATGACGTCAAAATCATGGAATAACAGATCTATGACGTCAAAATCATGGAATAACATCAAGATCTTCATGTTAGACCATGGTTTGTAAAAGTTCACTATTTTTAAGTTGATTTCTGCATAAAAACATCAAAGGAAAATGCGTATTTATGCTACAAGCCTATTTATTCAATGCCTTTGCTAAGCCAGGACAGTGAGCGGTCATGTTTTTTGTGTATCCATTTTGCCCCTTCCTACAAGTTGCTCCGACAGTGTTGTATTGAATGGCTTTATTTTTATATCTCAAACGATATTTACTCATGAATAAATCCATAAAATTACGATTCCCTATTAAAACACAAATCCAAAATTGCACGACAGGCATATAGTGAAAATATTGAACATATCTAGCACCACATTTAAAATCAACTGTAATGATACCATTCTATTGTAGTCAGGACATCATTTTGCTAAGCCGTTTATTGCAATGTATCTAATTTTGTATTAGAGAAAAAAGATTGCTTCTATTTTGATTCAGAAATTCCAAAAGATGGGACTTCGAAGATTTTGGTGACTGGGCAAGTGACTTGGGGGATGATATCGCAGACGGTGCCAAAACTGCCTTTCACAAGACAAAGACTGGACTATCTGAAGCTGGAGATAAAATAGGAGATGCATTCGACGATTTGTTTGATAAGAAGAAATGATTACATTAATCTGATTTTTATTTCGTATTTAGGAAACAATCTTAGAAAAACTTAGAATCAAACTATTGCGCATAATGAATACCGTTGTCAACAGATACCAAATTTATGTAACAGCATGGAAAAATAAAATGTGAAAACGCATAGGCATCACGATATTTGTTGCTCCTGATCATCCTCCGTGCAATATATGAATGATCACAATACAAATCTTTGTACAATAGAAATTGCTTACAGTGTTTTCAGTTAACTTTGACTAACACCAACTTGCATCATAAATATCTATGATACTTTTATTTATAAGTTTGGTAGTTAAAAAAATACTACAAAATGTAAATATCTGGGACAGATTCGTTATTGGTTCATTAAGAAAAAAGTACAAATGAAAGCATTTATTTGGACATAAAAACAAATATATATATATATATGTATTGAGCAAACACTATAATGACATACAAAAAGGCTTTTGATGTACGCTCTCAGTACTGTATTGAATAACTATTGCTGTAAACTAATAACTATTGCTGTAACCTAATAACTATTGCTGTAACCTAATAACTATTGCTGTAACCTAATAACTATTGCTGTAACCTAATAACTATTGCTGTAAACTAATAACTATTGCTGTAA
>MJUT01021030.1:0-11757 GCA_002080005.1 Gigantidas platifrons | reverse complement strand
TCAATTAACCACTAGGAAGCCGTGGTTAAATAGCTTCTTTATTATAAGATCTTCAATTAACCACTAGGAAGCCGTGGTTAAATAGCTTCTTTATTATAAGATCTTCAATTAACCACTAGGAAGCCGTGGTTAAATAGCTTCTTTATTATAAGATTTTACATTACATGAACTAATGCATGTGAAGTTGCTAAAGTTGTCATTTATGCTGCCTAAATGATATGGAACGTGTGTTAAAACATTTTTAAAACAAACCATCACTCAGGACTCTGCCATTGTCCCTAATTATCACAGACATTTACGATTACGGAATACATATACTAAAAACAGCACAGTCAGAGTTAGTCAAAGATATACGAAAACATCCCTTTAGTTTTGTTTCAGTGAAAATAATTGTCAAATGTAGAAAAAAAATATATCCGGAAAACCAGAGCTCAAACATAAATGGCCTTCTTAATATACGTATACTGTATATTTAATTTTGCTTAAGTCAAGATTAACCGTTCAAGGATTAGGGTTATGGTGCATAACCCCACTTTTGAAAATATTTCAGTTATATCTCGTTTTTTTGTTTTTTGTTGGCGGAAACCTGAGTACCTGGAGAAAAGCACCGACCAACCGCTGACAGACTTTATCACATAATGTTGAATCGAGTACACATCGCACAATCGAGATTCGAACTCACAATGTTAGTGGTGATAATAGCTGATTACATAGGTAGTTGTAAATCCAACAACCATTCAATGACAGGATCGAAGTTTGCACATATGTGCATGTAAATATGCTAACATTATACATGCATTTCCATGCATTAAGGTTTTATAAAAACTTTGTGAAGATTTAAATTTCTTTAAATTAAAAACCCAAAGTATGCGACGAATATCAGGCAAAATTTTGTATTAAAGACTTCACAGAATTTGCTATTTTTCTCATGTGAGAATAGTTATCGGTTCTCGGTAATTATTCACTTTTGACATCTGCAATATAAAAAAAAAACATTAATTTTTAGAAGTATTAAAACTAATTGTTGATATTGTAGGTAACGGACGGTGTTTACGTCGCTGTTGGGTTTGCCTTGGCCAACTCTATTCTGTTAGAAGGTCCCGAGGGTCTAGTGGTTGTTGATGTGACAGAAAGTGTAGAAAGTGGTGCAGAGATATTAAAAGTCTTCCGAAACGTTACATCAAAGCCAATTAAAGCCTTGATATTTACACATAACCACGCTGACCATTCTTATGGAGCTAAGGTAAGATTGTTTAACAACGATATGGAGCAATTGTTATATTATGCTATCTTTAGATATTCTTGTTAATTTTAGTTGTTCATCGAATATATCCAAAATGTGATTCTGTATTTGACATCCCATCGGCTCCAGTCTGATAATTATAATAGTTTGAAGAGTCCAAAGGGGCAATCAGATTCCGTGTTATTGCTGTCATATTTCACTTTTGTGGTTTTCACTGCTTGTCGATCAATAATTACATGTAACAACGACAGGCGGGGCTAATTCAAGATTACTGTCCAATGAAAATAAACCGTAAATACTGACTCCTTTCTCTGTTGATTGAGGAATATTTCGATAGGTAAGTAACCACAGTCTATCGAGTTGAGTAACCTTATTTATTATATAGATAGGTGTGAATTATGGAGATTTATCCGTGAAATAAATTCCGATATTTCACATGTGAAATATCAGTTTTTTCCCGCCAGAACTACTTGTAGACAACTATAAGTGTAGTGGTTACGTCCCTTGTTGTGTTACGGTGAATACACACATGATTGTAAACTGAAACAATTAAACAAATGAAAAAGTTTTAGTACTTTTATAAATTATTTTAATTGAATCATTTTATTGATACATTAAAATCAAACACTTGCTTATTCTAAATCGAATCATTTCACTGGCATAACACAATAGATTTAAATATAAACAAACAACGGAAATGTTAAAAGTGCATTGTAGATTGTCAGTTTCCTAATTCCTTTCACCACCCCTTTTCAATGAAAAATCGTCTGCGTTGAACAATCTTAAAATAAAAAAATAAAAAAACAACAACAAAATGTCTGATCATTTTGACGTATACGGCAGCTGTAGTCTCAAAATTTTTAGAAGAAAATGATTTTGAATTTGGAAAATGTGGAAATGCCAGAATTTAATATTCTAGATGTCCAAACAAATGTTCCAAATTCCAATGGCAATACAAATGAAAATGTATATCAAACTAAAGCCCAGTCGGGTAGATTTCAGAACGTTTCATTTGAGGACATTGATTCATTCGTTAGTTCGAATTCTGTTACACATGAAATACACACGACTCGGACAATAATAACACATCGTGCCTGGTTCAGATAAATCGGACTGACATTAGTCGCAATTGCAATGAATTTTTCCACAACAACTTTACAAATCCGCCCATATTCAAATAAAATTCAGAAACTCGTCCTTCATTTAAATTTCCAATTTTTTTCATCGAAGCGACAGCACTTGACTTGTTTGAATGTGCGGCCATATTGATTACACACTATCATTGCTCGTAGATTTATACGCGTGGAATGAAATATACAAATTAAATAAAATAATATAAAAGAAATTTTGGAAGTCTATATAATAAACAGTATAACTAATCATAGATTTTGAATATCAAAATAACACCACTCGTGACCGAATACGCATTAAGGATTAAACTCGTGGACGGAACAAGTTCCGCCCACTCGTTTAAATCCTTATGCGTACTTCGGTCTCTCGTGGTCTTATTTTGATATTCAAAATCTACGATTAGTTATACTATATTGATTAAGATGTCTATTTCCTAATTCGAAACCGCAAACAGCAGATGATATACGTTATCAAGCGAAACGACTTAAAACAGTAATATGGAATAGAGAAGCATTATCTGGCTCCAATTTTGCCAGGTTGGAGCTATCTGCGGGGGTGAACATATGCATAACCTGAAATTCTACATTTTACATGACTTGTTTATTATCATTCCTTTATTCCCCTCTGGAAAGCATAATAATAGTGACAACAAATATTACCATCATGAAGATACTACAAATGTATATACAATTTTATTTAAAATTTTTAGTCATTTATAGAAGATGAAAGCAACCCACCAGAAATATGGGCTCATGAAGGAATACTTCATCAATTCAAACGTGTTTTCTCCACAGTCAATACTGCGGCTTATACTCGAGCGATGAGACAATTTGGTGTATTCTTACCAGGACAAATAAATGCTGGCATTGGGTTTAAGCTGAGGTATGGTACGGATGCAGCTACCCTTGGAATTGTTTATCCAACACATTTTGTACACAAACAGAAAACTGATGTAACTTTAGCTGGTAAGTAGTTGGTTAAATTCGACTTAAATTTGCATAAAAATAAAAATATTTCTTGGTATCTCTAAGTATGTATTAATATATAATGAAATATCGGACTGTTGGACTATTTTAAACGGACACAACTTTGTATAGATATCGAACGAAAATAGTTTTTAATACCATACAAAGGGAACGGGGACCGTAGGAACCATAGTACTATTATAACATACGATACAGACATACATTGCCACACCATACAATAAGATAACCAAGTGTGGGAAACATCGATTGTTTTACCATACATTCCGGACGGAAAGCGTGCGAAATATCGGACTGTTATACCATGCAAAAAGGACTGCAAATGTGGGATATTTCTGACCGCAATATCATACAAAGCAGACAAGAAGAGAGATATGATTGTCTATATATATTTTCAAGGACACGATTGACAACCTTAAGCGCATGTGTGTTTCGTTTGTTGACAATATATCCTAAATTATTACTAGTACTTGGAGACTTTCATTAGTTTTTTAATTTACTAAGAAATGCTCTTTTCGGTCGACACGTGTTTTTCAGGTAAATATAATAATGCAAGTATTGAATACATCTGTAACATTGTATCTTTTCAGGAATAGATATGACAATCCTACATATTCCAGGAGAAACTGATGACCAAATTGGGGTATGGATTCCCGAAAGTCGAACTCTGTTATGTGCAGACGATATTTACAAGGCCTTTCCAAATCTTTATGCTATCCGAGGTACACCGTCGAGAGACTTAATGCAATGGGTTAATTCTTTAGATTTAATGTTGAGTTACGAGGCAGACTTTCTTGTTCCAAGTCATACGAAGCCGATAATTGGTCGTGAAAATATAAAACAAATTTTGACAGTGTACAGAGATGCAATACAGTTTATTCATGACCAAACAGTGAGATATATAAATCAGGGTTTTACCGCTGATGAAATCGTTGAGAAAGTCAAACTTCCAAATAACTTAGCAACACATCCATATTTAATAGAATTCTACGGCACTGTAGCATGGTCTGTAAAGGGTGTTTTCACGTCTTATCTTGGATGGTTTAGCGGAAACCCAATCGATCTCCAACCTCTGACATTGAAAAATAAATCGAAACGAATGATGAAATTGATAGGTGAAGACAAAATGCTAGATGCTGCCAAAGCAGCATTCAAAGACAAAGATTACCAATGGGCTTTAGAATTATCAACATATATACTCAATTGTAATCCTGACAATTATGATGCAAGGGAAATAAGGATAGATGCATTAACTTTGTTGGGTTCCAGACAAATAAGTGCGTGCGGACGGAACTATTTTTTGACCGCGGCATTCGAGGAAGCAAGTGAAATAAAAATAAGAGATCCACAGAATAATAGAGAAATGGCAGCCAGACAACTACCAATCAGACAGCTGTTTCTGGCCATGCCTTCTAAATTCAAACCTGAAGATTGTGGTGAAGTGAACAACACAATGTTATTCTCGTTCTCTGATTCTGGTGAAAATGTAAAGTTAACTATTAGAAACTCTGTAACAATTGTATCATTCCATGATGAAGAAATTTCGTATGATGTAAAAATATCACTGACGGAAAATGTATTTCGAGAACTCGTTGTGAGTCAAATCAGAGCAATAACGGCCTACGGGTCAGGAGAAATAGTTATTGATGGTGGAATAATGAAATTTAGAAATTTGATGAATTGCTTTGCAAAATCATAAGTATGTTTTCTTTCTGTCATATTTATTTATTTATTATCATTTTTCGTTCATATGTTTTGTTTACACTATAAAATATTGAACTTTATTGGTGTTTTTTTCTTACACATATGCTAGTGTTTGATCTGTGTTCAGTGTTTACAAGAACGATAATAACATCGTCACAGTATTGCTGACAGAAGAACAAAGCGGCAATTGGTACAACGGCTGGTTCATCTATATGCTTTAGCAAATTTCTATCTATAGTGTTGACTTCTGTATTGTCAGCGGTCAAATGGTATCTTTAGAAATATTTTGACGAAGTTTTCTATCTGTGTGTTGAATCAGATGTGGATTCTTATGAACTCAAATGATTTATTTCAACGTTTAAGATCACAATAGGCTATCTGTACATTCCCGATTTTTTTCTAAGATTTTACGTTTTTGACATTTATTGTTATTTGAGTTATTTCCCTTGTCTTCCGGAGAACAAAATTGTTCCCGTTCCACGAAAGAGCAAATGAAATGATAAAGAATTTGAGAATAATTTTCTTAAAATTTACAGATATTTGAAACTTGAAAAATACACAGTATGAGAAAAATATATATTATTTTGATTAAACGTTGTATGAAATGGACACTTTTTGTTCAGCTTAAAGCACAGGGGCCAGATGAGTTTTCTCATGTACCTATATATACCTATACACCAGGTATAGGTACATGAAAAAACTCATCTGGCCCCTGTGGCTTAAAGGGAATCAACTACTACAAAAACGTGTAAAAACCGTATAATTTTAGATTCAAGTCGGAAACTGGCAAATAGTCTATTACATAGTTTGCTCCGACACCAAAAACCATTGACTTTTCTTCTCTTTACCTCAATCAATATTGAAAGTCTAATTAAATACATAAAGTAGTTATCTCCATTCTTTGGTTTTCGTTAACCGACCATGAACAATGAAAAAAGACATTGCTATATATATATCAAACTTCTTTTAATTATGTTCCTCTAGTACAGGGGCAACGTTTACTAATTGCTCCGGAAGCACTAACATAACCAATCTAATCAATATCAGATGCATCGTTTTTGATTTTTTTGCAATTGCATTAACATCTCACGACATCACGTCAGGATTGATATTTCAACCGAACAATCTGCGATGAACAGTATTAAAATCTAGCACCAGCTGTTGTTCGATTGGTCAATAAAGATTACATGTCTTGCATATGATTGGACGGTCAAAAGCTGATATGATTCCATACGGGATGTCGTTAGATGTTCTCCAAGAATAAAGCTAAATGGATATGTTCCAGACCAAATCCGTATTTGGACCATTCGCGTATGGTCCGTACCAAATCCTTATACTCATATGGTCCGACCATACACGTATGGTCTGACCACTAATTTTAATTTAGAACGTAACGGTATCGATTTTATTGATTAGCGTCCCTTATTGTATGATTATTTTAACTCACTCTTCAAATGAACTTGGATTAAATAAGCTTGAACTTTATTCAGTACTTGGTATAGTAAACTGGTCGTTTTTCAAAATGTCTTGGGAAGACAAAAATACATACTTACATAAAATATCCGAAAAGACTACCACAGGATTGATTTCTGACGAAAAAGCGGAAAGAATAAAAGAAAATGTGTTACGGACTCAGGTGCTTAATGAAAAAAATACTACAGAAAATTCGAGGTTCCGCCAATATGTGAAAGAGAGAACATTCCAGCTTATTACATGCCCTTTACTCCGAGTAGAGGATGAACTGAATTCATTATATGATATGGGTGATCTGGAATTGTTAAATTCCGTGGTTGATATTTCTCATTGGGTCGAAACTCCCATCTCTCTCCACGCAGCAGCTAAACAAGCAAGTTTTTCATTGTCTTGCAAAAGATGCAAGTGCAAAGGTAATTGTACTGCAAAATCGTGCAAATGTAGAAAGACAGAAGTTCCGTGTGGGAGCAAATGTCAACCTGGACGTATGTGTTTAAATGTTTAAAATTGAGTTTCACATGTACACGTACAAAAAAAATGTATGTTGCACTTGACTGATAAATATGTGTAAATGCGTTTCATTATTTAATATTTATATTAATAATTAAATATTTCCTTCAAAATCGTCTTCTTCATTTGATACGTATATGGTCTAAATACCGATTTGGTCTAACTCGTTGATGACCATACGCGTATGGTCGGACCATATGAGTATACGGATTTGGTCCGGACCATATGAGTATACGGATTTGGTCCGGACCATACGCGTATGGTCCAAATACGGAATTGGTCGGGAACAGATATAACAAACGTCTAAATTAAATTAGATGATAACACAGTAATTCAGAGTTATTTCCCTTTGAATGATTTTAATCACTCTTTCACACTTGCAAATTATTTTATTTTAGAATCAAATGCTTTACAACTCATGATATAGTGGTAGTCATCACCTATGACATTAGAGTCACAAAGGGGTCATATCCTGTCATCTCTTGACACGCCATGACACCCTTCCTACCTCAAACGGCAGGCGATGATTTCTACATCTGAATTTACAAAATATTAATAAAATTCAGCCACAACATTTTCAAACTGTTGTTTTTTCTTTGAAATCCTATAGCAAATACCTTTTGAAGATAACCAACTAAAGCTAGATATTCTTGTTGATATTGTTCGTTTATCTGTTTAACAATCATGGAATCACATCAGTAAACAAGTTTGAAAACAACAAATGGGAAAACAGAAGCCATAAATCTAAGACGTCCAGACAATACAATGGACAAAAGTACAAACAACAATCTATAAAACAGCGAAAACTAAACATCGGGAAACACGAAACCCATCCCACTAAAAACCAGGGGTGAACCCATGTTCTCCGAAATAGTAAGAAGTTCATGATCCACATGTTGCACCCGTTGTGTTACTCATTTAACAGACAATAGCAACAATAATAGATGGTAGAAGTAAGACAACACTTACCTTTATGTTTTCTTATTGATAGTTAACAGATATATTTATAGCTGATTTATATAACAATTGTGTAATAATTAAACTTAAGATAAGCGTATTTTAAATATTTGCTCATAAAATGTCTTTATGCTAACAACTCGTCTTAATGACCATATTATGATGACTGTCTATTCATGTTAAAACAAAACGCTTTCTGAAAGTAAATGTCTAGTGATTATAAAGTGTCTTGTTAATAATGTTGAAATGTCTATCAGATATTGCCGCATATACATTTGTATACTGGTACATTAAAATAATAGATAAATATCGTGAATACAAGAACTGTACATGAAAATGCTACAGAAATATTTTCACGACCTACTCATGTAGACTTTATTGCAACAAGTATATAGAACAATATGTATTTAAACATATTCACTCTATGCTTTATACCCTATCCGATCCCAAAAAGAACAATAATTATCCCGAAATGAACTGTCCAATTCATTATTTGGTGTTTTAAGAACTATATTTTGCCAGCCACTGTTCATATCATATTTTGGCCAATTTAAAGGAGGTGGTGTACCTTTTGAAGGGTCACCAGTTTTGGCAAAATTGGACCAGTATGTTATCATGCTATTTGAGAGCTTGTATTCTTCGGGTGTAATTGTGAAATTATTAGTACCAGACTGGAAAACATAAGGTATTTCTGAACCATGACATACATGATCGTCACACTCTGTGAATCTCCCCCATCCCTTAAATGAGAAAAAATGATCAAAGACGTAAACCCAGGTATCTACTCCGTACTTTAACATCACTTCTCTTGTGTAGTTTCTACAGGCACATGTAAAAATAAAATCTGTTGATGCAAGCTGTAGATCTTCTCGTTCATCTAATGGATGATTAGGTGGATACATAGCTAAAATATCTAAAACATTTCGTCCATACGTGGCAAGGAGGGCCTCTGCATACAACGTGGGACTAACTGTAGTGTTCCAAGCTTCAAAGATGAAAATTCTGGTTTCTTCTGTATTCGTTCCAATCATGAATGGCTTTTTCTGGAAATATCCTTGTCTGAGAGCATCCAATGGCTGCATTGGTACAACTTTACCATCGACATAAGGACCTAGTGGTTCAAAAAATTCTAAAAGTTTAATCGATGTTGGGTAGTTTCGGATAGTCTTTTGTGCTATTGCAACTTCGTCTGAAGATTTAGAACGTAAACATGCCATGTCGTTGGGTTGACACTTAAGCTGCAATGTTAACATTTCTCCAAGAAAAAGTTCCTCTGTTCGATCTTTAAATGGAATAGAGATCGGAGGACTCTCCATAATTGCCCTCTGAAAGTACTTAGAGCTTTCCGCATTCATAAGGTGAATGGTTGTTGACTGTGCACCAGCGCTTTGACCGAACAAGGTCACCTGTAACAAAATAGTTGACATATTGAAAATTAAAAAAAAAGGCAAATATTATTTGTAAAACTGTATTTAGAAAACAAAAAGAAAGTCAAGAGAGATAAATGTATCACCCAATCCGACACAATCTCTCTGTGTGTGCTACGTTTTAATACCTCACAATTTGATTGGCTTGTCGTGGATTGGTCGGTTAAAAATACGACCCTTGATGTGATCGCGTATTGGGATGTCATTAGATTTTAGTATTAATCGTTAAAGGGATTCAACAAACGCGTTTTTTTTTTTAAATTAGATAAACTTTGACATACATTATATTTTCCAGCTTTGTATTTGCATTAATAGGTATATGCACAAGATCAACAGTCTTTCTTTATCATTTTCAACTATGCAATTATAACATGCAATCTGGTCCTGAGGGAACCATGTGCAGCCCCATGTAGTATCCATTTGTTTTCCTGTTGTAATGTTCATATACAACATAGTAAGAAGTCTTTCATGTCTTATACTGTGCTTTGTATATGCGTTTTAACACGTGGAACATCAATAATGTATCATATGTACCAAGTCAGAAAAGTGAGCGGTAATGTAGGTGTCTTAGGATATCCAGAGGTAATGTAGGTGTCTTAGGATATCCAGAGGTAATGTAGGTGTCTTATGATATCCAGAGGTAATGTAGGTGTCTTAGGATATCCAGAGGTAATGTAGGTGTCTTAGGATATCCAGAGGTAATGTAGGTGTCTTAGGATATCCATTTTGCCTCTTTCTACAATTTTTGTTCTGAAAATGTGGCATTTTTTTCTTCATATTATTTAAGAAATAAATCATGGACGCCAGAATGTTTTGGGAGTTTTAACATGGATTGGTGGATATTAGAATTTTACCCAGAGCCAGAAGCGAAGGATAAAATCCATGTTAAAACTCAAAACACATTCTGGCTTCCATGATTTATTTCGATTCTGATATTTGGAAGACGGTAATTTATACATACGCTTGCGGAAAATGTCACACACATTCTGGCTTCCATGATTTATGTNATTCTGATATGTCTAAGAGTACAAATACGGTAGTATACTTTGATTGGAAGACGGTAATTTATACATACGCTTGCGGAAAATGTCACACACAATTTATGTAACTCGAATAATAGTGCGCCCTCTATCGGCATTATTCGGGTCACAATTTATGCTGCCAATGGAAACGTCAGTAACATTCATCGGCGCATGTGCTAATGAGATAATACGAAGAAATAAATCTGTTTTTTTTAACAAAGGGAAAGCGTGAGGTCATGTTAGAATATGTCATAACAGCTTTGAACAGTCTTTGTTTCCTTGCTTTTAATACATGTGGTTGATTATTTAAACGTATACTAGTATATCTAATTTAGTGGCCACTGCGTCTTTCTGTGTTAACTGTCATTAAGTACACTCATAGTCATAAGATTAGAAAGCCGACCAACTATAATAAATCTTTGTTTTGGAAGCAAGCAAACCAGAGGACCTAAGCTTCATATCTTAACGTCAGAGAAACCCAAAAGGGACAATCAGTGATTGGCAATCCAGATAAATATGATACCTTGGGCACATAAGACACAGGACGAAGACAAACAAAACACAAAAACAACACAAAAAACTAAAATAATTAGCAACAAGAACCTCACAAAAACCCCTCTTACTAATTGTTGCACACGATAAAGGTATAATATGAATGTCAAAGGATCACACAATATATCACTATGGCTGACAAATATAAAGCACACATAATATGATAATATCTGAATAACCTGTTTTGGATCCCCTCCAAAATTCTGTATATTTTCTGCAACCCATTTAAGAGCAAACTGTTGATCCATAATACCATAGTTACCGGTCGCTCCCTTTTGAGTTGGTGTATCTTTTGTCAACAGAAATCCGAGGGCGCCTGTTAAAAAACATATTACTTTGAATTATATCTCTATAAAATTTTAAGATCTGTAGAATGGTTTCGAAAAACTACATGTAAATAATGACTGTGGACAACACTTACATGACTGCATCATTTCACTTAAAGGGAAGGCTTTACACACGACACTAGTTCACTTAGAGGGCTTTACACACGACACTAGTTTACTTAGAGGGCTTTACACACGACACTAGTTTACTTAGAGGGCTTTACACACGACACTAGTTTACTTAGAGGGAAGGCTTTACACACGACACTAGTTCACTTAGAGGGAAGGCTTTACACACGACACTAGTTCACTTAGAGGGAAGGCTTTACACACGACACTAGTTCACTTAGAGGGAAGGCTTTACACACAACACTAGTTCACTTAGAGGGGGAGGCTTTACACACGACACTAGTTCACTTAGAGGGAAGG
>MJUT01021029.1:47800-60837 GCA_002080005.1 Gigantidas platifrons | reverse complement strand
TCTCATAGTTTTTGAAATAAAGGACAAAATGTACAAATATGCATAATCGGTAGAAATCGGCTGAAAGAAAAATTTCACAGAAAAACCCGTAATATATGTTAAACTACACATTGCCATGTAGCTGCAGTTGAAATTTGAGCTCATTTTAACTTATACTCAAGCAGCAATAGACAATTGAAATTTCATCCCCCCTTTTTTCTATTTTTAGCTTGGCGGCCATCTTGGTTTGAAATCGGGAACACCGGACACAATTTTGGAAGGCGGCCATCCAAGGACCATTCCACCAAAGTTTGGTTGCAATTGGCCCAGTAGTTTCTGAGGAGAAGATTAAAATGTGAAATGTTGACGAACGGACGACAGACGACGGACGACGGACGAAAAGTGATGGCAATAGCTCACATGACCCTTTGGGTCAGGTGAGCTAAAAACGGTGAAAATCAGTATTTTCCCAGTGACCTCTTTCAAGCATCTCATCGCCTAAAAATATGGCGGTCAAAAAACCTCTCTATATTTAACTGACACAATCGCATCCCCCTTAGCCAATCACATGAAAGATGGTAAAAATAAACTCTATAATTAGTAAGGAATCCCATACAAAACATCAAATCCCAGCATTCTTAGCGACAATCTATATTTTGACCTCCGAAGGCAGTCACCATTTCAGTGTATTTTCAAAGGAAAAAATGTCGAGATTTCTGTTTGTTTCAGGCTTTTATCTGCAAGCATGACACTCGTAGATTGTTCTCATGTATTTTAATATTTCATTCTTTCAATTCCAGTATTTTAGATGTGAAGGTTGACTTAAATGTTGGAAAAATTCCAAGATATAAACATAATTTAAACCACACATGCATGTGAGATTTCCAACGTGACCCCTTATTTTATCCATTTTGTAGTCTCTATTTGAAAGTTTACGCTTTATAATGCTGCCTTGAAATATTGTATTAAATGTTTCACAATTAAATAATCAAATTACCACAGGATTGTTTTCATATGCTGTCTAGATGTTAATAGAATGACATTTTAGTATCCCCTCACCTATGACTATGAAGCTGTAAAGTAATACAACCTCCTATCTGTGTATCAGTCCATGCCCAAAATGTCTACTATTTTTTTCCCCCAAAATGTCTACTGCAGAATATTAGGGTTTTCCCAAAATGTCTAAACAGATTTTAATTTTATTATATATGAATAGAATAGAATACAATATGTTTATTTGTCAATTAAAGATGCCTGTGACAGGCAGTATAATTACATTGTACATGAAAATTACAATATTTACATTAATTGGTATGATTATGATTGATTGGATTTAACATACTGTAAAAGACATACTAATACCAAGGATGTATATTTAATACTATTACATGTAAATATACAATTTTGTAATCAATAATTTTGACAAGTAATAGATTAAGAGACAGTGCATCATCCACAGGTGTATATCTACCACAGATACAGTATATAATAATTATTATTAATACTGTATAACATAAAATATTACTATTATTAATTTTGAATTATATCATTTCTAGATGAATGTAACTTTAGTATCATATCTGAAAGTTGATTTATGATGAAATTGTCTTCATTGGACATTAACCATATAAATTGTTCTCTAATAAGTAATATCTAAATGTTTAAAGTTATAATTATTATTATTTATAAGATCAATAAATGGTGTTCTCACATTTTGAAGTGCTTCACATTTTAATAAGTGAATTTCATTTTCAACTTCCTTTAAACATAATTTACAAATTCTTTCTTTTGCCTGAAGCCCTCTGTGTCTTCCTCTTTCTATTTCTAAATTATGATTACTTATTCTTAATTTTGAGAGTAAAATACTTTGTTCATCATTTTTTTCTAGATAAATAGGGTGCTAGACTTATGTTATTCTTAAATAATCTATATGTTCTTAATTTATTTTTATCATCATGTAAAGATAGGAACCACAGTCTATTATAATTAGATTTAAGTTTAGTGTACAAGAAATGTTTTAATTTGTTTTTGAGTTCATAACAAATCTTAAGTCAAGTTTTAAATATTTTAATAAGGACAGGATAGTACTACCAACTTTTCTTATTCTGATTTTTTTTTATAACATTTCCATATAAAATTAGATGTTTATATGATAAATTCTGAATTAAATATTACATGTAAAGCTATATAAATAAGAAATATTTGTAATAAAACTGAAGTAACCAAGTGATGTTTTATTTTCATTGTACTATTATACTGCCTATTTGGTTTATTTTCATCATTGCACAGCTATATCATGGTACTTAGGCCAAAACAAATATATGTGTGTTTAGGGTTTCATCCCTAAAAAAAATAGGGTAGGTATGTAGGGATTTTTTTTTGTACATGTACAATTAATTCTTTGTTTTGTTGTATGTGTAGTACAAAATGTATATGTTTTCACTAGCATATTATTACGTTCTAAGTATGTCAATATGATAAATTTGTGAAATTTGTACTTAATAAAACTTTATAGTGGAATGCACTGTGTGTTGCTTTACATCATCCCATAAGGCCAAATAAAGTTATTTTTCATATTCGAACTCTTCAGTCTTTTGGTCGATGCCCGTTCTACATACTGCTTTGAATTGATAATTCTTTTCGTCAACGATCCTTCATTCGAAAAATAACTGATTTAAGTCGAATTTGTCAGGGATGGCTGTCCTGACACTTTTGGCATTCATGTGATCGCATTGTTTATATCGGACGGCTGTCGGTCAGAAGCCATGCTATCACTTGTCTGGGTCAATTGAGCTCTTGAAATCAAGCTGATCTACGCCGATAATTTAAAGCGCAAAGATGACCACAGTTATTTATTTTTTTTGGTATGCCAGGGGTTGAATTTAACTTTTTTCCACTAGGTCCTAGCAAAAAATAGCCAGTACAAATTTTTTTCACTAGCTAAATTAAATTACTACTAGCTAATAGTTTTAAATCAAAATTTAATGATTATTTGACATTATAACATTGATTAGGCAAGTCTGGCAAGAATATATTAGAATTCAGGCAAGAAATTAGCTCTCAAAAGAGCATTATAAATAAATATTTCCATCCTAATATTTTTTACTTCATTTTAAATTATGAGCCTGTTTTTTTTTCAAATTGTTCCATATTAAAATGAAATGGTTGGGCCAAAAAAAAAAATGTTTTTTTTACTATCGGCAAAACCGGAAATAGTCGTTCCCGGTTCCAGTATTTCATTTTCTAAATTTCTGGCAAGCCGCCATTTAGATTTGTTAAGGCTGTTTTATGATGAGTTATGCAGTTTTTCTTCCTTCTTTGCTCTCAATTTCAACAACAAGCTAGCGGTTGAATAAATCAAACATTGCTGCTGATTAAACAACAAAAATTGTTATCCAAATTCTGTGTACTTTTGTAAATTTAACAGCCACAGCCACTTAAATGTTTTTGACAACTACGATATTATACACAAAACTGAAAGTGGGCAAATTTAGCACACTCGTAATTTTTTCGAGTTCTATTTGGATTTTACTCGTTAAATTTAATTGTTACTCGCATTTAACGAGTATTTCCCATTAAATTCGATCCCTAAAATAGGTTCTACACGTCCCCACCAAAAAAAAAAGGTTAGGGTCGGTCGGGAAACCCTAAACACACATATTTCTTTTTTTGGCCTTAATACAGCAGCTCATAATATGGGACGAAGTCCCAACTATGGTAGAAATAGCAATTTTTTTCTATATCCTAATGACTAAATTTTCATGCACCGGAAATGACATACCGGAAGCAATACATGTACAGCTACAATGGGTTTCTGCAAAAAATTCAATGCAGTAAAATATTGCTCTTGTAGGGGCATGAGTATCAAAGTACTAAAAACGACATATTGTATAAATAAAATCAAGAACGGATACAAGGATGTAGAAAGAAAAAATCAAGTTGCAGCTCTCGTGAGAAGTGGAACCTGTTCAAAATATCGCGAGATAGAGCGTGAAGTAGTCCTTGACAACCATAAACAAAGATGACCGACAATGAAATGTTTATAATTTTTATGATGTATAAAACTAATGACGGCTTTTCTCGTGAATAAAGCATCGCACATGAACAACAAAATGTGCAAACTAAAGCTATAGTACAATAAAGTTTATTTACTACTTCCGGTTATGAACCATGTTCGGTAGCGGATACTAAAACTGTCTGGAGTTTGATCCCCGATATATTGTTTAAAAAAATTATTGGACTTCGTCCCAAGTTAGGTAACACCTATTATCATATTATTTTAAGTAATATAAGAAAATTGTACTTTTCATCATTTTGCACAGCTATATCATGGTACTTAATGCAGCAACTCATGAAATATTTTATAAGACTACCAACAATATAAGAAAATTGTATTTTTTATCATATTGCACAGTTATACCATGAGATTATATTAATATACGGACAGAAACACATTAAATAAAGGAGAAAGAGACGACATAAAAGTTTTAATAGATGGGGAGTTATTATGTGATACGAGTGATTAATACAGCATTCCATATTCCTAGGAAGTAATCACAATTTGTTTCAGTCAGGTAGAGATTGTCTCCCCTTTATACTTTATATGTACATGTATAGGAAGTGTTTCTATTTTTTTTAAATGACCGACCACATTGGTGAACTTATTTTTACAAAACTTTCATGTTTCTTTTTCTTACTAGTATCAATTGTTAATGCATGTAATTTTAGCTTGGAACTTACTCTGTTATTTGGATAAAATACCGATTGGGTGATCATGTGAAATTAAATTAATTGTAAAAAAATAAAAAAAATATAATAAAACAAAAGTAATCACTAATTGTCTCTGAAACCGACGAAAACATTTTACAATAACATAATACTGGTGATCTGTCAAAAGTTACACAATGGATATTTTGGTTTTTTCCTTCCTGCTGTGGTCATTTCATACGGGGACTTAATGGGTGATTTCCAGTTTATTGGACTCCCCCTTCTCTCCCATGTACAATGAGCTGTGGTACTGGGGGGTGACAGTGTGTAATACCTATGTAAACTCACCTTATCTACTACTCAAAAACAGAGAACAATAACCATACGTTCATATTTCCAGTCGACAGGGGGCGGTACAAAATCTTTTGACATGGGGGTTTCCCGTTAAAATTTAAAATGTTTAACTATAGGATCGGATAACTGTGTGAATAACTGGGTTTCAACAGTTACAGGTAGATTTTGTTGGACGAGAACAGTTTTGGCGGTAATCAGGGTACACGTGCAATAGGAGTGTTTTAATTGATATATAAACGATCGTTTCGAGTGAGTGATTGTTGTTTAACGCCAATGCCACTCAGCATTTTTTTTTAGCTATATATCATGGCGAGGACAAGTTAATTTTCAATAAGATGATGATGAAGTCCGATTTGTACTAGATAGTAGACAACCATGCTTAGTTGGATTTTTATAGCGCTAGCTCACTGAAACAACAGTTCGCGGATAGACATGTCGCCCCACTTTGACACATTTTCCTGATTCCGAGCCTACCAACCTTTGTTCTTTCTCCTTAATGCTACGTACTTTGCGGAGAAGCAACAAATAATAATTGTAACAGGGGCGGATCCAGGATTTCAAGGTAGGGGGGGCGCGCACTTTAAAAAATATCGCGCCGAGCGGAGGGAGGCGCGAAAATGTTTGGGGTATTTCGTGTGAAAAATCACGATTTTATGCAAAAAAAATTATATTTTCCCCAATTTTAGGGGGCGCGGCGGGTGCGCCCCCCCTTCCTTGAATCCGCCCCTGTGTAATATAGTCTATGGTTTGACCCGATCGGTGCTCGAACCCACGAGGCGAACACACTTACCATTACACGATGCGGTTATCAATGGGTGGGAATCATTAAGCTATTATATATATCAAAATATTTTTCTTTCGACTTCAATATATTTTTTAATTATTATTATAGTCTGTTTGACTTCTATAAAAATCCAGTTTTCAAATCAATATTTTTTTCTAGATGTATTTTAAGATATGATACATACGAATTCTGACAATTAATATCAAAATTTTTGGTCCATTAATAAAACAGTTACCCATTAGGTCTCTACGTTAATTTTATTTACTGAAGTGGCCCGCTCGAGGTTTTAGAGTTGAGACGTCCCTTTTTTTAAAACGCAACGGAGGTCGTGCAGTTGTCAATGTAAACCAACATTGAACTAAAATGAGGAAAATTATTTAGAGTCTTATTTCCTTCAATGAAATAAAAAAATAATAGTTACTTATGTGTATGGCATTATCGTGGTAGATAAACTGCCCTTGGGACAGTAGTATTGACTTCAACACTGATAATGCCCTCGACTGCGGCTCAGGCATTATCAATGTTTCAGTCAATACTACTATCCCTTGGGCAGTCTATAAATCACGATAATGTCCTATATTATGAATAGGTTATTCAATACCTGGTCATAGTATATGAAAAATAATGTCTCGAGGCGAAGCCGAGATGCATTCTTTTTCATATACTAATGACCAATGGTCGATTTCACAAAAAGTCGTAAGTCTAAGATCAGTCGTAAGTGTGAATTTCAACCAATCAAAAGCTTGGAAATCACACTTACGATAACACTTACGATTAATCTTAGACTTACGACTTTTTGTGAAATCGACCCCAGGTATTGTATAATCAATTTAGCCCATACTTTCTTTGTCGAGTGTCATGATTACCAATCATTACTAATTTGGGAGGTCTAAGCCAGATTAGATTGAATGAGTATCCGCTCAAAATCATTTCCTTCTTTTACAACATATGTGGTATATGAAAAATATTCAATAACGCAAGACAAAGATAGTAAAAGTAACTAAAAGTAACAGTAGCCATATTACATTTAAAGGTGTGATAGAAGGGATTTTATATACCCTATTTATATCAGAGACAATGTTTACCATAATACCGAATGTTTAATATTGAGTATATATATTTAAGTTGATCCGATATTCTAGAGCGTGTGGATGCTACCAGGATGTCCTTGATAAAGGGTTGCTGCTAACAAGGAAGCCATTGAATCAAGGGTTCTATTGGTTTAGTTGAAGTCATCACTTCTAAAGTTTGACGGTGGTCACCATGTGCTGGTGATTTGTTACGGAATATCTGTGTCACAAATGACCACTGATATGTTCTACTAGTCGTAATAACTCCCCGGTCCTTTGCTCATTCATGACTTACTACCGTGTTTGTAACAAGAGTAACATGACGGGTGTCACATGTGTAACAGGAATAACCCTTCCCGCAGCACCTGAGTTCAAATCCGGTTTTAGTTAGGTTCGTGTTGCTCGATCTTTAGTTTTCTTTTTAGTACATGTATTATATAGATCATTGTTTGTCCTTTTCATCATTTTTCCTTTGACAATTGTGTTGCCTGCCCTTCTTCGATATACGGATTCTGGTTGCCCCTTTGATATCATCAAACTTTTCTTACGATAGTAGCACGCACTAGATAACCGTTTACTATAACATTGTTTGTGTTGTGCCGCCGGGGTGATCTCGAAAATATCAGCCTTTACTTAGGGACGGACCATTTAACTTGCAGGGGGCAGGGGGGTTATATTTTTTTTTCTAAAAAAAATATTCTGATTCCCAATATTGCTGAAATAAATATTCTGATTTTGGTGGAGGAAAAAAAAAATAATCTGATTCAGAGTTTTTGTCATATAACCTAATGTTAAATTTTGGAAAAAAAATTCGCGCTTTGCGCGACAAAAAAAAATATTCTAACTCTCGTGTTGTCCGAAAAAAAAATTCTGACCGAAACAAAAAACCATACCCCCCCCCCCCATCCCCTTTTGCAAGTTAAATGGTCGGTCCCTTATACTTGTACTTAATACACACAAAATAACTTCTCATGAAACATGTGATTGTTGAAAATTAAAACATTTTCATATTGTTTTTTTTAACAATACGGAAAATTCGTTTCGAGGACGTACATTGTTCCGAATCCAAGCCAATCAGTCTTTTCTCTTGCTTCTTAATTCGCCATGTTCAGCGGAGAGGCAGTAAATACCAATTTGTTGGCATTGCTTTGACCCGACCAGAGCTCGACACAACATATCACACTCGATGCTAGCTCGCTAAGGCAACAACCATTTTCTTATCTGGGGGAGGGGTGGGGTGGGGGGGCATGGTTTTTTTTTTAAAATATCTTAATGCCCTAGCTCACTGTGTAGCATCACCACCGGATATAGGTACCTCGTGAAGTCAGGTAAGGTCAATTTTTTTTCATATTTTCATTATATTCTACATTTTTCTGACAAGTAAAGTTTTGTGGTATTGATTCCTAATAATGTAGCTACTATTTAAGGCTGATTATGATCCATAATTGGCTTTCTCTCTCTTCAAATCGTCAGAGTCCTGTTCAAAGAAGCATGTGACGAGTTCAAAGGAATCCTAGACATCTCGGTACCTGGACAACAAAAGTTATTTGCAAATATTAATGAATTGCCTCTTTGATGTCAATTTAATTAAAGATGATTAAAAAAACACATACAAATTTGTATAAACAACGTCCAAATGCAGTAAAAAAAATTATAAAAAAAAACGCTTTTAAATTCAATCAAATTATTATTATTATTCAGTACCGAAATGTCGCATATGTTCAGTACCGAGATGTCCTGATACCGTTCAAAGTTGTAAAAAACACGTTTATCCTTCAACTATTCATTTGACGTTTTGTAGAACAAAGTTTTATCTTATTTCAGCTTGAACAACACTGTATTTCGAAATAAACTAGTATTTTCACAGAGAAATTCATGTAAATAAAGCGACATCGCTGTACGGGAAAAGTATCTATTCCCGGTAGAGTAAACAACTATTCGCCGTACAATTTATCAGCTTGATTTACATGAATTTCTCTGTGAAAACAATAGTTACATTGATACACTGGTGAGTGGTCCCTATACTGGTATTGCTACATTGGGGAGTGGGCATATGTTGGTATTGCTATACTGGCGAGTGATCCCTACATGTTGGTATTGCTATACTGGCGAGTGATCCCTACATATTGGGATTGCTATACTGGTGAGTGATCCCTACATGTTGACATTGCTATACTGGTGAGTGATCCCTACATGTTGGCATTGCTATACTGGTGAGTGATCACTACATGTTGGGATTGCTATACTGGTGAGTGATCCCTACATGTTGACATTGCTATACTGGTGAGTGATCACTACATGTTGGGATTGCTATACTGGTGAGTGATCCCTACATGTTGGGATTGCTATACTGGTGAGTGATCCCTACATGTTGGTATTGCTATACTGGTGAGTGATCCCTACATGTTGGGATTGCTATACTGGTGAGTGATCCCTACATGTTGGCATTGCTATACTGGTGAGTGGTCCCTACATGTTGGTATTGCTATACTGGTGAGTGGTCCCTACATGTTGGTATTGCTATACTGGTGAGTGGTCCCTACATGTTGGGATTACTATACTGGTGAATGATCCCTACATGTTGGTATTGCTATACTGGTGAGTGATCCCTACATGTTGGTATTGCTATACTGGTGAGTGGTCCTTACATGTTGGTATTGCTATACTGGTGAGTGATCCTTACATGTTGGTATTGCTATACTGGTGAGTGGTCCTTACATGTTGGTATTGCTATACTGGTGAGTGGTCCCTACATGTTGGNTTAATTTTTCCAACCACTTACAACGGAATTAGGACAAAAAACCGCCCGGTGTGAATCACTCCGGGCGCTGCTCCCATACTTTGAATGGGATCGATTCGTAACCCTAAATGGAGTAAAAGCGGAATGAGGGTTACGTTATCGTATCTAGCATTGTTATACTGGTGGAGTGTTCCTAGATGTTGGTATTGCTACACTGGTGAGGTCCTTTATATTGGTATTGCTATACTGGCAATTGGTACCTATATGTTGGGATTGCTATGCTGGTGAGAAGTTCTATATATTGCTATCCTCAGTGGTGAGTTATCCCTGTATAGCTACATTTGCAAGATATCTGTTCATGTTGGCCTTGCTACACTGGAGAGTCAGATCCCTATATATAATGGTATTGCTATGCTGGTGACACAAACCAGAGGCTCTAAAGGACCCGAAAACACTCACCTGGTTTTTGTTTTGACTTTTAAATCTAATAGTTGATGTCAGAGCACGTGTTAAGCAAGATAAAATTCACTTTTTCACTGATTACAGTTAAAATTTGCCTGTGTTCATCACTTAGAAATGAAATCTCTATTTTTCATAATGGGAGCTATCTTGGTTTGATATAATTCAGCCCAGTGGTTCAAAGAAGATTTTAAATGATTATCTTTATCAAAATCAGCTTAATTTGCATATTTTCATTAAAAAAAACTGCTAAACTTATAAAATTTCCGCAAAATCTATAGCGTATTTCATACTTCTCATTAAAATGTATCTATTGTTCAAATTTCAGCCCATTTAGTGAAAATATGTGTATTTTACTCATATGATCTATTTATAGTAACAGCAGTCATGATATAGTTGTTTTGGGATCTCCAGACACAATCCTGAATTGAAAGCAAACGCCCTAGGATGCTCGATCTTTCTTTTGCTGCATACTGTTTTTTGAATCACTGTTTGCCCTTTTTATTTTGGTCATTGTGTTGTCTGTCCTTCCATTTACGGATTCTGCTTACCCCTTCAGTACCTTCAAACTCTTCTTAGTCTAACTTTGATTCAAACTGGACCAGTGGTTTCAGAGGTGAAGAATTGTTTTTAAAGTTAACAATGTCAGACAGACAGACAGACAGACAACAAATGATGGCAAAAGTTCACATGACCCTTTAGGTCAGGACTGAGTTGCACAAACATCAATTAAATTTAAGTCTCAATTAAGCCTTAAGTGTAAATTAATTATATGTACATTTCAAGTAAATTTAAGTCCCAATTAAGTTTTAATTGACACTTAAATTTAAGTAATGTTTGTTCAACCCAGTCCTGGTGAGTAACAAGAATTAGTCAAGACAATTTCAAACTGATATTTATTAAGGGTGAAAAAAATATAATACAAATTTAAGAAATTGACATACAATGTACTTGTTAGACCATATATTTTGTCTTTGTTTACCATACTACATACAATCTCACATGTTAAATAAAACAAGATGAACAGTGAGCTAATGCTCACTTATAATACCCCCGCATATATGTTCAATGTGTATAAGAACCAACTAAGTCGGCAAACAGGAAGTAGGAATCTGACGGGTCCAAAAACAATTCCCACAATATGACATACCTATATGAAGCTTGTGACCAAATATCAGATTTGTGCCATCAATAGTTGCTGAGAAAAATGCCACGAAAAATATCTTTGGACGGACAGACAGAGGTAAAACAGTATACCCCCCCCTCCGGTAGAGCGGGGGTATAATTAGGCCATTCAAACCAGAGGCTCACCAGGGTCAGCATTACTCACCTGGATGTATAATGGTTTGTTGTACATATTGAAGCATTTTTTCAGTCTTTTAAAAGTTTACAATCATACTAGTGATAATGCATATTGAGACCTTTAAACTGACGTTAATGTTTTATCTGTAACATCATAATGTATTTGATGTCACAGTGACTGATAATTTTTCAGTATCACAGTCAGTCAATTGATACTGAAAATATCCCCCAGTAAGATCAAAGGAAAAATATACTGCAAGTTCAACCAGAACCATAGATTCTTAAAAAATGAAACATTTGTACACAATTTTCTCAACTAACATAGACATTTTTATGTACACATCACGTTCAACCAGAACTGTAGTTTCTTTCACAAAATATTTGCTCACAGTTTTCTCAACAAACATTCATTTTATACACATCATGTTCAACCAGAACAATAGTTTCTTAAAAAAATAACATTTAGTTTTCTCAACAAACACAGACATTTTATGCACACATTAAGTTCAACCAGAACTGTAATTTCTTTTAAAAAACAACCTTTGCACACAGTTTTCTCAGTGGTCTTATATTTTAACCCAGTCTCTTCAGCTGTGACTATAAATAGACTTCCAATTTACAATAAAAAAACCAAGTTTGTAAAGGGACCTTTCAATTAGGGGTGGTACCAGGTACTTTTACTAGCCTAAAATGGTATTGGTACCTCCTGATTTTAAAGAGTGTTGTATAAGATGTACTCGATACAACATTATGTGATAAAGTTTGACAGTGACTTGGGGCAGGTCGGTGGTTTTCTCCTGGTGCTCCGGTTTCC
Organism: Gigantidas platifrons; assembly: GCA_002080005.1. Classification (NCBI taxonomy): domain Eukaryota; kingdom Metazoa; phylum Mollusca; class Bivalvia; order Mytilida; family Modiolidae; genus Gigantidas; species Gigantidas platifrons. Next base: position 48,628 of record MJUT01021029.1, on the reverse strand, counting down.
TCCACCAATAAAACTGACCGCCACGATTTAACTGAAATATTGTTGAAAGTGGCGTTAAACACCATAAAACCAGAACTAACCATCAATATTAATCTGTGCTAAAAATAGAGTTCAATTTGAAGAAAGGAGACTGCTTTCTTATTGGTAATTACATTTATACATTCATAAAGGACAAAGGCTTAAAATGATACAACTAGATGCTCACGTCAGACTATATCACTCACCTGGTCAAAAAGATTTATTGATTATAATATAGCCTATGCTTAATTTTGATCCCATAGGACTTGAACCAAATCGACCCTGCATGGGGAATTCATTGATAATAACCAAATTGACCCTGCATGGGGAATTTATTGATACAAACCAAATCAACCCTGCATGTGGAATTCATTGATACAAACCATATCGACCTTGCATGGGGAATTCATTGATACAAACCATATCGACCCTGCATGGGGAATTCATTGATACAAACCAAATCAACCCTGCATGGGGAATTCATTGATAATAACCAAATCGACCCTGCATGGGGAATTCATTGATAATAACCAAATCAACCCTGCATGGGGAATTCATTGATAATAACCAAATCGATCCTACATGGGGAATTCATTGATAATAACCAAATCAACCTTGCATGGGGAATTCATTGATATAAACCAAATCGACCCTGCATGGGGAATTCATTGATAATAACCAAATCAACCCTGCATGGGGAATTCATCGATAATAACCAAATCGTCCCTGCATTGGGAATTCATTGATAATAACCAAATCAACCCTGCATGGGGAATTCATTGATAATAACCAAATCAACCCTGCATGGGG
>MJUT01021029.1:34215-47720 GCA_002080005.1 Gigantidas platifrons | reverse complement strand
ATCGATCCTACATGGGGAATTCATTGATAATAACCAAATCGATCCTACATGGGGAATTCATTGATAATAACCAAATCGACCTTGCATGGGGAATTCATTGATACAAACCAAATCGACACTGCATGGGGAATTCATTGATAATAACCAAATCAACCCTGCATGGGGAATTCATTGATAATAACCATATTGACCCTGCATGGGGAATTCATTGATAATAACCAAATCAACCCTGCATGGGGAATTTATTGATACAAACCAAATCAACCCTGCATGGGGAATTCATTGATATAAACCATATCGACCCTGCATGGGGGATTCATTGATACAAACCATATCGACCCTGCATGGGGAATTTATTGATACAAACCAAATCAACCCTGCATGGAGAATTCATTGATAATAACCAAATTGACCCTGCATGGGGAATTCATTGATAATAACCAAATTGACCCTGCATGGGGAATTCATTGATAACCAAATTGAACCAGCATGGGGAATTCATTGATAATAACAAAATTGACCCAGCATGGGGAATTCATTGATAATAACCAAATTGAACCTGCATGGGAATTCATTGATACAAACCAAATCGACCCTGTATGGGGAATTCATTGATAATAACCACAACGACCCTGCATGGGGAATTCATTGATACAAACCAAATCGACCCTGCATGGGGAATTCATTAAGATACAAACCAAATTGACCCTGCATGGGGAATTCATTGATACAAACCAAATCAAGCCTGCATGGGGAATTCTTTGATAATAACCAAATTGACCCTGCATGGGGAATTCATTGATACAAACCAAATCAACTCTGCATGGGCAATTCATTAATACATGGGGAATTCATTAAGATACAAACCAAATTGACCCTGCATCGGGAATTCATTGATAATAACCAAATTGACCCTGCATGGGGAATTTATTGATACAAACCATATCGACCCTGAATGGGGAATTCATTGATACAAACCAAATCGACCCTGCATGGGGAATTAAATTGATACTAAATTAAATCTTCGTATCACAAAGTTCCTTTATGCAAAATACAATTATGTTGATTTCCATTCCAGATTCTTAAGACGAGTTTTGAATTTTTTTCTCATTCCAACTTTGGACCACACAGTCTTTGAAATTTTTAATCCTTGGACCTAAATTTCAACAAAATTAAAATTACAATGACATATTCTCAACTGCAGTCTACATTTGTATGTTAATATTTGGATCCCATACAGACCCTTGTTTTTCTTGTTCATGCTTGAATTTGCATATCACAATGAATATTCATGCCATTTATTAAAGTATTTCCACAACTGGTTGTCAAGAAAATGACAAAGGGAAACGAATTAATATAAGTTTTTCTAAACTTGTTTTCGAATCCCTTTAATTATTTGTATTGTATCATATTACAATTTATGTTATTGTACTATATTTATTAATTAATAAAATATGTTTAAACTAAGAAAATGATTTAGTGACATTTTACCTATATAGCTGTCAAAGTTAAATTTCGGGTCTAGAATGGAAATCAACCTTAGTTTGTACAATTTAAATCTACATATCCCATATGCATGGTGCTTCACACCAAACATTGTAGCATTTCTACTATTGGATCTTGAGAAGAAAATTTATTCTGACAGTGCCTCCCCAAAGGAGGATCTAGTTCACTTGTACAGATCTCTTCTTCAAAAGGACCATCCCTGCCAAGCTTGGTTCAAATTGGTTTAGCAGTTTTGCAGAAGAATTTAAAATGTGAAAAGTTTTAATGACGCCAGACGAATGTACGGACAGCACATGACTGAGGATGGACGGACGACCAATGCTAAGAGATATTAGAATCTTACTCTGCCTTTGGCCAGGTGAGCAAAAAAAAAGGCAAAATCTGATATACAAATGGCACAGAAACACTTTCAATGGATGCCACAAATATTAATGTTACTCCGGATCCATGATGTCGACTAAATCCACGAAAATTGCATACGACAGTCTGACTAGATCAATAGTGATATCGTCTCTTCCGAGAGATGACAAAACACCACAGAATTTTTTCTTTAACTCTTCCATATTATTGCCACCGTTTACCAAATTATTTAGCAAGTTATTAGCACATGTTAGACGGAACTTTTGCATTGATTTTATGTGAGCTAACGCCTTCGTAATATCAGTCAAATTTTCCTCTGTTAAGATATTTCCTGCAATGTCGAGTACTTTCAGTACTTTTAAATCTTGCCGTAGAATGTTACAGAATTCTGACACCGATGCATCTGGTAAGTGGTTTTGTGCCAAGCTAAGAATGTTCACATTAGAAAAATGTTTCGTAATTTTCAACAAGAACATCGGTGAAATTCTATCATTGTCATAAATAGAAAACTGGCACACTTTGCTAAGATTGAGTTCGTGTAAATGTTTCGTGTGATGCGAAGAAGCTAGACAAGTCAAATCATTTTCGTTTAAGTCACATCCCCTAACACTTAAATATTCAAGGGGCTGTCTCAAAGCTGTCAATAATTCACCAAGGCATCCAAGAAGATAATTAAAACTAAGATCTACCCGCACTAAATTAGGGAAACAGCTTAGGGTCTCTACAAGTTTATATCTTAGGGACGTTCTGCTTCTCGTTCGTCCTTCTTGTAAGTAAATGTTACAGTCCTGAAGATCTAGAGCTCGTATTTTAGTAAATCTCTGCAAATCTGATGCTATCAGGAAAAATATTCCCTCTTCCAGTTGTTTCAGTTCAATGCCTTCAATGCTCTGTTAAAATTAAACAAATAAAAGTGACAGATACCGTAATAGGTCATATAGAGAACACACTAATGTATAATGAATAATGCACACTCCTTCAATAGTTCTTTCAAAAATTGATTTTTTTTCTGTAGATTAAATATACAGTCAAACTTGTCTTAAAGGGCACCACTATATAACAAATCACTGTTTATAAAGGGTAGTCTCATTTTCCCCATGAATGAATAGTTTTTGCAACAGGTGGAAATAACATTGTCAAAATGTTTGATAGTTTGACAAGTTCTTGAACGATGGACACACCGTTGTTTAGCAGACATTTAGGGGCATGTGACACACTGTCACATTTAATGTTATCCTTACAGTAATTAATGCTATAAGTAAAACTTACCATCAAGATAGTGTTTAATTTTTATACTCCTTCAACATTCAACTTTTAGATGTTCATTATCTAAAACCTAGATACAGTCCTTACAATTATTCAGCCAACTTCAAACTATATTAACTGTCTAGTTTTCTACCTATTTACCTGATGAGAGTCATGTGGATGTTTTTTGTCTGTAATTGTAACTTTTCCATGTGATGTCTGGCACAATGATGACAGTATTCGTAAAATTGCTTCACCTCTGTTTTGTTTTCTTGTTGATAACCCTGTATCTGGGATATTAAATTTTCTCCCATTATGACGTCGTTTTAACCCCGCTGAACCAGTGGTGGAAAAATTTGTAATCCTCTAGAGGATTAAAATGTCTCTTGCCTTTCCCCGCATTAATTTCAAATTTTGAAATAAAGTTCATGTTAAATAATGGGAGAAACAAATTCTCCTTCAGTTGCCCATGTGGGTTACGGCTTGTGGTTAAAATTTTAAATTGAACTCTCGAGAGTGGAGAAATATCGTATCCCACGGGCAACTGAAGGAGAATCTATACATATACGCCAAGTAACATCAAAACCACAAAGATACCCAGATTTAGGATTTATAAACAGAAGTAAAGCTAACCTGCAGGCGAGGGGCAGTTTCACACTCGTTTTTGGGTATGAGTTATGCTCATTGTTGAAGACCCTACTGTGACTGTGAAATGTAGAACAATAAAAGTGCTGTTCTATTACTTTACTTTGCTTCTAAGTGTAATGTTAGATAGTCTCTCATGTTCATTTACATCCATATCCTTTCTCACTACAAGGTGTTCCTTTACTTTAGTTTTTGTCCAAGTGTAATGATAGTCTGTCATATTCATTTACCTTCTTGCTACAAGCTGTTCCTTTACTTTAATTTGCATACAAGTGTAAAGTTAGATAGTCTCTCGTGTCCATATCCTTTCTAACTAATTTAGTATTTAATCATACCTGTGTATCGTGACCTCTAAGTACTATAAATGGAGCCAGACAATCCATGATGTCGTCTCCGACAGCTAAATCTGATCTGTAAATATATATTGAGTGAATGATGTTGCTTAATACTAAATGATCAATTTTTCAGCCATATCATGGTGAAAACATGTTACATTTCAATGATGACGTCCGCTATGTACTAGACCAACTTACTTAGTTGGATTTTTATAGTGTTAGTTCATTGAAACAATGGTCTGCTGGTAGACATATTGCTCAACTGGAAAACACTATCCTGATACCGAGTCAACCAGTCCTTGCTCTTACTCTTTTATGCTGCATTTATTGGAGAAGCAGCAAACAATATAAATATAGAATCTCCTTCAGTTGCCCGTGGGTTACGATATTTCTCAACTCAAGAGAGTTAAATTAAAATTTTTAACCACAAGCAGTCAGGCGAGTGGTTAATTTTTTTTATTTAACTCTCGAGAGTAGAGAAATATCGCAACCCACATGTGCAACTGAAGGAGAATTTATTTCTCCCATTATTTAACACGAACTTTATTTCAAAAGCCGTCAAACGAGTCAAATGCAGGTAAAGGCAAGAGACATTTTAATCCTCTAGAAGATTACAAATTTTTCCATCACTGGTTCAGCGGGGTTAAAACGACGTCATAATGGGAGAGTAGTCTTTCCAAACTCATGATTATTATTATTATTTACAATATTTTATAGCACATTATCTAATCAAAACTACTCTAAGCACTCAACATCATAAAAAAAAATGTACAGTAAAATTGAACATAGAATATAACAACAAAATAAATAACTAAAAGAGTGATATAATGAAGTGACATACATTAAACAGGGGGAAAACGATAGATATAAATATACTAGTTCTTAAAAATACATGTAAAACTGTCAGTGTAAGAAGTTTACACAAAATCATAAATAAACAAGTCTAAAAAGATAAGCTTTAACATTTAAAAAAAAAGTTCCAAGGATTGTTCGTTTTGTGTTTGACTGAGGTAGGTTATTCCAAAATGTGGAAGCTGTCTCATCATGCATTCGTGGTAAGTCTGCTAAACATTACACCAACAAGGTGCTTATATACTCATAAGAAGATAGAAGATTATATTAATATACAAAATGTAACATTGTCAAAACATTTGTTTATTTAATAAATAAACAAGGCAATGCCGTAACCACAGCATGCCCCGTCCTCACATATTTTAATCTGAGCAGTCTTTTAGTTAACAGTTTATTTACACCAAAACACTGTCTGTAAGAAACAATTATTCCACCCCAAAACTACATATACTGTAATTACCATAATTTTTCAACAAAATTTACTGTGTACAACAACCCCAGAGGAGTTGTGCTCACAAAATATAACTACATGTTGTGTATATTAAAAATGAAAACATAAAGTCCTATAAATCCTAAAAAATTGTTTAATCAAAATGGTGGAATAATATGATCAACTACTTGCTATTAAAGCTATCAGACCAACAAAGTGAAGATGGAAGGACAAACGAATGAACAAAGGAAAGGAAAAACCATCGTATGCAGGGCATAAAAAACGTGTTGGATATCCATGCAAATTATTGTTTTACATTGATCCGAAGTTCATTGTGGTAATTATACTAGCATCTATAAATTCCGATGGTTTAAGGCAGATACAAACCCATTACATACATAGTGTGGTATTACAAGACTTTGTATTAGGTCGAGCCTATTGTGTGAACCAGTATCACTACGAGTGGCGATAATCGCGACGAGTTGTGATGCGGTTAGTTCACGCAACAGGCAAGACCTGATATTATAGGATTAAACGCTTCTTTTCAGGAGTTCATGCATGTGTAAACGGTGCCGATGCAATCACAAAATGAATAAACGTCCAAAAGAAGCGTTTAATACTTATAATTCTTCCACATAAATCTTTTCCCTATTTTGATTATTAAACTGATTTTCAGGCTTGCTTTCAACTGGACACTATCACAGTTTCCTGTCGGCGGCCACCATATTATTTATACTGCTTATACAAAAAAGTTTATCGAGTAATGAACGGATCAAAAACGAAAAAGTCCATCGAGTTATGAACGAATCAAAAACAAACATGTGACAGTGCTCTTGTCCAATTAAAAGGCACAAAAACGATACACATTAATTCTACAAAAATTATAAAGTCTTGTACCAACACACTATGTATGTAATAAGTTTATCTAACATTTCAATAAAAACGAATTTTAAACAAATAGCAAGGGTTGAATTAAAATGTGTACAATACTCTGAGGAAGACTACATTTTGTGCATTAGGTCACGTTATTTTTTCCGTTCATTCACCAATGTCAGGTTACTGTGTTTTGTCTCGCATTCCAAAGGTATGACATCATGTCAAATTAGTTCGGCAGAGAACGTCTCGTGCAACGTCGCACCATTCTTTTATCACCACAGTGTGGTGATACAACATCTTGTATCAGACACCTTGCATCAGACAGGCGACTTTCATTAATTTCAAAGGAAAACGTACATAATGTTAGATAAATTCTAATATCATTAAAACTTGTTTTTAATGGAAGAATAGAAATTAATCTTTTAAAAGCACACAATCAGATCAACAGATCAACACAAAAAATACATAAAACAGCTGATAATGACAGAAATATAACCTGTTCCAAATCTGATCTTAATGTCATGTATGCTATGTTTAACCCTGCCACATTTTTGTGCCTGTCACAACCAATACCTGGATTTTCATTGGCATATGTCATGGTCTATTTTTATATAAATTAATATTAGAGTCACATGTCATTTTATACGTGTTTTGATTGGTTTCAAAAGTTGAGGTTATTTTCATATGTACTGAATCTGAAAATAGACGTCGTTCTCAAGGCATTGTATGTCTTTGTCATCAGGCGATTTTCTTTAAATGAGGCACTTTTGGGGCTGTTTAAATTTATTTCCGATTATTTGCATTATTTTGAAAAAATAAATATATATTTCAATATCATAACAAAAAATGTTTGAATTAATTTATAAGGATTGATCAAAATTATTTGTTCGGTTCATTCGAAATAACCTCAATCAGGTTGTAGGTGGGTTACGAGGTGTGTACAACCTGATTGAGGTTATTTCTTCATGAACGAAACAAAAATTGCGATCAATCCTTAATTGTGTTCAAAGATTTTATGTGAGAGGTAATGGTTGTTCGTTTTGTTGAAATTTGGTGGAATTGTTAATCATCACTGTTTAAATAAAACTTTTTTTACAACTCAATATGGACAATCCACCAACTAAATTATTTGATTGAAACTGCAAATATATTAATACAATTTCTTTAATTGAGATTCATCTCTACAAAAATTATCATGATTATCATATGCATTATTGTCAGATAGGACAAAATCCTGCTCAAGCAAGGTGTACTCTATACAACATTTTGTGATCAAGTTTGTCAGTGACTTGTGGCAGGACGGTGGTTTTCTCCGGTTTACTCCACCAATAAAACTGGCCCCCACGATATAACTGAAAAATTGTTGAAAGTGGCATTAAACACAATAACCCTAATCCACCCAAGGCTTCACATTCTCCAGTCAGAAACCAAAGCTCACCGGGTTATGACGACAGAAAATGTGACCGTGAATGTGAAATTGTCTCATCTCACATTATTGACCTTCACTGATTATTTTCCTCACATTATTAAAAAAAAATATTATTGGATGTTGAAATTGACCGCCATTGGAAAAAATATTTTACTTCTAAACTATACAGTATTCAAAACTATTGTACATGTTTTAGTTTTATTTTTAAACTTCTGATAAGTTAGTCTAAAGTATACATATAGTAGTTAAGAGTTTCAATCGATCAAACGCTCAGCATTTTTTTAAAAACTTGAGGGAAGCAGTTCATTTTTGCAATGTCTTCACATTTTGACATGACATTTTTTCGAATTGTAAACAGGAAAAAAAATCAAAACTTCAACATTTTTCAAAGACTTGCGGAAAGAAGTTTTTATTTGCAACTTATCACATCGTGACACAACATTTTTTCATTGTGATGCCATAAAGAGGTCATGTGATGTGAGATGCATGAATCTCTCACCGGTCACATTGAATACGTCTGCCACATAGTGTACAATCATGTGAGAAAACAATGTTGAACTGTACTTACAACTAACCTAGAATCCTTCAAAGGTGGTATCTCCACATTAACATTTGAAGGATTCCGGTTAACCCACCTATAAATACATATAGCAAGCCACGGTACATTTATGCAAAGAGTTATTTTTGTTATTATATGTTCTCCTAGATAACGAGATTTAACATACCATAACATTCAACTGAAAAAAACAATTTAAATTTTTGCTCTATGATTTCAAACTTACTTGATACAAATATTTGACACAGATATATATAGCGGTGTGACCGAACGTAGACCGTTACATATGAGGTAGTCCATAAAAAACGTGCGGCTTGTCCTAAATTGTAAGTTATCCATCTTTACGACCATCTTTTCACCTGAAATGAAATCATAGGTTGTTGGAAAATATATAATTTATTTGTACGAGCTTTAGAAACAGGTAGAAAATATGTATATTGTGTTTATCCTGGAATGTTAAAAAGTCCAAAACAACTGCAAAATTGTCTAAAAAGATCAGAAGCAAAATTCATTCTCATCTATTTTGATGGTGTCTTCTGTGAAATTTGAGCTTATACTGTTACCATTTCTTACCGTTGCTCAACATTAATGGGGTACCAGAAAAGCTATATCTTGGTCAGTGACTGTATATATAATAGCAAATATTTATCCAGTCAATGCAATTTGTCTGTTCAAATATAATCAGTGCAGGATAAATCAAATTAAGTGTGCAAGACATGTTTCTACAATTACCATCATCAGGTGTGCTCAAAGTCAAGGTCAATTCATGAAAGAACAAAAATCAAACAATATTTGACTGTTTGTTGCTATGGCAACTAAAAGCTTTTGAAATTATTCTCATACAATCAAATTGTAAAGCAAGATTCGACTGTTTGTTGCTATTGCAACCTTTACCTTTTGGAATTATTCTTGTACAATCAATTCAACGGTGGCTCAATGAATTAGGTCGCTGGATCCAACAACTCATAAAAGCCTACCACCAATACAGCGTGGGTTCGCACCCGGCTTTGTAAATTACAAAAAACGGTGCACTCGACTCGCAGTCTCAAGTGATAAAGTTTACCAGTTGCTTGCCCATGGTCGGTGGTTCTCTCCAGGTACTCCAGCTTCCTCCACCACTAAAACTGGTCGCCATGATATAGCTGAAATATTGTTGAAAGTGGGATTAAAACACCAAAAATCAAATAAAATCAAATCAAATCATGTACAATCAAATTGCTTCTAGTCTCCTGAAAAAAAAATTTGTACATATTTTATACAGTACCTTTTGGAATGTAAATTGAGAATGTAGAATCCTTCACCATATCATGACAAAGTAGATCTACAATCATCTTAGGTAATATTTCATCTGTCAAACGACTACGCTTTATACCTAAAAATATACAAAAAATTTAACGGATTGACAGACAGGTGGCAGTGGAATGGTTCTGTGTGCAATGACTCACAGGAGTAAAACTTCTGAGTAAAAGTTCTGTACTCATACTCACAAAAACAACCAATCAGAATGTCATATCAAATATGTATTGCCATTGGAGATCCAGTTATCAAGAGGGAAGAGTTGGAGTCCCATTAAACGGTTTAACTCCACCACATTTTTGTGCCTGTCCCAAGGCAGGACCTGGATTTCCAACCTCATATGTCGTGGTCTTTTTTGTGTTCAGTGAGTTAAGTTAAGATGAGAGGCGATTGTTTGTTTTGTTGATATTGATGGAATTGATGACAATCATACTATATGATAAATTATCCCAGATATGTTTGTCTGTTTGATTGATGGAGTTTAACACCACATTCAACAATATTTCAGCTATATCGTGGCAGTCAGTATTATTGGTGGAGGAAACCGGAGGACCCAGAAAAAACCACCGACCTGTCGCAAGTCACTGACAAACTTTTTCACATAATGTTGTACACCTTTCGAGATTCGAACTCAAAACATCAGTGGTGATAGGTACTGATCGCATGGGTAGTTGTAAATCCAACTACCATAAAATCACGGCCACGACGGCCCCTTCCAGGATATGCATAACTATTCTAATGTCATAGACGAATTATTCATAAATATACTGTCGCTGGAAATGATTTGCTCAAAATGGATTTCTCAAAACATCCCGCACCATCTTTTTTTTTTAGGTATAAGATATATTTTTATTAAAACAAAACAATATACATTTACCTGCATTTTTNGTCATGGTGGCCATCTTGGATATGCGATCGGCACAAAAATAACAAATTTAGTAGAGGACCATCCAGTCATCATTTCTGTAATGTTACAATTCCATCTGCTAAGTAGTTTCTGACAAGAAGATTTTCAAAGTTTCAACCAATCAGAACACATTATTGGCCCTGGCGGCCATGTTGGATTTCCGATCTGCACCAAAATAACAAATTTAGTAGAGGACCTCCCAATGAACATTTCTGCCAAATTTGGTCCAAATCAGTTCAGTGGTTTCAAAGAAGAAGAAGAAAGTATGAAAAGTTTACAGACGCGGACGACGAACGCAAAGTGATGACAAAAGCTCACATGACCCTTTGGGTCAGGTGAGCTAAAAACGGTGCATTCGACTCGCAGCCTCAAGTGATAAAGTTTACCAGTTGCTTGCCCATGGTCGGTGGTTCTCTCCAGGTACTCCGGCTTCCTCCACCACTAAAACTGGTCGCCATGATATAGCTGAAATATTGTTGAAAGTGGCGTTAAAACACCAAAAATCAAATCAAATCAAATCATGTACAATCAAATTGCTTCTAGTCTCCTGAAAAAAAATTGTGTACATATTTTATACTGTACCTTTTGGAATGTAAATTGAGAATGTAGAATCCTTCACCATATCATGACAAAGTAGATCTACAATCATCTTAGGTAATATTTCATCTGTCAAACGACTACGCTTTATACCTAAAAATAAACAAAAAATATAACAGATTGACAAACAGGTGGCAGTGGGATGGTTCTGTGTGCAATGACTCACAAGAGTAAAACTTCTGAGTAAAAGTTCTGTACTCATACTCGCAAAAACAACCAATCAGAATGTCATATCAAATATGTATTGCTATTGGAGATCCAGTTATCAAGAGGAAAGAGTTGGAGTCCCATTAAATGGTATAACTCCACCACATTTTTGTGCCTGTCCCACACCAGAACCTGGATTTCCAACCTCATATGTCGTGGTCTTTTTTGTGTTCAGTGAGTTGAGTTAAGATGAGAGGTGATTGTTTGTTTTGTTGATATTGATGGAATTGATGACAATTATACTATATAATAAATGATCCCAGATATGTTTGTCTGTTTGATTGATGGAGTTTAACACCACATTCAACAATATTTCAGCTATATCGTGGTGGTCAGTATTATTGGTGGAGGAAACCGGAGGACCCAGAAAAAACCACCGACCTGTCGCAAGTCACTGACAAACTTTTTCACATAATGTTGTACACCTTTCGAGATTCGAACTCAAAACATCAGTGGTGATAGGTACTGATCGCATGGGTAGTTGTAAATCCAACTACCATAAAATCACGGCCACGACGGCCCCTTCCAGGATATGCATAACTATTCTAATGTCATAGACGAATTATTCATAAATATACTGTCGCTGGAAATGATTTGCTCAAAATGGATTTCTCAAAACATCCCGCACCATCTTTTTTTTTTAGGTATAAGATATATTTTTATTAAAACAAAACAATATACATTTACCTGCATTTTTAACTATTATTTTTACCAGAGTTTTGGGTTTTTGTTGAGATTTCTTCAATGATAGTATTGGCCACATCTGCACAATCAGCTTACAAAAAGTTACATCTGAAACAAAAATAAAGATTTAATATATTATAACTACTTTTGCATTCCTAGTATTGAAAATAAATAACAAGTAACTAAACAATACACGAATTTCAAGAATGTGTGTCCAATAATGTGTGGAGCGACATGTCTACCGGCTAACTGTTTCTTCATTCACCTAGCACTATAAAAATGAACAAAGTGTTTTGGTCTAATACATGCTGGCAAAATTAAGCATTGCTATAAAAATATATTAATTTGCGCCATTGCAGTATTTATATCAAACAGACTATTAATTTGTGAATTTGAATTTGAATTTTGGTGTTTAACGCCACTTTTAATTTGTGCCATTGTGGTATAACAGACCATTTTCATCACTGAGAGTCTTTTCAAAGCGATAAAATTATATGTATATTTAATACCGTGTTTATTTTGTAAAGGTTGATAGCTCCATCTATGACAAGCAGACTATTATAAGATAAGAAGTCCTTGTTTCAACTGTAAACACGAGTTCTGTAATGTTTCATTTCTCTGTGGTTAAGCAGCATATACTAAGTGATAAAAATACACTGTGTTTCCCGGTTGTTGACTGATTTTGTCTGTTTATTGATTTATGAGTTTTTAATTTCCCTTTGGAAGATTGCTCTGTGTTCGGTAATTTTGTTATTATCCTTATTTTCACCGACATTTATGTTAATTTCTGCAGTGTTTTTTTGGATGTCGATGTCAGTTGTTTTAACAGACTTTCACCAAGAAAACACTGACCACCATGTTTTTCAACTGAAATACCTTGTAAGCACTGTACATTTATAATCTTAAACCTTCAAGTTAATTAAGCAAAGACAATGAACCGTGAAAGTTACTCACATAATTTTGGACCATGAAAGTTACTCACTTAATTTTGGACCATGAAAGTTACTCAATTAATTTTGGACCATGAAAGTTGCTCATTTAATTTTGGACCATGAAAGTTGCTCACTTAATTTTGGACCATGAAAGTTGCTCACTTAATTTGGACCATGAAAGTTACTCACTTAATTTTGGACCATGAAAGTTGCTCACTTAATTTTGGACCATGAAAGTTGCTCAGTTAATTTTGGACCATGAAAGTTGCTCACTTAATTTTGGACCATGAAAGTTGCTCATTTAATTTTGGACCATGAAAGTTGCTCATTTAATTTTGGACCATAAAAGTTGCTCAGTTAATTTTGGACCATGAAAGTTGCTCAGTTAATTTTGGACCATGAAAGTTGCTCACTTAATTTTGGACCATGAAAATTGCTCACTTAATTTTGGACCATGAAAGTTGCTCAGTTAATTTTGGACCATGAAAGTTGATCACTTAATTTTGGACCATGAAAGTTGATCACTTAATTTTGGACCATGAAAGTTGCCCACTTAATTTTGGACCATGAACGTTACTTACTTAATTTAAGTCCCCTGAAGTCAATACATTTCAGTTTACAATATTTTGTTCTGTTAACGACACCTCT
>MJUT01021029.1:0-20640 GCA_002080005.1 Gigantidas platifrons | reverse complement strand
AAAAAAAAAAAGGTGCCTCCCTGCCTCATCAAAATTGGCCTGAGAAGCTAATAATTTTTTTGTTTGGCCTAAACCTTTATTATATTGTTTTTCTATTTGGAAAGAGAAAAGTAATGTGAATTTGTTTTCAAATTGTCAAAGTTCTACTTAAGATAAGTCCAACAATTGTTTAAGTAATATGTTTTTTTGGCTTTAACATACCAATGTTGTACATGCATGTACAGTTACCAGATGAATCGCCAACACAAGTAATCTTAGGGGCTGTCCTGTTCTTAATTGTATGGTAGTTAGATTTACCGTAATGGAAGCGAGAGGTTGGTGCCGTAAAATCTGATTCAATCCACCATTTCTTTAGAAATGCCTGTACCAAGTCTGGACCATTGCGGTTTTCCAGTTTTCCGGTTGTTGACTGATTTTGTCTGTTTATTGATTTATGAGTTTTGAATTTCCCTTTGGAAGATTGCTCTGTGTTCGGTAATTTTGTTATTACCCTTATTTACAGCAACCTGTGCAATCAGTGCCGATCACTACTAATGTTGTGAGTCTGATTCCTGCCCATGCCGAGGTCTACTTGATAAAAGATTTTGTGATAAGGTTTTCTCTTTCCTCCACAAATAAAACTGGCCGCCACGATGTAACTGAAATATTGCTGAAAGTGGCGTTAAACACCATAACCTTAACCCTAATACAAAAGTAATTTTAACTTCAGAATGAGAATGAAGATGCTAATGAAAAATTTCAAGAAATCAGCTATGCTTATAAATATTTAACAGAAGGTCAGTAGATATACCAATGTTATAAGAAATCAGCTATGCTTATAAATATTTAACAGAAGGTCAGTAGATATACAAATGTTATTAGAAATCAGCTATGCTTATAAATATTTAACAGAAGGTCAGTAGATATACAAATGTTATTAGAAATCAGCTATGCTTATAAATATTTAACAGAAGGCCAGTAGATATACAAATGTTATAAGAAATCAGCTATGCTTATAAATATTTAACAGAAGGCCAGTAGATATACCAATGTTATAAGAAATCAGCTATGCTTATAAATATTTAACAGAAGGCCAGTAGATATACTTATGTTATTAGATTAGTTTGAAGATACCAAAAAGGACAATCAGAAGCATTAAAACGTAGGACATACAATATAATTGCCGATAGAAAAGGAGAAAAAGACAAACAATGGTCTACATAGCACTACACAAAAAAAATGGAGATTGAGCAACACGAACCAACGAAGGGCATTAAGTCAAGGTCACTACTGCTAAACATAGAATTAATTTTCACCGAACATTTGCTGTTTCTTAGTGATAGAAAGAATTCTATTGCTTTTTATGTCAATTGTAAATAGAGTAGAAATAGAATTGATGTTTCTGGTCTTTGAATTCCAGTATTTTATTCCATATTATATTTTATTTAATGTCAGGCCAAAAGATTAAATGTATGTGTTTATCACTAAATTAGATCTCTGTTAGGATTTTTCTTCAATTAATATATTACAGATTTATTTTATTTTACAAAAATAAAAGTCAAATTTTCTATTGAGATAGAGGTAAATTTGGAGGGTATATGCTTGCTTCCCCTCCTTCAATAATTAAATGCCCGATAAAGGAATATTGTTTGTGTCAATTATCAATTTATTATATCATTTTATATTAGGACCAAGTGCTGTTGGATTTGAAGAAGACGGACACTTCAGTGGACATGCAGCTGGGGGGCATGATATTCCAGTAAGTACCATATTTGCTGCTGAATAAGCCCCAGGATTTTTTCCTCCAAAAATTTCCAGGAGCTTATATGTGACTTTTCATTGTATTTCAGGAGTGTCAAATTGTTTTTTAGAGTTACCTTGATGTGATGTTTTGTCATTTTTTCTCCAAAAACGGGGCTCTGGAACTAATTCAAGGGTGATGTTTTTAAGCGGTAATTATTATGGTATATCCTTTTTGAGGTAGGAAACCGCATCGATGTAGCGTGCTACCCCTCAGTTGAAATTGACGACTATAAAATTAGTATTTACTGCTTCTTCGCTAGGGACACTGCATTAAGGAGTAAGGGCAACATGTTAGACTGTTGTTTAAGTGAACTTGCAAAAAAAAATTTTATGTAAGAATTGAATGCATTTTTTTGTAGTTTTATTGGCGTGTAAAAGCGTGGATTGAAGCACATTTTGTATGAAGCGCACTAGCGCTTCATACAAAAAATGTGCCTAGGTCCACTCTTTTACATGCCTATAAAAGTACCAAAAAATGCATTCAATTCTTATAATTACATTTAAATCACATTAAAATTTGAATATAGTTGAATTTTTCGTTGTGAATTTTATTTGTGTTAGATTATTTGCTGTTGGAAATTACTACACCATTGATTGTTTACATCTGACGTCGTCATGGAGGCACGTGCAAGTTCGGGTTTGAGTTTTATTGGGATGTAAAACATCTCCTTTATAATCATGTGACCACTTCATAACCAACATATTGTAACATTTCAATGAAAAACGGAAATAATGTAATTATTTCAGCATAATGATCTAGTATAAAGTGGACACCATCATCTCACTGAAGCGTAACTTGTTCTCGTCCATGATATAGCTAAAAAATTACAAGGCATTAAACAATCAATCACTCGCTCATAATATAAAATGTAAAAACTACAAACAACATTTAGTAAATATAGTGGAGCTTCTTGTGACAATAATCATGCAAATGGTGATACAAGCATGAAATTTTGCACAGATGACCGTTTTAGTGTGTTATAATAGATTTTATGCCTGGCCACAAAAAAGTCCTTGTTTATCAAGGTGGCCATCTTGAATTTCAAAATGGCGTCATTTGAATAAGGGTCTCTGCATAAATGGACACTATCTGGTGTGATAATTTTAATTGCAATTGTTTTAAGCATTTTATGGTATGAAATCAATGTTATAGCTATGCCAGAAAGCTTATTGTAATAATAAAAGATGGGAAAGTTGTTGAAAATCGTAACCCTACCGCTTGAAAATTTGAAAAAGTGTAAAATATTGTTTGTAAGTTTCATTTAAGCATTCTTTATAGCAACAACAACTTTTCTGTTAAAATATTTTAAGGAAACTATCAAAAAGAATATGTATGTGCAATTTGACATGTTTGGAATTATTTTTGTAGTCACAATCTACCAAAAATGGGAAATTTTTGGATTTTCGATTTTTTCCTTATTTTCTCTTCTTTTCTTCTTAGAATCAAACTGCATCTAGTTATATGAAATCTGAAGGTGTCACCAAAAAAAAACAATATATTTGCTCACGCATGACTACATGAGTTTTAATATTTCATCAGATAAATCCGGGGTAAATCGAAAATATTACCCCTACCCCCAACTTATTTGAGTAAAATCTAAGGACATTTGAAAAATATACACCTGAAATCATTCAACTGAAGACTACGATGATATAAATTTGCTATGACTATATACAATGGACATAATTTTACACAAAATAGCTTCTTGAATTCCAATTTTGTAGTCACAATCTGAGGAAAATGGACAATTTCGGATTTTCATATTTCTCATTTTTTTCTTCAATTTGTCTTTAATATCATTATGAACTTTGATTTATTATATCAACACAAAATATATTGGTCTTATCAAATAGACCAATATTGTAGCTTTCGATTGAACTCGAAGTATTTATCACTTCCTGTCGAACAAGTCCCCTCAAGACAAAATACTACCCCATACCCTTACAAATTTTGGCAAAAATCTATGAAATTAGAGCAGCTAAAATCCCAATTCATGAAACTAAGCCATGTGTCCCCTTTTTCTATGTTCGAGCAAAACTGCTCTAGTTGGTAGAATGGCATCATACTGGCTTTGCTTCCAGACAAATATTTCAAAACGTGCTTCGTTCAAGGTAACGTTGTTGTAGTCTTGTCGTATATGATGGCTAGAAAGGCTTCAATAAGTTCCATGTCCGGGTCACCAATGACAGCAGGTGTTTCACTCTAACAACCAAGCTTATCTGTCGCATCGTCAAATATTTTCCATGCCCGCAGAGGTGTTTACTGCTACGGATTTTCGTATCTACCACGGATTTGAGATGCAAAATACGGACTACGGATTTGTTCGCGAAAGTACGGTTTCTGTGGCATTTCAAAATTATAATTTCCCGCACTTAATTTTCCACGAAGCTCTTGAATACTTGTATATATGAGTCAACGCATAAAACGTTAGAGCGATCAAGACTTCGAATGCATTCGGAATACTTCTAATTTATCGTCTGTTTAGCGTTTGAGAAATGTGCTCGCTTGAAAATCCGAAATGAAAAGATGTCAGCAGCCAAAGCTGCAAAGCGGGTTCTGGATTTGGAGGTGGAAGATCACGATGTCAATCATACGCCGCCAAAGAAAACAAACACTGCAGAAGTATAAAGACTCATATCACGATTTGTGGCCTTGTTTGATCTGATTTTTTGTGCAGTCTTGCCGGAAAAATGATTGTAAAATACACGTTGAGTCTTAAGTGCATAAGAACTTAAACACCATGAAACAAACGAACATGTCTTACTCTATGAAATCATTTGTGGGCTTTCAAAATCATGTTTCCTGATTCAAAGATTGCTCAAGGTTTGTAGTCATTTTTATACTTCGATAGTAGGAAAGAGATGGTGTATGGTTTCATATCTTATAAATGAACCTGACCCACACCTCTCGTTTTCTTTCTTTATTCCCTTGTTTTTGGTCTGGGATTATATGGTTTCGGGGGTGAAAACCTTATTTTCTAGGGGAAGTGCTGCCCAAATTTTTTAAATTTTTTGGACATTTGTCATTTTAGCCCATTTTTTTTTAACCTATCCAGGGATGTTCTGGTGCAATCATTGGTGTCTGTGTCATAAGCTTTTGTGAGTGAAATTAAAACTTTGAAACAAAAGTTAATATGATCAAACTGATGTACATGTAGCTAGTAGAATTGAATTAATTATATTACTCTAATAGTGCAGCTGAACTTCTACTTAACTGAATAACATACATTATGCTAATAGGACATCACTGAGTTTAACACATTTCCCTGTCATTTATTTCAGAAACAAAGGGTAATGAATCCTATAAAATTTCTTTAGTATCTTCAAAATATGACTCAGATCAATATTTCAGACCCCCTAAAAAAACTACTGATAAAACTCGCCAATACTACTGATAGCCTTCATTTGGGGTAAACACCTCTGTGCCCGTCATGCTGTTCACTTACATTTTCCACGAAAGACAAACACTGTCACAATCAGCAAACGCATGTACAAATATTACATCTAATGCCCGTATGCCAAGGGAAATTGATACCCCATGAATCAATATCCATCTAAGATATTTGTCTTTACCCAATGTTATCCAAAATCAATCTTACTCAAGTTTCTCGAACATAGAAATAGCTAAAACAAAAACATATGTGTCAGTATACTGATAACTAAAGATGTTTTCAATTCGTGAACGGCCGCATGTTTCACATTAACAAACATCCATTTATCCGTCTCTTCGTGATAGCAAGGATGAATATCTGATCGATCAATATTGTTATTGCAAAGAACGTTTTATCTCAGTGTTAAACAAACCAATTTAGATGGCTTAGATGGCTGTAAAGGTCAATCCGTTCTGCAATTCTGATGTCAACATATTCAGAGACAAACAGTTCAACTACTGCTTCCCCAAGCTGTGTAGAAGTTTGTACGATTGTACGAAAGGCATAAACCATACTAGACAAATATATCAATGAGCTGTTGGCATTAATGGGAAATCCAAGATAAGCACAAAATGGAGTTTCAAGGTCAAGAGAGTGTCGTTGTTGCACTGTCCTTTTTGGGGTACTTTTGGGTGGTAGTTAAACATTAACAATTGTGCAATGGTCAAGTCAGACTAGCATCTATCATTTTCTAAATGGGACTTTATTTCGGGACCATGCTAATTCATTTTCACAAGTTGATGCAAAGACGATGGTATGCTTGTTTGAATTTCGTCAGCTCAAAATGATTCCATGAATTTTGATTTATGCTTTTGCTAATCTACTTGTATTACCTCAGCTGACTTTGGCATGTGTATAATGTCACCATAGTTACAAGCTAACGAAATTGTCGAGCCAATATCTTTTTTTCAAATATCAAAGGAACATCCATACCTTTAGTATGCGCTATCTCTTAAGTAATATTTTTTTCAGACGGGTAGTATGAATTCAAACCAAGTTGTGAATGTCTTTACTCATACATCGATACCAGGTCTGCAAGACGAAACACCACTGATTCTGTAGAATTCCTTTGTGACTCAAAAATATATGACACTAATTCAGCTAGAGCAATTTCTTTCAGTGAGGCACCCTTAAAATTATTTTCATCTTCTTGACTTATAGCTGCTCTCTCTCTCTCTTTATTGTAAAATGCCGCAAGACTGGATGGATGGTACTTTACACGTATTCTTTTCGCCATTTTGAAACAACAAATTAATACAATTCAAAAATCAACACAACACAATTGCTTTGAAAAATTAGATTTCAACACAAAAGACGACCACAAATAATAAGACTCAAAACAAACAGATATCAGGCCGAGGGACTGTCCTTTTACCGCCTATTAATTGCACTATATTGAATGGGATTAGATTGAATTGCGATTGAATACCTACTTTCAGTTCGATCGTACATCAGGTACCATTTTTAACTCTCGTGCGATGTGTACACTATCCGAAGGAACAAGCGCACCCCCACCCCAATCTTCTTGACTTGGCTATCCCGCGTTGGTACATCCTGTCAATTCAGGTACGCCTTTATGGAATTAAAAGGGACAGCCATAAAGTTTTTTGTGAGTACGCTGAATAAAGCTGATGCTGAACCCCATGCCAAGATAATCGGCCGTGGATTATACCAGTGTGTCCTGTGTAGTGCCAAA
This sequence comes from Gigantidas platifrons, assembly GCA_002080005.1. NCBI lineage: Eukaryota > Metazoa > Mollusca > Bivalvia > Mytilida > Modiolidae > Gigantidas > Gigantidas platifrons. The sequence goes on along the minus strand of MJUT01021029.1, from coordinate 13,731 downwards.
TATATCGCTCTTCTTCATGTTTTTTTTCTGTTATAAAGGTTTGTATTAGTCAAATAATAAAACTAGTGACACCATTGTAGCTTAATAACATATCTAATGCAGCAAAGATATAATTTGCATTAGTTTATATGCAATATGCAGATGTACATAAAATGTGGATTGCGAATTTCGCCTGCCAGAAACAGGTTTATTGTAATTTGGCCGCCATCTTGAAAAATGGCCGACTTCCGGGTGGCCTGGCAGTGAAAATTTTTCTATATGGGCTAAATAACATATGTGCAAAATTTGGTGCTTGTATCATTAAGTGCACGATTTTGCCAAATTTCGGTGTTAAGAAACTCCACTAATACACCAAAATATTATCTTAGCTTATGTTTCCATGCCATGCTATATTAAGAAAATATTTTGATATATTCAAATGATGCTATTTTATCCAATGAGATGATTGACTGGTTGTTAGTTTGTGCTTAATATTGATCGTATCTTAATTCTGTATGTAGTTTTCAAAGAGTACTTACACTTTCGACCATACCAGTGGGACCGAATGATTGTTGAACATGATGTTATATATCAAAAGTATGAATACAATCATTTTCTATTTTTAGATTGAGGTTTTGATTCGTCTCTTTCCGTGGATGATGGGTGGTAAGTGTTGCATGTCGTGAATTGTAGATGTAGAAAATCTTATCTCCACATCAAATAAAGTTGACGAGAGATAAACGATTTGGTTTATTGAGTAAATACATTATAACGTTATGTGAGGATCACCTGACTTACACAACCAATCAAGTGCTGTAGAACGTGGGTTCAAGCCCCAGTTGTGTCAAATCAACTTACCTCATATAGTTTTTTATACTTCAGAAAATAGTTTTTAAATTTACAAATTGACAACTTTTTTTTTATTAATTGACCAATAATTTTGAAATTAATTGTCTAGTTTGTATATATCCCTGTGTGACAATAAGTCGGTCAGTCATTGGATAATGTTTAGTTATTTTTTTCATGTTTGAAAAGCAAACATTTTTTTCTTTGCAATTATGTTCCTCATCTATTCTTGGTCACATGTGTAAAGTTCCATGGAAAAAAGATCGATAATAACACACTGACCCATATTTGTATACTATCCTTTCTCCAAATGGCATCCTGTTACTTCACATAAGGCCGGTCAAAGGTCAATAAAGCACATGCTTTTGTCATAGGCCAACTAAACTTAAAAAGTAAACCAAATTAATAAAGTACAGTATTTTAGCTTTTTCGGTTTAATTGTTTTGTCTGAAAAATTTCAAAAGATGTTTTTTGTAAATAGTTTGAAACTGAAGCATTAAAAATTAATTCATGATGCAAATATTAAACTTGCTTACCCATAAAATAAAGTCTTTAATCCAGTGAATTTGGTGTTTTTGCTTTTGTCAATACAATCTATTAGACTGACTACATTCTGTCATACTTTTGTAAAACAATTAATGACTGATTTCATTATTTTAATCACATTTAATATCACAGAATACATCATTCACTCACAAAGAACAATCAGCCATTTTGGTAGAATGTGAATGATCAATCATCTTATTTTCAAAGTATTTTAAAATGCAATTTGCATGGCCTACATTCCAGAAACTGTCATGAACTGTGATGACAATTATGTCAACAAACCGGAAATATAAAAATGTTTGGGGAATACCATCGCTTAAAATAGATTTCACAGGCAGAATGACCAGGTAAAAAGGACATTAGTAAAAAGGTGCTTTTTTACTTGCATGGAATTTGTTCAGTTCAATCTTACTTGTTTTAATCGCATTTTATAATCTTCAAGTTTTAAAAAAACTGCTTCAGCGTCTATATACGTTATAAATATACAGAATTACTTTATTGCATGACCGAGCAGATGTCACGACACGATATCATGTATTTACATACATCTAGAAAAACAATATTTGATTTGAAAAATGGATTTTTAAGAATTTCTCTTCTGGAGATTTATAGAAGTCAAACAGACTATAATGTAAAGTAGACAAAAATAGACATTTTATTTTGATTGTGTAATTTTTTATTTTTCTCACCTCCATTGAATCCACCTGATTTTTCTTTCCTTATTTAATATCTTCATTAGTTTTGTTATCTTTGAGGGTTAGAATTATGGTGTTTAATGCCTTTTTCAACAATATTTCAGTTATATCGTGGCAGTCAGTTATATAGATGTTAGAAATGGGAGTGAGTACCCAGAGTAAGCCTGCTGCAAGTCACTGACGAACTTTATCACAATATTGTATCGAGTACACCTCGCCATCAGCGAGATTCAAGCAAAGTTTACCAGTTGCTTGGCCATGGTCGATGGTTCTCTCCGGGTACTCCGTCTTCCTCCACCACTAAACCTGGTCGCCATGATATAACTGAAATGTTGTTGAAAGTGACGTTAAAACACCAAAAGTCAAATCAAATCCTCCCCGAGGCATAGATGACCGTAGCCAGTTTTGGCTGTCATGTTTAGGACCTTTGGTTTGGTTGCTCCTAAACACTTTTAAGTTATTAGGTTTTCCAACCTTTAGATTTTGAGCGTACCTGATGAGGGTTATTCCAGAAACGTGTCATGCTCACTAAATTAGATATTTACTGTTTTATGTTAGGCCAAATAAAAGAATATATGTGGTTTCGGTTACCCTACCTAAAATCCCTACCTACCTACCCTGTTTTTTATTTTAATGTAACCGGAACCACACATATATTTTTATTTGGCCTTAATACAGTGAAATCTGATTATACCGTACCCTGAGAAAACTGGAAACCTGCCTAATCCAGACTGACTTTACAGTCCCATCTACTAAATGTCGATGTAATTTTAACCTCTGTAAACCAAACACCTGTCTAAACTGAACAAATTTTTCAGTCCCAAAAGGATTTTGTTTAGACATGTTTTATTGTACTTATTATTTTCATTTAAGATTTTGGTGTATCGAGGCCCTCACCATTTGGAGGACTGTTTGGACAACACTTTTCTCCTAGTCCCTTCCACCATAGTCCTTTCCAGCATTTCTTTATGGATCCTTTCAGTGGTATGCATGGATTTGACGATGATGATGATGATGAGGAAGAAATAGTTTTCATCGAAAATGGTAGAATTACTGTCATCAAAACAGGAAATAGCAATAGGAATCGTGAGAAAAGACATAATAAATATGGGCAAAGAAGACGCAACAATGATTCGTTTCAGTCCAGTCCATCTCCATTTCACTTGAGACCGAACCAACACTCACAACATCCAAGTCATTCACACAGTCATCATTCTCATTCTCATGTGCCGAAATATGACAACGTTTATTCTCAAAATAGACATTCGTCTGGATGCTTCAATTCACCAACAAGTAACGATCCGTACACGGCCAGACCAGGAAGTAATAACAAAAATACCAGTCATTCCAAAAACAAAACAGCTTATACCTCACCAGCAACAAATAATAAACCCTTCTCGTACAAAACTCCATCAAGTACCCAGAATTCCTCAGCTCATACAAACGATAAGACATCATATACAGCTGAAACTGAATCGACAGACTCATTGAATGATGTTACAAAAGATGGAAATAAATCGGAGACCAAAAATAAACCCCCGACTGTGATAACCTCACGCAAAGAAAGGAAGAAAATGAAAAAGGCCAGTAAAGCAGGTAAGCTACCTAGATTTAAGAAGGCCAGGAAATAAATCGGGAAACAAAAATAAAACTCAGACTGCTAAGTTACCCAGATTCAAAAAGATCGGTAAAACAGGTAAGTTACCCAGATTCAAAAAGGTCGGTAAAACAGGTAAGTTGCCCAGATTTAAAAAGACCAGTAAAGCAGGTTTAGATTATAAAGGTGCTACATAATTAAATTCTGACAAACTACAAAATGAGATTGATTTGAGTATAAAAATGTGCTGTGAAATATCCATTAATTTAATTTCTTTAAAACGATTTAGTATACTGTTTTGTTAAGCCACAAAATTATATGTTTACCATAAATTAATGTCGTCATACGAGTTTTCTTTTCTATTCTTTTACAGCAAACCAAGAAAAATCTTCTGTAAACCAAGGGAAGACAACTGAAGCTAAACAAGAAGAGAAGAATGAGCCAGTTGACAGTGTATCGGAGGATGAAAGCATTAATTTAGATAACCTTGAAGATTTTGATAGTACTCATGTGAGCAAAATATGTATAGAAAAACAGCAGTTATGAAGGTCGAGACAAACATTACCACAAGTCCAAAGGGACGACCTGTTATACTAGTGATAATGTATGTAAAGACCTTCAAAACTGACATTGTTATTTTTATCTGTAACATGATAACATGTTGGACGTCATGCTGACCGATAATTTTAGTATCGGAGTCAGTATGCTGATACTGAAATACTGAAATACCTTTCTTCCATTTTGTTGGGTTTTCTATGTAAGACAAGCCGTAAAGACAGCTGTGCATGACCTTGTCTTACATGGCATTGTTAGCCAATCAAATCGGCCGAGTATAATCAATAATCAATTCTATGACTGCTGTAGTAATATAAATTGTCGTCTTAGTAGATCTAAAAAAGCTTCAAATATCAATTTTACCTGAATTTTAACTGATTTCCCCTAATAGAATTAATGCAGTTTTAAATAAGTGTGTATTTACTGCATTGCACGTGGCGTTGTAATATTTTGTGTAGTAAACATGACATTGACATGCAAATGAATAAATGAAATCGACATGCTTTGTTTTTAAGTTGAAACGGAAGAAACAGGTACTTGCACTCGTCCTTATTGAAGATCTGAGATTTCTTCCACTCGTGAGAGAAATTCAGCGTCGTTCCACTCGTTCTGCTACGCTCCACTCGTGAAAAGATGGAATTTCTGACACTCGTGGAAGAAATCCCAGATCTTTAATAGGGACTCGTGTAAGAACCTATTAGTCTGTGAGATTGTAAGGAAAAGGCTATAAATGAATTCCTGTTAAATTTAATGCCTTTGTTATACGGCTTTCCAATATTTTGATATTGAGCGTACCTGATGACGGTTACTCTTGAAACGTGTCGTGTGCACTAAATTTAATATCTACGTTTCTATTGATAATAGAAAATTAATCCACTAGTATGGGTGACAGTTTGACCAACCACAAAATGAACTACTCATCATGCTGACTCCAATCTTGAAGAAATGACGTACATTAGTACATGTCTTCTGATCTTACTGTTTGATGAAATCCCCACCCAATGTGAATCGTTAATTCAAAATTTCCTTAGCTTTGTTCCATTTTATACACATAAACTTGGAATCATCTTCATGAATTTTACGCTTGAAAAAAAAATGCATTTTAAAACATTTTTCCCCAACTATTAAACAAGAAAAGTCTGAAGATACCAAAGGGGGGTAATCAGAAGTCATAAATCAAAGAAGGAAAGACAATATAATGGTCAAAAGAAAAAGGACAAACAACGATCTACAAAACATTACTCAGAAAACTAAAGTTCTTCTGTTTTTGTGTATTTACTATGACAGACAACCCATGACAGACAGGGTCACATGACCGTGTCTGTCATGGATGAATTGACCAATCAGATTGTTTCAATGACGCAATGCAATTTAATTTTATCGACAAGTTCCCTCAACGAGTATGACACTAAAATAAATTGACAGATGAAAGTAAAATTATTTAAACTATAATACTTTTTATCGGCTTATGTCGTTCACTCAGATGACGCACAAGAATATATGTGTATCACAATTATGCAAATTTCTCTCCTAGCTCGTGGTGATCTAGTTTCGGGGTCGAAATGTAAACATTGTTAAAAAACGGAAGAAATAGTTTCTTACACTCATCACTATTGAAGATCTGGGATTTCTTCTACTCTTCCCAGAACCTATTAATCAAGTAACATGAACCCCACTAAAATGTGAACTACATGTATCAGCATTGAGAAATTGATTGATTTACCAGACAGTCTTAATCCTCACAACTTTAACTCAAAAGGACATGATTGTAGCTACTTGTATTACTACATATAAATTATGATGATTGCACAGTCAAATCTTGTAGTGTTGAAGTCAAAAAGGCAGCAGATTTTAGTTCAAAATAGCCAAGATTACTATTACTATGAACAAACCATATTCTTACTTAAAATTATTGTAGAAAACACATCCAAATTCAAGATAACTAAGTTCCACTGTATTGAAGAAAATTATGAGTAGAATTACTCAGTTATGGTTATGTTGTTTTAACTCCCCTTTCAACAATATTTCAGTTATATTGTGGCGGTTAGTTTTATTGATGGAGGAAACAGGAGTACCTGAAGAATACTACAGACCTGCTACACATAATGTTTTATCGAGTATGCACCTCGCCATGAGTGGGATTTAAACTCGCAACTTTAGTGGTGATAGGTACTGATTGCACATGTAGTTGTAAATCTAACTACCATACCATGCAACCATGAACACGAGGGCCCCTAAAATGATACATTTAGAAATATTCGTAGAGAAGGGGCTATATTGCAATCACCTTGTCCATCCGTCCGTCCGTCCGTCTGCCTGTCCGTTCACACTTTCATAACAGATATCTCAGCTTCTACTGGAAGAAATTATTTTATATTTGATATATGGCTTTGGCATGGTGACCTGTACCGTGTCTCCCTATTCCAGGTTTACCGCACATCTACTTCCTGTTTACAGTGCGACTTAGAGAATTTTTCATGTTTGCGATAATGAAAACTTTCGTAACAGTTATCTCAGCTTCTACTGGAAGAAATGATTTTATATTTGATATATGGCTTTGGCATGGTGACCTGTACCGTGTCTCCCTATTCCAGGTTTACTGCACATCTACTTCCTGTTTACAGTGCGACTTAGAGAATTTTTTATGTTTGCGATAATGAAAGCTTTCGTAACAGTTATCTCAGCTTCTACTGGAAGAAATGATTTTATATTTGATATATGGCTTTGGCATGGTGACTTGTACCGTGTCTCCCCTTTCCAGGTTTACCGCACATCTACTTCCTGTTTACCGTGCGACTTACAAATGAACGAGTGGGGGTATTCTTAGCACGACGTAACGTGCAACATCTTGTTTGGTGTGGCATTGGTCGTATCTGTTGCTAAGCCCCTGGTAAATGCAATGAAACAGGGTTTTAAAAGATAATTGCTGTTTCTATAATGTAATGAATTTGCAGGTACCATTAAAACTGAATAAGAAGCAGAGAAGAAAACTGAAGAGAGAAAGAGAGAGATTAGAAAAGGTTAGTTTCTAGGATTTTAGACGATTGATTACATTACCGAGCGCCAATTAACTTTTCACGTATTTTTACAGTCAAATTTTTCTGTCAAATAATTTCTTCAAACTTAACCTGTTTCAAACAGTTTTTAGGATTTTAGATGATTTTTTTGCATTACAGAGCACCGATTTTTAGCTCGACTTTTCGAAGAAAAAAAGTCGAGCTATTGTCGTCACTCCGGTGTCAGCGTCTGGGTCGGTTAAGGTTTTTGTCAGAGTCCATTTCTCAAAAAGTATCACGGGTATCCATTTGAAACTTGGAATACTTGTTCACTATCAAAAGAGGAACCAATTACAATACGGCAGATGACCCTGTGGTTTGTATATCCAGAGTTATCTGCCCTTGTTTTGACATAGTACGTAGAAATGAGGGATATTATTTTAGTATAATTAAAATTTCTCAATAACTATCAAAGCTATTAACTTGAAACTCAATACACTTGTAGAAAGTGTTGATCCCAATTTGGAGTTTGAAATTCAGAATAATCTATTGTTTTTTTCTTGTAAAATCATGGTTTTTTATAGAAAAAGTACATATTTTGAGAATTACACATTTCTTTGAAACTACAAAAGATAGAAACTTAATATTTGGTATGGGTGGAGATGCCAATGTGAAGTTGTGCATTCAACATTTTTTATTCCCGGGGCTCAGCCCCACCCCGCTGGGAAATCTGTATAAAGAAATGTGACCGAGATCCCACCCTAAACCATATATATTTATGATCAGGGTGACTAGGCAAATTAAATGCATTATAGCTCAGGCCCCAGGGTCATTCCCCACCCCCTACCTGAAGTGAACTTTTTAATGGTTGAGATCCCCACCCCTAAACGATATATATTTATGATCAAGGTGACTAGGCAAATTAAATGCCTTATAGCTCAGGCCCTGGGGGGTCATGCCCCACCCCCTACCTGAAGGGAACTTTTTAATGGTTGAGATCCCCACCCCTGAACTATATATATTTATGATCAGGGTGAATAGACATTAAATGCCCGAAGATTTTGACTTGCAACTCGGCTGTTGCATCTCTGATGCTTCTCTCTATTTTTTTAGTTATTCCCCCTTTTTGAAAAATGCAATTTCTCAATAATTATGTAAATTGCTTGCAGTTTAATATTAGATACGAAAAAGTCGAGCGTCCAGCACCCGTGGGCAGTGCTCTTGTCTTTTTTTACTGACTGGCTAATTTAATGTATGCTTTACTCAGCTTAACGTGTGTTTACACTATCAAAATTTCCTTCAAAATATTCTTCAAACAAATTTGATGGTCTAAAAACTTCGTCAAACATGTTGCTTGATGGGTCCATCAAATACTTTAATGTAGGTAGTTTGATAGGTGTTTAGACAGTCTAATATATAAAATTTGTTCATGCTACGTTATGGCTGAAATGCTCCTAAAGTTGGCATTAAACACCAATCAATCAAATACAATTAAATCTGTTTTATTTATGCCGAAACGTTGGACTTGAGCAGAAATGAATATGAAATTTCAACATATTTTAAAGCTAAATCAGAGGCTATCATAATATATGCATATATAATATGTAATAATAGAAGGAAATATGTTTAGGACAGTGGGGGTGGAGGTATTGGTGATGATGTACAAGACAGGGTACAATAAAGTGAGAGTTGAGTGACAAACAATTTTGACCAAGTCATAAGAAGCAGCATGACAAAAGAGCAGTCTCTGGTTTTTATAGTGTGACCCCCTACTCTCTACCACAAGTATATAGATTCTTCTTCTGCTACCACTGGCTTATGATATTTCTCCAGTTGAGATAGTTAAATTTTCAAGCATTGTATTCCACTGATAGCAGTAGGAGAATCTGTTTCTCCTATGACCAAAAACTTCAAAAATATATTAAAGTTGTTATTTTCTATATTTAATGACCATCAAAATAAAAATGGCAGAAATCTAACCACCGTTGTGATTAAAAATATAACTAAAACCAACAAGTTAAACAAGAATAGGAGAAGTAGTAATATAAACTGGTAAGACTATATTTTATGAAATTTTACAGGAAATGGCTCAGAACAGTCATGGAAATAACAGGATTCCACCTGATGTTTATTCATTTACACAAGAGGGCAGCACTGTTTCACAGGAAGTCAGAGATGATGATGAAATGTCAACAGCATCGTCTACGACAAATGACACAGGTTTAGTGATAAAATTATATTTCTTTTCTTTTCTTTTTAGCTCACCTTGCCAAAGGCAACGTGAGCTTTTACCATCACTTGGTGTCCGTCATCCGTTAACTTTTCACATTTTAATCGTCTCATCTGAAATTCCTTGGCCAAATGAACTGAAACTTGGTAGGAAGCATCTATCGAAGGTCCTCTATAAATATTACTCATATTGACCCGATCCATTATAATTAGCAAACATGGCCACCACAGGCAATTCTTGTTTCCGATACGTAGATTTTGTTAAATCTTCTCCTCTGGAACCGCCTGGCCAAGTGAACCAAAACTTGGTAGGAAGCATCTATGGAAGGTCCTCTATAAATATTGCTCATTTCGTCCCGATCCGTTAACAAACATGGCCACCACAGGCAATTCTTGTTTCTGATTGGTTAATATCTAAAAAATCTTCTTCTCTGAAACCGCATGGCCAAATGATCCGAAACTTGGTAGGAAGCATCTATGGAAGGTCCTCTATTAAGATTGCTCATTTCGTTCCAATCTGTTAACAAACATGGCCGCCATAGGCAATTCTTGTTTCTGAATGGACAATTTTTTTTAAATCTTCACCTTTGAAACCGCATGGCCAAATGAAACAAAACCTAGTAGGAAGAATCTATGAAATGTCATCTATAAAGATTGTTCATTTCGTCTTGATCCATTAACAAACATGGCCACCATAGGCAATTCTTGTTTCTGATTGGTTGATTTCGTCCCGATCCGTTAACAAACATGTCCGTCAGACAATTCTTGTTTCTGATTGGACGATTTTTTAAATCTTCTTCTCTGAAACCGCTCGTCCAAATGAACCGAAGCTTGGTAGGAAGCATCTATGGCAGGTCCTGTCCTCTATTAAGATTGCTCATTTCGTCTCAATCCGTTAACTAACATGGCTTGCATAGACAATTCTTGTTTCAGATTGGTTGATATCTAAACAATCTTCTCCTCTGAAACCGTTTTGCCAAATGAACCGAAACTTAGTATGCAGCATCTATTGAAAGTCCTCTATAAAGATTGCTCATTTCGTCCCGATCCGATTACAAACATGGCCGCCACAGGCAATTCTTGTTTCTGATTGGTCGATTATTAAAAAATCTTTTGCTCTGAAACAGCTTGGCCAAATGAACCGAAACTTGGTAGACAGCATCTATGGGAGGTCCTCTATTAAAATTGCTAATTTAGTTCCGATCAGTTAACAAACATGGCCACGATAGGTAGTGATGGAACGATTATCGCCGATGATCGATTAACGGTCGTTTGAATGGCAACAATCGCCGACATCGCTGATTCCGGATTTTTGGTTCCGTTTCCGGTATCTGTATTCGAAATTACGTTAATCAAAGTCGAAATGGCTGAAGCAAACAACGGCTTGAATCACAAACTTGCCATAATGTATTTAAGTTTACCAGGATTATCTGAAAGAGTATTGAGTTTCTATGGACAAATACCGGGCTCACCAATAATTATGCTTTTTCTTCAATATTCACATAAAAGGAGCTCCCATGTTCCTGAAATTTGACCCATACAGGATTTGATGTTGAATATTTTATTCCAAACTCGTTAATTGCATCCTTTTTATGATCATTGTGCAGCATGTTCGTTTTGTGAAAGGTAGGGGAACATGCGGTAGCAGGGTTCGAAATTAACGATTGTCCGCTAGTCCGAGACTAGTAATTTTCCCCACGGACAACACATATCTCCTAGGTACTTGTCCACTTGGGATAGTAAAAAAAATAGAGACCGGTATGTATCACGAAGAGTTGGAAAGCCGTTATTGTCCCTGTTCGTTTCTGTCCTTTATGATACGCCATTTACAACTGTGTCAAACATGCGCTTGAAAATTACTTATAAAAGTACTTTGTTTAAAGCGTTTGGAAGACGGATCACACAAACGTTTGAAATAGTTAAGTTGTTTTCCAAAATTCAAGCACAAATTTGACATTGACAAAATATAATTTCATTTATAAAATATTTATGGCGTCTTCTCTTCATGTCCATCTGCAAATCGCCATGATTGGGAAAAGAAGAATAATGACAATATTTGCTAAAATATATCGTTTTAAATAAACAAATGTTGTAATAAAGTATGGAAAATGATTATTAAATCCAGATTTTCAAATAAATAACACTTAATGTCTTAAAACGTAGATTATGGTTTCTTCTCTTCATGTCGATCTGAAATCGCGGCGATTGGGAAAAGAAGAATAATGATAATATTTGCTAAAATATATCGTTTTAAATATTTTGTTGTTGTAATAAAGTACTGAAAATGATTATCAAATGCAGATTTTCATGTAGGTAACAATTAAAACTATGTAAAATTGATGTATTGATAAATGTATTTATTGATCTGTTTAAATAACAAATTTTTGACTTAAAATAAAAACTACAATTTAAGTGCTATGAAAGGATATGACATTTACAGTATTTTGTTTGCTTCATGCTATTATGGGTTTTGCTAATCATTGAAGGGCTAAACTGTGAAATCATTGTCCTGTGTTCTTTGGTAGCTATCTCATTGGCAATCAGATCAAATTTCATTATTTTCATATTTGAAGGAAAAAAACACCCTCAAAACTGTCTTTTTGAGAAAGACATTTTCACTCCAAAAAACTCTCAGATTGCAGGCTTTTGCATCTAGATTTTCAACATTTATCTGGGGGGGCATACCCCCAGACCCCCTTAGCCAACTCGCATCCTGAAGGGTGCTCGCCGCATCTACAGGACTAGTTGGGATTTCTAAGGACTAGTGATTGATATCTTCTACTAGCCCTTTGGGCTAGTAACTACAAAAGTTAATTTCTAACCCTGGGTAGTGGGGAAAGAAACGTTAAAATTTGCATCGATTTTCGGAGGTCTCCTAGCAGGGCTTTCAATAGAAGCCGGTAGCCGGCGATTTTCGCCGTTTATTTAGAGAAAGACCGCCGGCTATTTTGTTGGGAAAAAAAATGAAATTTTATTTCAATCATGTCAATTGTTGTCGTGTTTCGATAATAAATCTATATTTATGGCGCTTTATTTATATATTTCTTTTGCTTCCTGGAATAACAGTTACTGTTTAATACACGTTTTTTTCATTGGTCGAGAGATTAGTTCAGGACTAGTACTGTATCCCAGAGATTCCCAAACAAATTCGGTAAAAATAAATTCGGTCCGGAAAACATTGGTTTCCACCAGACCGACTATCCGGTATAAAATACAGGGTTTGTTGTATAATAGAGCCCTGTTTGATCTCCAATTTGTCCAAAATTTATTTTGATTCAAACTAAAGTGAAATGCCAGAGCAGATCAAAACTCTTTTCTTGTATCATTTCTCCATGCTTTGATGAAGTTCAAGGACATTGACAAAATTAAAGTCGCAATCTCAGAAACGCTTTAGTTAACGAAAATATCAATATTTGAAATTATAAGTACAATGCCTTCCTGGGAAAGACGTTTGAAAGAAAACGCAAAGGGAAACAAAAGTTTGACATCGTATTTTTCAACTTCATAAGTTGATATAAAAAATGAGTTATTTCCCTTTGTTATATATATATACTTGAAACAAACCAAAATTAACCAAATCTAAATATGCCATTTACAATATTTTATTATCAAACACAATAAAACCACTTAAGTTTAATCTGAAATAAAAACCTGTCTACTTAAACTGAAACAAAGACAATATTTAGCAACAACCAGTTCTATACATTACCTGTAGTAATAACACACATACGTAAATAGCTATATATATATAGACATCCATCAGGTTTGGACCACCAAGTATACAACTTGTACTTATATTAGAGTTGCACTTTATACACCTTATTTACACCCACAATATCTAATAATTAAAATTTTTGGATAAAAGGTAAAAATAAACCAGTATGGCTGTATCCAATATTCAGTACAGATATTTTGAAATTTTTTAGTTATACCAGTGTTGTGGACAATACTGGTATAAATTGATCCATAATTTGCATAAGATCAGTTATATCAAATTTTGTTCAAATGAACCACAGATTAACAGCTATATCATGGTACATATACTTTATACAGCAACTCATGAAATATTTTAAGTAAAAATGTCGGCCTCCATTTCTCCACCTACTTTTTGGAAATAGCCTGCTACTTCAAAACTTATTGAAAGCCCTGTCCTAGCTTTTCCCTCACTTCGCCCTTAAGTCAAGAGAGAGAGAAGTCAAGTCGCCCTTTTTTTACTATGTGTGGTGAGCCCTGGAAATAGTTAATTAAAAAAGGTGTAGGCCAAGTCCAAAAAACATTGTCCTCCTTG
>MJUT01021019.1:7735-20412 GCA_002080005.1 Gigantidas platifrons | reverse complement strand
GAAACCCCCCCCCCCACCCTTCAAGTTAAATGGTCGTTCCCTTATACAGTTTCATTATACAAAGTACATTTTTTTTTGTGAATACACTGTACATCATAACATGGGACATTATTTGCTTTTATAGTTGCTTTTTTAAGAGTCAATCATGGAGTATTCAGTAACCACTTTATTTCTTGGTGATTCACCCTAGTCAGGCCAGGGTGATCTTTAACTACATCACTCTGTGTGTACTGACATAAGTAGATATATGCTTCACACATCATACATTGTATCAGTCTATCTTACACCATGGACACTGTCATGCAATCTTTACATTGATTTCAATGGTAACCTTAATTGTGTGTCACAAGTGCATATTTAGGTGAGACATTTTCATGTGTCCACACTTGTCTGCATTTAGCAGTTGAAGAAGATTTATTAAATATAACATACATGTATTGATAAAGTTACTGAGATAGCTAGTTCTGTGAATTGTCGAGTCCCTGGCTAACTTGGATCTATATTTGTGTATATATGAATATTGTTCATGTTGTTTGTTGATAATTATTTTACATCTAGGAATATGAAATGTGCAGTTACTATGATTGAAAAAAAAGTAATTTTAGCTTTAATATTCTACAGGAGTGACAATATTATCACAGTCCCAGCATTCAGGAAGAACCCGAGGAACTACCAATACTACAGCATGTGCAGAGAAAGAGACCTAATGGAATGGAGCAGGAAAACTGTGGAAAGACAAATGAAGGTAATTAGGTATCATTAAAACATAAAGTAGTATGATATTACAAACTAACGGAAAAAAAAAAGATGAATAAATATCTTTATATTCATCAAACAAAAATTACCTGCCATGATTTGCAAGCATTTTGTCCAGTGTAAAATATACATTACATTACAATAATGTATAAAAGGGATACAGGAATAATTTTCTTGGTCACAATCATTCTTAGGGTGTCTGCTTTAAAAGTTATATGTCTATGAAGCAAACAACATGGCTGTCGTAGCTAAAAATAGAACATAGGGGTAAAATCAACAAGAAATTCAATAACAAATTTCTAAAAAATCCTGTAAAAGGCCAATTGCATCCAAACTTTGAGGAAATGATTTCATGATTGTCTTTCAGAATTATGGTTGATTAGTCAGATCGGCTTCAAACATGGCTGTGTTACTAAATATAGAAAATTTGGCAAAAAACATTAAAAAATCTTTTTCTCAGAAACTACAAGGTTATTTTGCACCAAACCGAAATGGAATATTACTATGATGGTCCTCTATCAACATCATATCCGATGACCCCATATAAATTTCAAAATGCCTGCCAAGGCTTCTGATTGGTTGATACTTTATTTTACATTTTCTCAAAATTGACTTAACCAGTAAGTACCAAACTTTGTAGAAATATTGCTTAGGTGGTTCTTCATGATATTCTTTTGCAATACAGTGACCGAAATTTACAAAATGGCTACACAGGCTTCTGATTGGTTGATTGGTTCTTTTCTCAAAATTGACTTGAACAATAGGAATCAAACTAATTGGTAGAAACATTGCTCATATACTATATCTTTTAATTATTATACCATTATATTCCGGTTTACAGATGTAAGCCTGATTTTGATTGGACGACGGTCTAAGGATGTCAACAAATATTCGGAATATTTGCTAACTTAATAGGCCTATAATAATCATTGTTGGCAAATTTAGATCCAGGTGAGCGATTCAGCCTCCTGGGAGCCTCTAGTTAATAATTTTCATGTTCTACCTTTTTTTGTATATCTGTTATTCAGTATGTGTATCTTTTAATTGCAGGCTCCAATAAAAGTGTACTGTCATGGCCATCTGTGGCAACAAAATACTTAATTGCATTAAGAGGAGAAATATGACCATGAATTTTCAGCAAAGAAAAGAACACATAAGAGTATCTGGAATGATATGGCCAATGAAATGAACGAGAAATTCCAAGACCTTAAAGTAGACTGGTTTCAGTGTCAATCAAAATGGAATAAGTTGTTTTCTAGATACAAAGCAGTTGAGGATAATAATTCAAAAAGTGGGGAGAGAATGAAAACTTTTGAATTTTATGAAGATCTGGCTAAGGTGATGGGCACCAACCCTAATGTTAGACCGTTAAAAACCATTGCTGTAGGTGCTGGTAACCAAGTCCTGATGAAAGAACAAGAGCAAGGCAAAAAAGATATTCAGCATGAAAAAGAAGTCGATGTGGCAAAACCAAAGAAAAGGAAAACTACCCCCTCTAAACAAGATGAACTTTTATCTATTTTAAGAGAACTTAGAGAGGTTTGAAGAAGAACAAAAAGCTATGTTTGCAGCAAAGATGAAACTATTTGAAAAACTTTTGGAGAGAAGTTAAATTGTATGAAAAGTTTTATGAAGTATTCAATGTTAAACTAGTTCAACAGTATATTAAGTCATCATTTTATTGTACAACTTGATACAAGTTAGAGGTTTCATTATTAAAGTTAATTATGAAACAAGAATTGAGCAATTAGATCTCTCTTTGCAGTGGCTGATGTAGTACATGTTTCATTTGGTTCTGGTACATCATCATCATTGCCAGATAGTTGACTATTCTGATAACATATTTCATCTGAGGTGTCATTGGCTTGCAGACAAATGTTATGCAAGGTGCAGGTTGCAACAACAACATCTACCATGTCATCAGAATGCTGTTCAATTTCAAGAATCTTAAGTGATGCCATTGCCCCTTCAGTAGTCCAAAACCTCTTTTAATAGTTTGCCTTGTTACTGAGTGACAGTAGTTGTAGTTCTTCTGTTGTTCTGTTAGGTTTCCATTATCCCTGTATGGTGTTAGTAACCATCTGAAAACATCAAAGCAAATTTGTTAGGCAACACAGATTGAATAAATATAGCTCTTTTGATTCTGAAAAACAACAATCAATTTAGTGAAAAACATAATAAAACTCTTTTCCTCGGAAACCAATTGGGACCAAACTACTAGGTGCTTGGATTGTGTCCTTTCTAAATTGTGTCACATTTACTCAAGATGGCTGCCATTATAAAAAATAGAAATCCATTTAAAATAAGTTGATTGGTGTCAAGACTAACTTCATTCTGTCATCTGATTTTCAGATGGTGATGCATTACCAAATCCGCCAGGTTTTTACTTTGAACCTGCATAAATTCCTTACAGTTACCCTCTTTAACTTTTAAAAAATTGATAAAATGTTAGTTGTAATATTTGCTATTCTCAACATTATCTAAGTTACCAAAATAAAGTAACAAAGAATTTAGTTTAACTGTAAGGCAATAGCCAGAGGAGTTTGTATATGCATTGCTGTCTGGAAAATTTAAATACCAGGATGTGATACCTTGTAGCAGGATAAGCTGCATCACCTAAAATGTGGGTGTCATGCTGGAATAAGTCTTCATGGTTGCTGAAGACAGGTGAATTTTTCAACACACGTGCATCATGCACAGATCCAGGCCATCCAACAAAAATGTCTGTGAATTGCATGTTGTGATCACATATAGCCTGGAAATGCAAATGAAGAAAAATAAAAAAATGGAGCAGTTACAAATGATGGCTTTTCCCCTTGCCCATTGTCTACTCTGTGTGCATCTGAAGTTCATGAACTTAGAAAATTCATACTTGAAAAAGCATTTCCATATTCAGACCATGCTGCCTGTTACGACAGGGAAAAATAAGGGAAAAAACACATGAAGTATTGTACATCTACCGATTTGGTTTTGGGCAGGAACCTATATGTCATTGTGACCTGTTTTGATGTTTCTTAATAGTTATGCTGTTTGCTGTGTTCTTGCATTCAGGGTCAAATTTAAACATTTATCTTTGATAACTTCAGAATGCTGCTTCAACCAAGTGTTTTGATTTTCAAATGTTATTTTATGAACCATTTAACACTTGTTGTGTTTGTTTTGACACTTGATCATGCCAACATGCTATACATGTAGCCTTTTTTTGTAGGTTTATTTTTTATGATGAATATGTAAAAGCTGGAGTGGTAGCTGTGTTTTTGGGAAACATTCTCTTTAATTCCTTCAAATTTCACATGAAGTGGAATAATTACCTGTAGCAAAATTGAATAATCTTTTTTCCAGTTCAGATATGCAGCTGGATGTTCTTGCCTGTTGGGAGTCTTGATCTGGATATGACATCCATCAACAGCACTAAGTGCTCTAGGAAATGACTTCATGTCTTCAAATCCATTTGTAACCTCATTTACACGGGTTCCTGAAATCATAAAGTCATATCTGATGATCAGAACTATACAAATCTACATAAATATGTAATATTCCATTACAACAGTAATAAAATTGCCAACTCGAATTTGATATGCAAATCATAGAGTTGAATAGATGCCACTAAGAAACTTCTATTATTGGACCACAGCAGTTTGTGGTATCGTGGTATGGGTCTGTTGGCAATGTCTGTAAACTATTGGTATCCAGGTTTTAATGTTAGTTTCCCTGAAAAATTCTTTTTAGATTTAAAAACAATATTACTTGTAACAAAATGAAGACAATATTCGATTTTGGGGGTCAGAGTCCCTCCCATTCAGAAACTAGGAGTATGTGTGGATGCAGGTCCACTCTGTTGTTTTAGTCCAATGAACTAAAACATGTCACCCCTTCAACTTTGAAAATCGGTGTAAAGGGCTAGTCAAAAAACTAAAAACAGCTGTTGTCCATACTATAGTTTTAGTAGAAATTTGACCTTGAGGTCAAAGGTCATGTGGAGGTCATGATGATATTCAACACACTGCCTCATTTAGATATGCCTACATATCAAAGGGTATGAGCCTACATGTGA
Organism: Gigantidas platifrons; assembly: GCA_002080005.1. Taxonomy (NCBI): domain Eukaryota; kingdom Metazoa; phylum Mollusca; class Bivalvia; order Mytilida; family Modiolidae; genus Gigantidas; species Gigantidas platifrons. The sequence goes on along the minus strand of MJUT01021019.1, from coordinate 15,602 downwards.
AGTTCAAAAGAAAAAATATATAGGAAATACTATAACTTAAGTCATGATTTAACCATGAGATCAAATGTCAGTTTTACATGAAGGTCCTAATAGGCTAATGGTTGCAGACACTGCCTTCTAACAGTTCACCAACATACTAAAATTTCTAAGTTGAATGCCACTGGAAAAGAAGGGGTGGGTAGAGACGGAAAATTTATCCGAACATAGCGGCCCCAAGAGGCCTACTCTAAACGAAAACTACAAGGGATCTTTTACGTGCATGGAGGTGGCACTTTCCATACACGGGCAGACACTATGGTCCATGATCAGGCTGGCTTTTCTATTATGACCTGATTACCCACCGGAGAGAGGGAATCTCCCTATCCGCCACCCGGGGACGCGCTGGGCAGCTCTGTGGGTCGAGCCCAGGTGACCCTCACCAGTACCAAGGTGCAAATTGGATTTTATTTGATTTTTTTGTGTTTTAACGCCACTTTCAACAATATTTCAGCTATATAATGGCGACCAGTTTTAGTGGTGGAGGAAGCCGGAGAGAACCACCGACCATGGGCAAGCAACTGGTAAACTTTATCACTTGGGGCTGCGAGTCGAATGCACCCTTTTTGTAATTTACAAAGCCGGGCGCGAACCCACGCCGTATTGGTGATAGGCTTGTATGAGTTGTTAGATCCAGCGACCCAACTGATTGAGCCCCGGACATAGTTCAGCAAAAATGTTGTAAACTCTGCAAGCAGTGAGCCAATTTATAAAATACAGATAACTGAATAAAAACAGTACTATCGATAACGAATAGAGATATCTCTATATAAAATATATTTTATACCATCAATTGCAGTGTCGTTCGTGTGGGGGGGGGGGGCAAGAGCTATTCTATTATCTGTTTTAGGGTGTTTTTGAGAATTATGTTAACTGTTTTCAAGATTGCCTATGTTAACTGTTTTGGGGAAATTCTGTTATTTGACCTCCTACTCATTCAGTGCGCTGTTATTATTATCGGAAAAAATTGGTCGACTGTTATCTGTTTCGCGGGAAATTTGATCACTGTCGGCAAGCTGTTACGGGAACGCCGTTTGTCCCAGTCTTTTCGTCTAACTTTTTAAAAAATCCTCTGAAACTAGTAGGCCAATTTAAGCCAAGCTTTGCCTGAATTTTCCTTAAGGTATCTAGTTTATAAAGTGTATATGCGGGATTTTGATTGGTAAACACGGCCACCGTTACTATAAACAGAACACAGGACTTAAGGAATACTTGTGCTTATATCACCTGTACTATGACAGAAAAAATACAGTGGGATCCAAATGAAACTTAGACTTCAACGATTTTTACTGTTTGAGCTAATTGTCTTTTACAGATAGAAAACTTAACTTGTAAAAATGACCAGGAAGTCAAGGTCTACAAAACTGTTACAATGAGATTGTCAGACAATTCCTTTTATTATTTTCCCTGAAATGTAAATGTTGGTAATGTGGGGTTCTAGCCCTCCTGTTGTCTGAAAAAGTGTTTTTTTTTAAATTTGCTTTTTACAGCCCGACACACGAGGTGGCGGTGTATTATGTGATACCTTCAGCCGTCCGTCTGTCTGTCTGTCTGTACGTCTGTCCATCTGTCCGAGGGTCTTTATTCTTCAACGAAAAAAGATAGCGTCTTCAAAATTGGTATTTAGGTTATTGACCGTAAAACTCGGATCATGTTCGATTTTGGCTTCAGATGTGGAAGTGGATCCAGAGTTATGTTTCTTGAAACTTTGAAATTAAACGAGGCGTGGTATCATGTAGGTACATGTAGTGCTCCATTGCTATTTTTTTTTTAATTCCTTGTAAAAATAGCTCGATGTGCCAATGCATTTTCTCTACGTTTTGTACATTGTAGAGGGTCATAAAGGGGGGAGTGGTCAGTGTACGATGTCAGATAAATTAAAAGTGACTTTGTTCGATGTATGGAAAATAATTTTGTGACACTGCATATGTCATGTATGAATATACGTGAAATAATAAAGATCGTGTACTTTGTAGGAAAATAACCATCATTGTAACAAAATCTTGATGTTTTTCTATGATATTTTCATGATATTTTGATATTTTAATGAAATATTGTCTAAAATTTGTAAGAAATGTTTCTACATCCATACATCTTAACAGAATAAGGATGTTCGCATGTTGCACTTTTAACGTGTGGCTTGCAACGGTTAAAGCAGACATTTGGAAAGAAAAGAAAGTGTTCAGGGGAAAAATTTGTTCATTCAACTTTTTTTTTATTAAAACATTTTTAAAGCCGCGAACAGACTTTAACTATCAAGACAAAAAGACCCTTCGAGTTAAACTGCAATTTAATTTTATATACAGAATGACTTAGCTTTCATACTAACCAGTTGGCCAACTTATTACTCTACTTGAAATTGACACAAGTGCCCCACAGACACGCTTAAAACAACGGAAAACGCTGGATAGTGTAACATCAAATCTGTCGCTGATTTGCCGGTAACCTTCTTGATTGGCAAGCATCCAGCTACTCATTAAAATTTGTTTGTCTGGAGATATACATTCCCGCCCTCTCTTTGGTTCCCTTGGTATCATTTCTGTTGCAATAATATCTTGGCAGAGGATTTCCATGGTTGAACGGCCCATTCTAAAATGGGATTTAAAATCTACTTCGGAGTACATAGGCACAATTCTTTCGAAGTAGCCACCAATTCTTATTCTTCTGTTTTCTTCTGACAGTGCTGACAAAACTATTACGCTGACAAAGTCATAATAATCATCATGTTCTTCCTCCAACATCATTTCCAATACTAAGGTGCGCTCGACTGCCGCCATATTGAAATCAACGCTGGCTACGTCACCGTTCCATTTACGTCACCGTTTCCGGGCGACGTTGCCGATATTGCCGTTTAAATGGAAAACAGCCCTATACACGCAGGTGTAAAACGAAACCGTAAGTAGGATTTGTTTGTAGCTTTTCGGAAATTTCCAGCTTACGTCATATGATACAAACGTTCAAGGTCTGAAAAAAAAACAACATTCATAATCATAGTTCGGTATTCTATAACATCTTTTGCAATGGGTAAGTTGAACCTTAATTTCAGTATTAACTTATATTTATTTTAAGTGTATACAATATTTTTTCAGTACTGTCAGATTGGGCAGATTTCAATTTTTAAAATGATAATGTAATCAAACAACCGAGTTCAACCACTGTTTTTTTCTATGGGGTTCGTGTTACTCAATCTTTAGTTTTCTGTGTATTGTATTGTAGATCATTGTTTGTCTTTTCGTCTGTTTTCTTTTCGCTATTGTGTTGTCGGTCTTTCAATTTACGGCTTCTGATTATCCCTTTGGTATCATCAAACTTTTCTCAATAATTAAATCAATATTTATTTAAAAACATTGCTAAATGTAATATTATTGGGGGTCAGGTCATTATTCCGACAGCCCATTATTCCGACAGCCCATTGCTCCGACGGTCCATTATTCCGACAGCCCATTGCCCCGACAGCCCATTTCTCCGACAACCCATTATTCCGTCAAAAATGGTCAAAAGTAGTATAATTATCTTAAAAGCTGTTGTTTTTCTTCTATACCTAACGGAAGACTGACTTTAATCTTTATACTCACTGGGCGGATTGTTTCTGTATCAAACTAAATGGTAAATATGGGGTCAAAGTCAAATGTCATGGTGCTAGCAGATTCCTTACATCATGACGACATGAGAAATCTCAGTACCAATTTCGGATGGTCTAACACTTCTACATTTTGGATTTAATCATGAAAAGTTTACACCGCCACCGTTACGCGAGACGACACGAAAATTATTGGAGGGAGAGGGGGATTTTTTTTTTTTCATATTTCTTGCCCTGATTTTTACCTGAAAAAAAATATGTCCGGACGAAAATCCCAGCCCCGCCCCCTAGCCTTCTCCCATCCAAAAAATATCAAATGGTCCGTGCCTAAATTACATGACATTTTAATATTATTTTGAAATTTTGAAATAAATTAAACGAAAATGGAAAATGAATTGTAATTCGAAGGTAAAAATGTGGGAAGGGAGCAAATTCGTGTCTGAAAATAAAATATATTTGGCCTAAAAATCACATTTGAGTTCTCGATCATGCAACAACAAAGTAGCCAATTTCAGTTCAGAGGTTTTTGATAGCAAATTATTATTTACCATAAATGTAAACCTTTACCTCCACTGCTGCCGAGTGATCATTTTGAATATCTGTTTACCACCAATGCAGTAAAGGACATTCATGTACTGGAAGATATATGTCACGCTTGGTTTTGATTCCTCAAGTCATTTTTCAGAATTTTTTTCGAAGTTAAGTCATAGATTTGTGGATTGAGTTCTATTTTATATTGTCGGAAAAATGGGCTGTCGGAGTAATGGGCTGTCGGAATAATGGGTCGTCGGAATAATGGGCTGTCGGAATAACGGGCTGTCGGAGCAATGGTACGCACCCATATTATTTGAAGTAATATGGTTTGATATACGTTGTATTATTTACTTAAAACAAGAATGATTTCAATGACAATGACTTTGATTCTACATAAAGGTTCAAATCATACGGGTGTAAGCCAATTAAAATATTCTTTACTAGTATGTGGTATGATAGTTTAAAAGAACACGTAGAACGGTAAGCTCAGAACTTATAATAATGATCAATAATACACCATCAAAATGAAAGTAAACATTTTTGGAAAACACCGACGCCATATTTGTTTATAATATGATCACGCGCTGTATATCTAAACCCAATTTTTTTTTATTTATGTTGAAAAAAATATCTAACACTATTAGTTCAAATATTGGTCGCTATTAGGGTACCTCCGACATGTATGTCGTATTTTCCCACAAGTGCACACCAGGTGAAAAAGATGATGAAATACGGAGAAATACAGGTGAAAAAGTAAAATAAATTATGAACGTCTGGACGTACAGTGTGTGGCCAAAAGTATTCGCGCATGTAAAAAAAAGTCCCTATATAATCAACCAAAACCATATTTTTTCAAAAAATTATTGTGAAGTCATTTCTGGATAGATTTTAACAAATTTCACACCAATACATTCGGAATTGTCTATATTTTGATTGTTTATATGCTCATTATGTTTATATGAGTTGTTTTTATTTGTACATAATTTAAACACGATTGTTAATTTTTAGGATTTATTTTTAGTTGAAATATATAAGAAAATGGTATGGTTTTTTTCAAAAAAAAATATTCTGATTCCCAATGTTGCTGAAAAAAATATTCTGATTTTGGTGGAGGAAAAAATAACTAATCTGATTCAGAGTTTTTGTCATATAACCTAATGTTAAATTCTGGAATTTTTTTTATTCTAACTCTCGTGTTGTCGGAAAAATAATTCTGAACGAAAAAAAACCCATACCCCCCCCCCCCCTGCAAATTAAATTGTCTGTCCCCTAGTATGTAAATTAAAATATAGATAAATATGTTCCAAACTATGCCCTTAGAAATGTTTTGACCAGTGTAATTAATAAAAAGATCTCATCATTGGAATTCCAATGTTTACAGAGGAAATGCGCGGTACTGGCACATATTACTGATTATGGATGGTGATGTAGGGTATGCAGTAGTCTAATAATAATGAGTGAGTGATTGTTGGTTAAAGCCAACTAAGACTTTTTAAAGCTATATCATGGCGAGAACAAGTTCATTTTCAATGAGATGTTGATGGGGTCCTCTTTCTTCTAGACCAGCACGCGTAGTTGGATTTTTATAGTGCTAGCTTACTGAAACAACAGTCCGCGAATAGACATGTCGCTCCACTCGGACACATTATCCTGATTTCGAGCCAACCAGTCTGTGCACTTTCTCCTTATAGTCCAGTCAATCTATCGAATATTTAGCTGAACCTAAAAAAAAATTGCAACAGAAATCATTTTAACATTTTTAAGCACAGTAACCCCGCTAGAAGCAAATATGAAAAATCGGCTTTGGGCTGAGTATGGGAAAACTGTCATTTTCGGGTAAAATATAGATTCTTCAAAAAAAAAAAAATCGCGGAAAACTGGAAATATTTTTATTTCTCATGAAATATGCTTAGTAGAAATATAACATATGAAAAAACGTGGGTAGGATGAAACAATATAAAAAAATGTAGGGAGTAGATACTAGCGGAAGTCCACAATTTTGGGAGAAAACTGGATTTTTTGTAATTTCAAAAGAAGAAGAACGATTTTCATCAACATCTTAATATTTGATAAGAATAGGGGAAATCGCGATAATTTGACATTATCAACATACATGAAAATCAGGATATTATCATGCAATCAATCCGTAAACAAAATATATTAATCAAAATCCTTGCTACAACTAAATATTAAGAATTGTTGTACTTGAACCAACATTATTTCTAAGTACGCATTCTGAGCTTATAAATGGTATGACATATGAATTAATATAAGTAATTTCAAATAAATATCCATGTGCCCTGTTAAAGTTATTCCAAATCATTTTGGTCCTCTTCAGCTGGAATTTGTTCGGCATTTGAGAAACTACGACCCCTGCAGTCAGTACAAGCTGTAGTACATTGGAGACCATGTTTTCGACAGGAACAACGACGATTGTCACAATTAGATTTGCACTTGCAACGAATGTGCGACACTAACTAACTTTAAAGAAACAATAAATATTTTATTGTTAAATGTGATTACAAAAGTATTGGATAAAAAAATCGATTAAAAAAGTATGTACTTTTTAACTCCAATACTTCCCGAATTTTTGCCACTCGGAAACCTTTTGCCAATCAGAATTCAGAAATCTTATCGTAGACCACACGGTACACCTTTAATCTGGAATTTCGAGCTTGCAATGTAAAAACGACACTTTTGCAAAGTTGGTTACATATTCTATGAATCATAGATATGACTAGGCACTTCGATCAACAAACATTAGAAAATTAATAAACACAAAAGGAGGATTAAGAACAAAGATGCAATGCAACTATGTAATCACAAATTTAAAATAGCTCAAGCTAAAAAACATGTTATCAATCTCTCGCAAAGGCAACTATCAGATAATGAATATATGTTGTTATCTAGAGGTTTGAAATTCATACCTACGCATTTCGTTAAAGGTGCTACGGCAGAAGTATTAAAAGACTTTGATGAATTAGCCAGAAAGATGAGATGCCGTTATCTATATCACTACTACTCAAATGAAATTCATCCATTCAAATCAAAAACAAGATATACACCACCACCTGCATGTGGCGTTCTTGAAAATTACATATATAAAACAAGACATGAATTGTCCCCATTGCAAGTTCGGAAATTCAGAGATAATTTGAATGCTATGGAAAGAGTGAGAATTTCCTCTTTAAAGAAAGATAAAGATATACAATGTAATAATTAAAAAATCTGACAAAGGTAACAACATAGTAATATTAGATAAGCATAATTACTTATCTGAGGCGTATCGCCAACTAAATTCACAACATTATATAAAATTATATACCTTTGATTTCAAAGATCTCAGGTATAGTCTTAACACATATTTGAGGGGAATGTTCAATACAGGTGTTTTAGATGAAATAACTTTTGATTACCTAATGAAAGGTAATCAAAATAATTACGGTCCGGGATATATGCATATTCTGCCGAAAATTCACCGACTGAATCAGTCAGACATCCTAAAAATAGAAGATAATGGGTTTAATATTGATAAAATAATACCACCTGGTAGACCAATAATATCTCAAATTGACACACTTACAGAATGTATCGGACGTTATTTTTTTTTCTAGTACCGGACAAAATCAGCACACATACATCAAAGATGCGGCTGATTTCATCCACAAAATTGAAAATATAAAGCCACCTGCTGATTGTTGGTTATGCAGCTTTGAC
>MJUT01021017.1:10886-31853 GCA_002080005.1 Gigantidas platifrons | reverse complement strand
TTTTTTTTCACAATTCAGTAAAATCCCAAAATTGTTTTATGCACAATGCCTTTGTTACATTCAAGAGCCAAAGAAGCACACATTAAAAAACAATGTTTAGACTAACTTGGACATATTTTTAAAATCAGTAATAAGAAGAGTTTGAAGATACTAAAGGGGTAATCAGAATCCGTATATCGAAGAAGTACAGAGAAAACAATGGCCAAAAGAAAAATTACAAAAGAACAAACAAAGATTTGCAAAACATACATATACAAATAAAGATCGAGTAACACGAACCCCACTAAAAACAGTGCTCCACTAGTAACACCCGTCGTGTTAATCTAGTTACAAACCCGGTGATAAGTCATGAACGAGGAAAGGACCGGGAAGTGCTTACGACAAGTGTAACATCATGCCAAGAAATTGCCTCCGGTGAAATTTTGCAAACACCCCACTGAGCCAATTACATGGATGATTACCATTACCTACTAATCTATGATAACTGTTGACCTAGTGCTATGTGGAGATTGAAGCAATTCACACCAAAGGCGTAGCTTACGTTGAGGCAACCGAGGCAGCTGCCTCGGTAAAAAATATATGCAAAAAAATATATATAAAGACAATTAAATTTTATTTCCATGTTCTCAATAAAAGGACAATAAATAAGTTAACAGACTAAGACTCAGTTACTGACGGAAATGGCACCTTACCGTATATGATTTGTAAGTTAGCTCCGAAATTCCCCTTTTGCGTGACGTCAATATTTCAAAACAAATTATGTCTGACAAGAAAAGGCAATTGAAATTAACAATAAATAAGTTCTTTATCTGTTGATGTCTAGCTAACTAATTATAATTGATTTCTAGCTAACTAATTATAAACATCAAACAAAACAAAGCAAAAGGCACATTAGAGGCAATCTTGAACTTGCCGTGAGGCATAATATTATACTCATAGTTGAAGGGTTTATAGGCCTCATTGCAACTCACTGCCGTAGCACCCGATAGGTTGGTACGGTTCCGACCGTACCACTTTTTCTGGCTGGTACGTCAAACCGTACCACAATTTCGATAGAAAAAAATAATTTTGAGATGAAAAAAAGGATATTATTTGTTAATGTCGTTGTAATAAATATTTAATGTCTGTTCAATAAAATATTACAAAATTGTTACAGACAAGTTTCCTCTCTGGTATTATCAAGAAATCATAGAGGCGTAGCTGCATATAGGACATAAAATTTATAATAATAATATTTTTCAGTGTTGTACATCAAGGACATGATATTTAATTACAACACTATTTCATTCAGGTGTTAATTTTTTTCTGGTTGCGGTCCGTCTTCCGTAATTGAAATAGTCAAAGTGAAATACAACCGAATCGATATCAAAATGTGACTTGTTTCAACCTCATTTATAATAACCATTGAAATTCTTTTAAACTTCTATATCACGCACATGATCTTTAATTACAACACTATTTCATTCAGGTGTTCATTTTTTCCTGGTTGCGGTCCGTCTTCCGTAATTGAAATAGTCAAAGCAAAATACAACCGAATTGATATCAAAATTATAATAACCATTGGAATTCCTTTAAACTTCTATATCACGTACATGATATTTAATTACAACACTATTTTATTCAGGTGTTCATTTTTTCCTGGTTGCGGTCCGTCTTCCGTAATTGAAATAGTCAAAGTGAAATACAACCGAATTGATATCAAAATTATAATAACCATTGAAATTCTTTTAAACTTCTATATCATGTACATGATCTTTAATTACAACACTATTTCATTCAGGTGTTCATTTGTTCCTGTTCTAGCTAAATGTCTTTATCAAACAGCATCATGCAGCTTACATGTAATGCAATTAGTGCGTATTTAAATCACATAAGCTATTTCTATTTTTCATACTTGGGGAGAGGGGGTGGGGTGATTTATCAAGTACATCAATCTGTCCTGTTTTCATGTTGGGCGGAAGTCGCTATTGTACATTCGAAATATTAATTGCGAATTTATCAAGTACGATGTACATGCTACCTGCTTAGTATATTATGGTTTTTTTCTCGATCTACAATTCAGAGGAGATGTGGCTATTTTGGTATTTCTTAAGACAATGGGAAGCTATAATCCAACTAGTTTAACCCCGTAACGTTTTACTGAAGTACCTGTACTAAGTCAGGAAAGTGAGCGGTCATGTATATTGTGTGTTAGGGATATCGAATTTTCCTATTTCTACGATTTTTCTATTGATTTTTTGAAACTTTTCCGACGATGTGATACTTTTTTTTTCATTTTATTATAGGTTGTGAAAAAAGAATTATGATGATGTATCTGCAACAGGGCATCCAAGAGAAATTTTACAAGGCGTAACAATACTGCTTTGGGGTCTGAGAACAGGTTGAAACTTCTCTCAAAACTGTGGATTTGAGTTGAATATACCAAAAATTAATGAAAAATCAAAATAAAACGTCAATGACTAAGGCTATGGGGCCCTTTCGTGGCTTTCCGTGCCCCGTACCGATGTAGCGGCTGAACCCTCCTCTCATATGGCCTGCTTTTTACCATCCTAGATTCTGTAAATCCAGTTCTCTATCCTTCTATGGGTACAAAAGTATGTGTTTTGTTAAGCATGCCAGTAGCAAGCGCTACTGCTGAGATGTCATTTAGTGTACTGAGACGTTTGAAAACTTGTGTTAGTTCGACTATGAAGAATGACAACCTATTTTCCCTGGGATTGATGCATATTCACCGAGATTTTGAAGTGGACTTGTACAAAGCAATGGAGGTGTTCGTATCTGCTAAGACACGAAGGGCAGATTTTTGACAATTTTAAGATTTTTTTGTCTATCAAAGTCATTAAAATTGTGCTTGATTCTATGTTGTATGAAACCCTGAAATGGCCACAGATCGCACCATTTTGCATCTCGTCGAAAGTAATTATGGCGTGCACAATATTAAGCCTCAGCTACGTCCCTGAATCGGGATCCGACCTTTATCGGCACCGCAATCGGCTTACTTCTTTATTTCTATTAATTAATCTTGATCTGCTATTGTTTTGGATGATGCGTATATTACATAACTACAGTAATTAAAGTCGTAATTTGATGGAGAGAAAAAAACGCTGACTCATTGGAGGCTGAAGATGGATAGCATGATGGACGCTATTAAAAGCTGTAATCATATAAAAATACAGCAACTTTTCAAAATGTCTTTAAATGATCATGTTGTCCTACAAAGTATTCCTACGACGTCATATTGCAGTGGGTTCGACAAACTATCACAGATTTTAATACCAGATGATCATGCTAAAGGGCTGCTGGCAATCAAAACAACGGGATACTGCAATTGTTTTGTATAATGCCGTGTCCCTGGGCATACGCATCTTCGCTAGCCAAGGGTTACGATCCGCTCTACTCGTGAAGATGAGTAGAGCGGATCGTAACTCTTGGCTAGCGAAGATGGGGCATAAGAGGTAATAAAATTATATGCATAACATGAAACTATAATGCCATGAGGGGGACTAACATTAAGGGTACATGCAGCAACGGGTTCCTGAGAAAATGAAGCCGAATTTAAGTAATAAAATGATGTCTGAATAAATAATGTGATGAAACTTTAAACCCGTATAAATACAAATTAGAAAGCATTGGTAAACAAGTTCCCCATTACTTTCTATGTTACAGTATTTCATCTTTTTTCAACAAAATTATTTTAAGGCCATTTTTCAATTAATTTTGATGAAATTTTCACTGTTTGAAGTAAAAGTATTTGATTTTTTTTTATAATTTGGTATTTGTTTGTTGTCGAATAGTTTCTGAGTATTCAGAATTATGTTAATCACAGATAAAAATTATTTCGTCACATTTTCCCTATATATTCAACCAAATTTTTTATGTCATATTTTGATGCAACTAAACGGTACCAATGCGTTTCAGAAACCAACAATCGGAAGGGGAATTACAAATATACAACAAAACTCCAAATATTTTCTTTATAAAGGGAATATTTAATGACAATTGGTTGAAAAATGGCTTCAAAATATTTTTTGAAGAAAGATGAAATAACATAGAAAATAAATGGGGGAAATTGGAAATCAGGAATACTTATGTCCATTGACTACTAACTTAACAGTTGCAAGACATCAAAAGAATCACATCCCATCAGATAGGATTGGGGGAAAATGATAATTAAACATGCACTGAAATACTACCAGTCTGAGGAGCTCCTAAAACCCTACTAAAACCCATTTGAAATTGTCCCACATCTCCAACATAACCCCCTTCGAAAAAAAAAAAAAACCGTTCCACTTTTTTTAGGTGCTACGCCTATGCAACTTCAAGATGAAGAACAGTAATTATAAGGTGCTGTTCCTGTATAGCAATATGTGTGATTTTGTCTAATGCAATCCATATTATTTTTGATACGGCAAATAACAAAGTTTCTTGGACTAAGTTGTACATGTTAGATGACCATATTATGAATGTACAATTGTGTATAGCTGTGACATATTTTTATGACTATTTTGAAGCAACCCCCCTCCCCCCTAACGGGGCTTTGCCCCTGTACCCAACTGGGGGCTTCAGGCAGCCCCCAGATTCCCTGCCTCGGTAGAATAACATAGTAAGCTACGCCCATGCACACAGCTGTACATAGTAATCAACATATTTATAAATATGAAGGTTTGACCTTTATCGATAAATATCTTAGATCAGCCAAGTAGCCTCTCAGTAATAAATAATTGTGTAGAAGGTTTTATTTCTGTTTTCTTTGTTGAAAAGAAAAGTTCTTTTAAACGACGAGTTACTGGATAAATATTTTAAGGACAGCATATGTATATAAATATGATATTCTTCAGTTATATTTACGCCATAGTTTACAAAACTGTTACTAAGCGACTAGCATAATCTCAGTTTAAAATTTTTCATTTTAATTCAGAAGTCATAAGAAAATGAGTATAACATTCGATTTGCTTTTTATTTTTTTATTGTGCTTTAAACAAAATTAAGATACAATTCACCAGATATTAGATATTACTTTTGGTTCGAGTCTATATAACATTTACAAAAACAAAGGTACCTTCAGGATATTAAAATAAAAGCTGCAAAACATGCCTAAATTGTTTACGGGGTAAATTTCTATCACTGTTTAAAATTGTTTTAAATGCTATTTTATTACTAATATCGTTTTTAGATTCTATTAAAGAAAATCATAATAAAATTCATAATATTGGTCACCTTATACAGATTAAGAAACCAGTCTTACAACAAGTCAATAGAGGGAAAACAAATTATTTCCAATGTAAATGTCAAAACTTGATACAAACACTATCAACAACGCTTTTTAGGCTTTCACTTTCTCAATGTATTCTTTCTCTTGTTTTTCATTTAGGGCCGCTGGTACCCATAAACTACTGTTATTGTAAGATCGGATTGATAAGAACACGGACACGTAAAGAAGTTGAATTTGTTAAAAATAAAACACCGGAGAGAAAAAGGGGGGATGAATCCCCGAAGCACCTTTGCCTTTTGAGTCCGTTTAACATTCTCTATTCCATCAGATTGTGCCCAATATAGTATAGATTCAACACTACAATTGATTAATAATTTCGAACACCGGAATAAGAGGTATACCCGATATCCAGAAAAGATTTATTTTTATTTACTTTTCAAAAACAAAGACGGGGTTAAAGTGAATTATGCATCATTGTTAGACTGATTTTTTGGTACCATTTTTACTACCAGACAACAGGCACCTTTTGAGCCCCCCTTTTTTTTAATGTGTAAACTTAATTTTGATTTTTAAATATTGATTTGACATTTCAACTTATTTTCACTTATCTTATTTGTTTTCACTCTTATCCATGCGATATTAGTGAACATAAGTTGAATGCTTCCCCCACTGAGTGTATTTATTTATTGAACTAAATCGCATAATTACCGTTTTAATAATATATTCATTAACACAAATTATTAACCAGGACGAATTTCTTCGAATTCATCAAGCATGTGTATAGCATTATTGATTAATATTTTTCTTTTAGGTTTATTCTTATAAATTATCATTTTAGTTGATATAAAACAGTGCCGGAGTATTTCTATTTCTTGCCATCTTTGAAATTATATATCTTAAATTTATACGACACTTTACAACACTAATAAACAATAGCAATACCACTTCAGAGTACTGGTCAATCTTGTTATCATAAAACTTAATGAGAAGAAGGGAAGTTGCTATGGAAACTTCGCCTGCTGTTGCGATACAGTTCATTAACTAATTTGTTTTAATGATTTAACTACTAATGAGTGCCATAGGGGGTCGACCGGAATTTTTGGTTGGGATATCTTGGCATGCCAAGGTCATTTGTGGCATAGATATTCCGTAACGGTCAACCAAGTCATGGTGGCGACCGTAAAACTGTCGAAGTGATGACTTCAGAATGGGTGGAGCCTTGTTTGCTGCAGATTCTAGGACAATCAAACGGAAAAGAATAAATCAAGCAAGTAAACCGAAACACAGACCAACCAAACAAACAAACAATAAATAAATAGCATGTTAATTAACAACCTAATGATTTGTTGAACCCTACAAATGCAGTGCCTTACTCACTGTTTTTTTTAAACAATGGGTATTTTTCTTTACATCTGTTAGATGTACACTTTAATTGAAAATGAATTCCACAACTTTGGATACTTTGTACTAATTCCGACCGTAACACGACAGATGCGTTGTATTGAATAATCCATATATAATATTGAAAAAAAACACGTGGGTCAAAAATGACATACGTATATGCTACGATAGAAAGTAAACAAAGAAGTCTAACATTAGTAACACTTATGAAATAACTCTCAACATCTGTTAGTATCCATTGATCAATCTTCTTTGTATTGTACTAAAACGACTAACACTATTTCTATGATATACTCCTAATATTAACGAGACCAGTATGAGGTACTGATAGTTATGTTTTTCACTAACAAATGTATATTTTTTAGAAACTGCCTACCCTTCTGAAGCACCTGAGTTCACACCCGGATTTTAGTGGGGTTCGTGTTACACGACCTTCAGTTTTATGTGTGTGTTTTGTAGATCGTTGTTTGTTCTCTTTTTTGTGGCCAATGTGTGGTCTGTTCTTCTTCGATTTACGGATTCAGATTAACCCTTTGCTGTCTTCAAACTCTTCTTTAACACAGTTTGATCTATTTGAACCCACTTTCTGTGTGTCAAGTCGTACTGCATCTTCTATGACAATTCTAAACAAAACATCAGTTATCCCCATAAGTAAATGTAGCTCGTCTACAACAACATGTTCTTGATCAATATGTAAAAGATGTAGAAGAATGCAATCATAGTTATTAGTTTTCTTTTGGCACGTTCGTTGCATTTCCTCTAATGTTCAGACCATTTTACTGGAATAATAGAACTCTTCTCTTTACCATTGACGTATTACCTCGGCTATTTTTATTTATCAATCTTGTAATATAGAGTAGAACATTTAGAGTTTGCACCATTGCGATCTAGAGCAGTCAACAAAAATTTAATTTCACTCCCCAACAATATTCCAAGTGAGGCTTATTTTCCATGAGCACATACGAAGGGAATGGGGCCGTTTGTAACTACATTAGCACGACGAGTGTCACTAGTGGAGCAGGAACTGCTTACCCTTCCGGAGCACATGAGTTCACCGTGGTGGGTGGAGACAAGGATGGTGAACTATTGTATATGGTACCATGGAGCCCTCTTTTTTGTCTCAAAAGCAAATTCCAACATCATCGAAAAAATCGAGTTGATTTTTGATTTTTGGTGTTTTAACGCCACTTTCAGCAATATTTCAGCTATATCATGGCGACCAGTTTTAGTGGTGGAAGAAGCCGGAGAGAGAACCACCGACCATGGGCAAGCAACTGGTAAACTTTATCACTTGCGGCTGCGAGTCAGGTGCACCCTTTTTTGTAATTTGCAAAGCCGGGCGCGAACCCACGCCGTATTGGTGATAGGCTTGTATGAGTTGTTAGATAATCCAACTACCTACCTCATTGAGCCATCCGGGCCTTCGAAGAAATGGACGAATATAATAGAAGAAGTCAAAATTTATAGTTTTAGCATCAAATAAAAAACCAATCACAAAAAATGTCACCATAGAAAAAACAATCAGGTTGTGAAGGAGAGGTGATGAATGTAACGAAATTGAGATCTGGTAGATTGATCATTGAATGGTTTAGAAAACAACAATCATTAAATTTGGTAGCTCTCAAAGATATTATTGGCATCAGCATCTCTGCCTCGCCGCAAAGAACTCTCAACAGCAGTCGTGTAATTATTCGTTATAAGTTTTTGTTTTTTATTGTTTGTTTGATGGTGTTTAACGGCACGTTCAGCAGTATTTCAGCTATATCGTGGTGGTATGTTATAGAGACGATGGTTTATCTGAATTAACTGATACTGAACTATACAAGGAATTAGAACCTCATGGTATAGCACATGCCAAGTGGTTCATTTCTAGAGAAACAGGACCAGAAGTTAATTTAAACACCTTTCTAATAACAAATAACACTCCCAATATTCCAATCTCCATTCGCATTGGCCATTATAACGTCAGGGTAAACCCATATGTTCCAAACCCTGTACGTTGCTTCAAATGTCAGAAATTTGGACATGGACAAAGCCAATGCAAAGGAAAAATCGTTTGTTTCAAGTGTTCGGAGGAGGGTCATGGTGGTTACTTTTGTGAAAATGATCACACGTGTACCAATTGTGGCGAACCCCGTATGGCCTCTTCTAAAAACTGTCAATGTTACATAAAAGAAAACAAATTCAGTCAATAAAAGTTGAAAGGGGCATTTCATACCCTAAGGCACGAAAATTCGTCTCTATGGCGAATGATTCGTCTGCTCAAAAGCCATACACAAGCGTGACCAAAGCATTTTTCACCTCGGTGGAAGCCCAAACAGATATGGCATGGCTTAACAGAGCAGACAAACCAACACGACTGACTGTTAAGACAACAGAAAAAAATATTACTGCATCTAAAAAAGATACCAATTCTTCTCAAACTATCACATCTTTATCATGGATAGCATATGCTTAAGATTCTATATTAAAATCATCTAGTTCAAGTTCTACTTCACATCAAAATAAAAAGAAAAACAACGCAAACCTAAAGCTCAACCCGAAGCCTGTCGCAAGAACAAGAAAAGGCACAGAATGACCTGTCCAGATCTGCAATAGATATGCATCATGGATCATGATCATTCGGAGGCTGAATCCGTATGAATTCTTCCTCCGGATGATTCACCATCTCCTATGGATGAGTCGCCAGCAGAAACAAGGAGATCGTAGACCATATCTCCAAAGGGGGCAGAAAGTGTTCCAAGAGATGCAAAACTTTTCCCTGATCCGATTCCGATAATGGCACCGATCATCCAATGGACGGTGTGTAGCCTCCCGATAGACGAGTCGCACCCCATTATCTGACATCACCAAGTTGATCTCCAGAAGGAAATCGATGGAACAGATCTCCTCAAAACCCCCATACTATTTTTCGGTTATTATCCCATGTGACTTGCGACAGGTCGGTGGTTTTCTCCGGTTACATCGGGTTCCTTCACCAATAGATCTGACCGCTACGATATGACTGAAATAATGTTGAAAGTGGCGTTAAACACCCTAATCCTAACGATCTATCCCTGTATGTAATGTTGGTAAATGTTACGTAAGCACATCAAGTAGTAATTACTTCATTAAAATTAAAAATTTGCATGAAAATATTTATAAATTATAGCTTTACATGTATATATACTTTTTATTTTTATTTTGTTGACAATTTGTGAAATGAAATTAAGTTGAAGTCATCACTTCGACAGTTTTACGGTCGCCACCATGACTTGGTTGGCCGTTACGGAATATATGTGTCACAAATGACCACGGATATGTTCCACTTGTCGTAAACACTTCCCGGTCCTTTCCTCATTCATGACTCATAACCGGTTTTGTAACTAGACTAACACGACGGGTGCAACTAGTGGAGCAGGAACTGATATCCGTCCGGAATCACCACCGGTTTTTAGTGGGGTTCATATTACTCGATCTTTAGTTTTATATGTATGTTTCCTAGATCCTTGTTTGTCCTTTTTGTACTTTTTCTTTTGGCCATTGTGTTTTCAGTTCTTCTTCGATATATGGATTCTGATTACCCCTTTGGTCTTCAAACTCTTCTTAATATTACAATATTGACAGAGTTATCACATTTTCTGCATCTATATATCGTGGAATTTGCATTGAATACCATTATTGTAGCAATATTCAAATTTATGTAAAAAAAAACTAATACGAATTTAATTTACGCTACGTAAATATGCTGTTTTTCAGAGTTTTAATTGTAAGGTGAATTATATCGTTTTTTTCAAATACCAAAGAGAAGGTATGCAATATGATAGCGCACCTTTAAAATGATAAGTATATTTTTAATTGCATGCAAAATATTTGAAAACCATTGTAATAAAGCCGCAAATATCAGATTTATATATAAGTAGGTCCTCAGTTTCGATCGTATCACGCGATGTTTAAATTACAAACATATCATATTAATTATGCAAGTCATTTAAAATAGCGTCAGTGAAAAAACGTAGCCATTACTATGCAGTATTAAAATGTCCCCGATCTGGAACGTTTTAAAAAAGAAAAGATGTGGCTTATCTTGTATCATTAAAATAAATCTGCTGTTCTGTCCTGAATGTTAGAATAAAAAGAAGAAAAATACAATAAAAAATACCACACAGTCGAAACAATTCCAAAAACAAAAAATCAAAAATCGCAGAAAGAAGCAAAATCGATACTCCTAAGAGACAATACATGACCGTTCTCTTTCATGGCTTGTTACAGGCACTTCAATAAAAATTAGCGGGGTTAAACTAGTTTTATGGGTCTTAACCGAAACAAGTAATTTTAATTTAATATCAGTTTAAACTTATACATTACAATATAGTATTCAAATGTCCTTTAGATCCTCGATCTAAAACGTTTTAATATGTATAAGGCTTGGCTTATCTTGTATCATTAAAATAAATCTTCTTTTCTGTTCTGAATATTATAATAAATAGAAGAAAAATAAACAAAATGCCAAAAATACCACCCGCCGTCGGAATAACACTTAACCTATAACTATTGACAGTTAACTGTGTCGGACTATTTTGAAGAGAAAACAAAATACAATAAAATATTGTACCATGAAAATGAATTTCTTCTTCGAAACCATTTCAATAGGGTTGTGTTGTTTAACGCCATTTCCATCAATATTTCAGCCATAACGTGGCGGAGAAAATCACCGACATGTCTTAAGGTGCTGACAAATGTGTCACATAATGTTGCATCGAGTACTTTTTGCAATGTTCGGGATTCAAACTCACAAATTTAGTGGTTATAGGTAAAGAAACGTTACATCAATTTTTTGACATTTTTTGTTCAACAGGTGCTCCATACATATGTTTTTAATTAATTAATATAAATATTAGGTTATTAGCCTATCGATTCCGGCATTGTTATTTTTTCACAGAATGACGTTAGGTCAGTTTCGGAAATTCACGTTTTTCATCATTTCGATAATTTAAAATGTATGCAGGTGTGCTCGATTAGAATTAAAGGTGATAAACTGTGTCGTTTGCAATTGTAAACAAAAGGCCACTTCAACAAACATTTTTTTTACATGAAAGTCTATGTCCCGCTTAATCCAAAATGAGAGGGAACGTGCCGTTGGGATGTTTCAAGTCGGAATGATACAAACAGAGATAGCAAACCATTTTAATTGCTCAAGAATGACAATTTACAGATTGCTCGTTCGTGTAAGAGCAACCGGCACAACATCTGATCGTCGACGTGGTGGTAGACCACGAGATACGACGTTACGTCAAGATAGACACATCACACTAATCCACTTACGTAATCACTTTGTTTCTGCTGTGGACACAGCAAGGCGATTACGTAATCGCTTTGTTACTGCTGTGGACACAGCAAGGCGAAGCCCTAGTATACGCAACAACAGAATTTCTGACCAAACAGTTCGTAATCGGTTGCGTCAGTCTGGTCTCCGTTCACGTCGCCCTCTCAAAGGTATGGAGTTAAAACGTCGACACAGGATTGCTAGGCTTCAATGGGCACGTGCACGCCTTGTCTTCGGTGGAGGCGAAACACTTGGCAGAATATTTTGTTTCCTGATGAATCCAAGTTTAATTTGAAATTTACCGACGGAAGAGTGCGTATTTATCGTCGTCGTAGGGAACGTTTCGCTGATGGTTGTGTAAAGGAAACCGACCGATTTGGAGGCGGTGGTGTAATAGTATGGGGTGGAATTAGTCATGTTGGAAAGACTAACCTTAAAATAGTGGTTGGAAACTTAAATGGCATTCGTTATCGTGACGAAATCTTGGCTCCAATTGTACTCCCGTTTATTCGAACACATCACTTCAATCATGTTTTTAAGCAAGATAAAGCTAGATGCCATATTTCACGTGTTGCCATGAACTACCTTAATGCTAACCACATTCGCACTCTACCTTGGCCGGTATTATCACCAGACTTAAATCCCATCGAACATTTGTGGGATGAGCTTGAAAGACGCGTCCGTAGACGAGTTAATCCCCCTGAATCTATTAATCAGCTTCAAAGGGAACTCACAGATGAGTGGAACAACATTCTACAGGCATTTGTCATGCGTCTGATAGGATCTATGCGCCGTAGGTGTCTAGCTGTCATCAATGCAAGAGGAGGACACACACGCTATTAAACTGTTATTTACGTTTTTAGGGTGTTCCATTTTGTTGCGCTCCCTTACAGTTACAGTTGAACTGAAATGAATTGTGTGCACATATCTATGTTCATAACGACATAAAGACTTGAAAACAATAATTTATCATCAAATATTGTTTGTATTAAAAATGTTATAAAAATAGAAAGAGGTGTAACGTTTCTTTTTTTGACTCGTATATATATATGGTCGGACCCTCATTGCTTTAAAATCAAAATGGAACAGACAAAGAAATATTCTTTCATGCAATATTTTATACCGTTCAAAAGCTAAGAAATTGTAGTTTTCAAATATATGCGGATTGAAAATACAGCTCTAATTACTTAATTACAGCGAACGATTATTTAATATTCCATTATATAATCTATTTTATCACATATATTGTTGCAATATGTTCGTTTGTGCATGTCCAATAATAGCTAAAAGTCAGTGTTGCCCTCAAATATCCGTATTTTCCCTCATATATCCGTATCAAACTCCGGACAGTTACCAGCCTCGGTCCGCAAACTACCCTCCACTGGTATCCAGCGGCAAACTCCGGACAGTTACCAGCTCCGGTCCGCAAACTACCCTCCACTGTATCCAGCAAACTCCGGACAGTTACCAGCTCCGTCCGCAAACTACCCTCAGTACCAGCTGACGATACACCGCCACTGAGATGTCTGGATCGTATTGTTCTTCGACAATATGAAGTTCAAGATGTACTAAGACTTCTTAATACTAACAAGGCATCGGACCCAGATGCTATTCATGCCAAACTGCTAAAAGTAGCATACGATATTATTTCTCAACCATTGTGTGCTATTTTTAACATTAGTCTAATAACTAAACATTTTCCAAATAAATGGAAACTGGCAAACGTCACCCCTGTCCACAAAAAAGAGGATAAAAACATAATTGGAAATTATCGACCTATTTCTTTGCTCCCGATTCCTATTAAAGTTTTCGAAAAATGTATTTACAAACATATTTTTAATTTTATCAGAGACTTAATCACAGAACATCAGTCTGGTTTTACAATAAATGACTCGACTAGGAATCAACTTCTGTATATTGCGAATATGTTTAGTAAAGCCCTGGATGAGGGAAAGGAAATAAGAGTAATCTTTTTTGATATTAGCAAAGCCTTTGATAGAGTATGGCATAGGGGTCTTCTTTTTAAATTAAAAAAAAAATGGGAATTGTTGGGGATTTACTTTCATGGTTTAAAGATTATTTAACCAATAGAAAACAAAGAGTCGTTATAAATGGGAAAGAATCGTCTTGGAAAACTGTTGATGCGGGTGTTCCACAAGGGTCCATCTTAGGCCCCTTATTATTTCTTATATTCATCAATGATATCGTTGACGAAGTAAATTGTCATATCAAACTTTTCGCAGACGACACCAGTATTTATGCAATCGTCGATAACCCATTAATTACTTCTCTCTCTTTAAATTCAAATTTATAAAGGTTCAAAACTGGTCTAACAGATGGTTGGTTAATTTCAATCCCAAGAAGACCGAATCGATGATTATTTCGCGAAAGGTCGAGCCTCAATTCCATCCTCCACTTTATTTTAATAAGGTTCCCATAAAAAATGTAACTTCACATAAACATCTTGGTCTCACTTTTTCTAATGATGGATCTTGGACCACACATATTAACGAAATTATAACAAAGGCGTCTTCTAGATTAAATATTATTCGTAAGTTGAAATTTAGAGTAGACCGTAAATCGCTTGAGCATATGTACTTCAGTTATGTCCGCCCTATTCTAGAATATGCGGATGTAATCTGGGATAACTGTCCAAATTATATGAAGGAAAGACTTGGACACATTAACTATGAAGCCGCAAGTATAATAACTGGAGCTACAAAATTGACAAGTATACGTATACTTTTACAAGAATGTGGATGGGAAACCTTAGAGGAACGAAGAAACAAACATAAGATTTTATTATTTCACAAAATGGTTAACAAAACAGTTCCCGAATATTTATCCAATTTAGTTCCATCCTCTTTCGGACAAACTCATCAATATAGCACTCGGAACAATTCTAATCTAGTTCATGTACATTCTCGTACAGCTTATTATAATAATAGCTTTTTACCTTCAACCGTTCGACTCTGGAACGAACTTCCAGCGAATATCAAAACTAATGTTTCTGTCAATTCCATGAAATTATTTTTGAAAAACACAATAAATCCTGTGCCATCTTACTTCTATACAGGTTCTAGAATTGGTCAAATACTACATACTAGAATTCGAACTGAGAGTAGTGCGCTTAAAGATCATCTTTATAAGAAAAATATCGAAGCTAATCCCTACTGTAGTTGTAAACTGGTAAAAACGTCCGAACATTTTTTACTACAATGTTCTCTGTATGAAAGGTTAAGAAATGATTTATTTGTTAACCTGTCTTGTCATTTGAATATCAATAATCTACTCTTTGGTGATTCTAACCTCCCAGATTGTGAAAATGAAAGTAATTTCCTTGTAATTCAAGATTTTATAATAAAATCTAAACGTTTTACACCATCGAATATAAATGAATCTTCCTTTTATTTGTTGCATAATATTAGATTTGTCATTTTATTGTTCATTGTACAAATTGTCACCCCCTTCACTTTGATATGTTTAATTGAACAAATGTGTGTATTATTAATGTGCATGTTTCCTATCCATCTTATATGTATTTTTCTTTTCTTTTCTTTTTGTATCTGGGAGAAGAATTTATATAAGTGCTGCGTCACTTGTTTTCTGATCCCTATGTATGTACTATTGTTATAACTAATGCAATTTATTCAATAAATATTGTTTACACTAAACTACCCTCCACTAGTCACTGCCAGCGGATGAAGCGTGTTCGGTAGCGGATACGAGAACTGTGCGGAGTTTGCGGATGAACCGTGTTCGGTAGCGGATATAAGAACTGTCCGAAGTTTGATCAAGCGGATGAACCGTGTTCGGTAGCGGATACGAGAACTGTCCGGAGTTTGATATCCGTATTTGCCCTCTAATTCAACTTCCGGTATCTGCGCAGTGGTCTCAAAGATTATATGTCAAAGTACAAGGAAAGATGATGCATAAAGATATGCATAAAATCATATTTCAATCAAATTTACACATTTCAACATATTGGAATAAAGTTTAAATAACTTGAAACGTAATAATTAGCTCAAATGTATACGTTGTGTTGAATAGGAATTTCTATTCAAATGTCAAGGTCTTGGGTAGATTTTACAAACAGTTTCAAACGTCATTGTACAGATCGACATTGTTTGGTATATTTTTGAAACCAGACTCGAAGCAAAAATATTTGCAAGTTGAACAAAGGCAGCTCTCTTATGGATTTCTTTTCGCAATTTGTCAGTTCAAAGATCTTTTTTGCAATATAAAAGTCAATGCTTGGTTTGATTTGTGGTGTTTAACGCCACTTTCAGCAATATCATGGCGACCAGTTTTGGTGGTGGAAGAAGCCGGAGTACCCGGAAGGAACCACCGACCATGGGCAAGCAACTGGTAAAATTGGATCACTTGCGCCTGCTAGTCGAGTGCACCCTTCTTTGTAATTTACAAAAGCGCCGTATTGGTGATAGGCTTGTATGAGTTGCTAGGTAATTCAACTACCCAACTCATTGAGTCACCCGGGCCCTGGTCAATGCTTGGAAAAGGTCAGTGTAAAATATGTGATAGAAAGATTATGACATGAAATTTTCCATATCGTCCTTGGTATCAACCCTCGACACGTATCAGCCCTCCAGCTTCGCTGTTGGACTTGATTTGGGAGTCTCGGGCTAATACCGGGGCCGATATGGAAAATGTCATGTAATAATCTCTTAATATTTTTATCGAGTATGATATCAATTAACGCATGCGCAATATCGGTGCTGATAATAGTTGCGTATGGGAGGGGGGGATATTTTGCTGAAACACAACCGATAAAATTAATTATCCAGCATGGATAATATATATGAATAGGGTTTTTTTTCGAACTCCAGATAGCACTCCCTTGAAAAAGACTTCTACCAAAAGTGGCCATGCGTGGATGATTGCGAATAACTCCAAGTCATGCACAAGAAATTTTCCTTTATACGAAAATCATACCCGTTCATATTTTGTGGAGTTATTTATTATTGATCAATTCAGATATTAGATAAAAATTCAATATAAACATACAAACACAGTCTCATACTCGGATTTGATTACACAAGGATGTAAATGTCAGCTGGTTTAGTGTTCCAACACTGATTTTACAAAACATTTGCAATATATATGCATCATAACTTCTTGTCACTTGAGATGTTCAATCGGACGGCTTGCTTTTGTATATGCAAACGAGATAGAAGACCCGTTGTTATGGTAACATCACAACATAAAAACTGCTTATAAATTAGTGCCGGGAATGTTTTATAGAATATGCTTATTTTTTTTTTGTATGAGTATATTCTCTGAGACTGTCTGTGATAAAGGGACAACTTTTCTGAGAAATCGTAATTCAGATAATATTGAAAGCAATACAAAGACATTGTTCAATGAAAATGAAACTAGGTTGCTGAGGAAGATATATAGTTTATGGTGTTTAACGCCCCTTTCAACAATATTTCAGTTATATCGTGGCGGTCAGTTTTATCGGTGGAGGAAACCGGAGTACCCGGAGAAAACCACAGACCTGCCGCAAGTCACTGACAAATTTTATCACACAATGTTGTATCGAGTACACCTAAGGAAGAATTGTTTATCGTAAGTGTAATTTTAGTCGTAAGATTAAAATTTGTCGTAAGATAATCTTCGTGAAAATGACTTAGGAATTGTCGTAGGATTCATCGTAAGTGAAAAACTTAAGATTATACTTACGCATTTTTGTGAAAAGGGCTACTGATTTCTAATAGACGGGAGTTACGTGGGGCTTAAACATAATTTACATACCAGATGTTGCCCACAGTTCTGTGCTAATTACTTTTTTAAATACTCAAGAGTATTACCTTTTTATAGGATGTTATTCCTGGATTACTTGATTAGTTTGTGTGTACTTGTGTACCCTATATATTACGTTAACAGTGCATGGGGCATTGCAAGTGTTTTAATGGGTCAGTCTACAATAACGTTAGGGAACGACCATATCCCCCCCCCTTTGAAGTTAAATGGTCGTTCTTGTGCAAGAGGCATAGCTTTCCCGATACACGAGGCACTCATTAGTATTCCTTCGCATTTAGGGGATGTTTGTGTTTTTGGCGGCCATATTCCTATTCTATTGGGGCTATTATAACACATATAAAGTGTTAAATGTTTAGTATATTTTGTATCAGTGTATATTAAAACTTCAGTGTTCAATCTAGAAATTGGTCACAGGGGGTCATGTTGGCCCAGGCAACATTTGACAGGGGGCCAAATCTGGAAGTTAGGGGTCAATGTCAAAAGACAACAGACACCACGTGATGTTAATACATCTTGTGTAATTGGGATATAACCATATCTTGTTGATGAGTTTGTGTAAATAAAAGAGTTTGAATTTGAATTTTAAATTAATAGTAAATTAAAAGACAGACACAAAGCGATGGTAATAAGATGTTCTACAATTCGTGCAACCGGTCGTAAAGGGATTTTTTTTATTAGTTTTAATACAAAAAGAACAAGTCATATTTTGTTTGTTAGCATCGTACTGCAGTCACTCCTTGTATTTTGTATCAGTTGACCACTGCTGTTGAAACTTGCGTGGAGCAGGTACACTCGCCGACCCCGACGACTCATACTTTTTCTAACCTTCAATTCCACTTTCTGAAGGATTTTCTAAATTTGTAGTGATTGCTTCGTTTTGCTTTTCATCAGTGGCAGTGGGTTTCGCTCTTTTCTCCCCCGCGGGAGCAAAATATGAAGATATACGCTTCATGACTTTGACTAATCCCTTTTGGTATTCAAAGCCAGAGTTGTTTTCTGATATTGCCTGCCTCTGAGGCAATATCAGAAAACAACTCTGACTTTAAATACCAAAAGGGATTAAACTTTGACCTGTCACGCATCATGCTTAAATTTACCTTTACAAACAAATTATCAACGTGACTTGGACGCTTGAAAACGACTTTACATAAAGCTCTCTACTGATACAGATAAAGACTTTGTAAAAACGTGACATATTTCGGGACTGATTTCCGGAATTTATTAGCGGGACGATCTCAAAAGGTAAAAAACAATGCGCCCGATTTGGCCCAGTTGACAATTTCAATCGCGCCAGAAAGACAAAAATCGCGGGAATGGCGCAATGGCGCACTCTAGATTGAACACTGAAACTTATTAAAATATTTAACGTTTAACATTGAGCAATATATTGAAATGCATTGCCAATTAAAGATTGATTGATTGTTTGTTGCTTAACATCCAGTGGCAGAGAGCCAGACAGTGCATGCATAGTCAGGATGAGAACAAGATCAACAATATATCAAGCTAATCATAAAAGCGGGAGGGGTAGGGACACTCATGACAGCGAGTTTTAAATGCCACTGGGAAAAGTATGAAGAGTTGAAACGGCTACTATGGGCCTACTCTTTTCCGAAATCCAAATACGGGGTAATAATCGTGTAGGATTCGTGGCATTCTGGAAGCATGGCATCCATCATAGCCCACGATCAGATTTTGTTTCCGTATAATAACCTGACAAACTCCCATCAGCAACCTGCGGATCCCATGGGCAACTCAGTTTGTTGGACCATGAGAACCATCAGCAGGATCCAGTCAATAGAAGGAAAATGAATAATTAATTTTGAATACATGTACATGTACTTATATTTTACGTTCAGTTTATTTAGAACGCGAAATTGAATATTGAAAAGGGTGACACGTGAATTATGGCTTGGTCATTCACTAAAGCGAACAACCATGACACCACACCCACTTCTGGAATTATTCTAGGATTTCACAAAATAAACTTGTAGCGACGCACGGTAGCAATGTTTAAAATACCTTCTATTTAATAATGTAAAAATATTATTATAAATACATTGATTGTAATAGGTTTTTATTTAGGGTGCAGTATAGGCGCTTACTGAAGTATAATCAATCACGCAAAAATACCGTGCTTAACGCTTTTACGCACCAATAAAAATACAAAGAAATCATGCACTTCTTATATTCCTTAATCTACATCAGTGATGCATTGTTAACCATAGATGTAGTATCTTATGGTCTAACTCTTTGTGCAATGTGTAATGATAGGTGTACTTTTGACATTAGCTCGTGAAAAACCCCAAGTAAATGACCTGGTTTGGTTTATGGTGTTTAACGCCACTTTCAACAATATTTCAGTTATATCATGGCGGTCAGTTTTATTGGTGGTGTAAACCGGGGTACCCGGAGAAAACCACCTCCCTGTGACAAATCATTAACAATCTTGATCACATGTTGTATCGAGTACACCTCGCCATGAACGGGGTTCGAACTCACAAAGATAGTGCTGATAGACACTAATTACATAGGTTTTTGTAAATCCACCTATCATACGATCACGACCACGACAGCTCTTGTGATGCATTGTTAACCATACATGTAGTAGGTTATAGTCTAATGCTGTTTGAAATAATGCAATATGTAGTAATAGGTGTACTTTTGACTTTAGCTGGTGAAAAAAAGTAACAACCTGTAATCTGATTAAATGTAAGACTCGCCCTAAAGGGCTCGTCTGATATATCAAAAGGACAAAGTAAACACATATAATAAAGGTCGTTGTTCTTCACGCCGAATGTTTCGTTTCCTAGTACGATTGATTGATTGATTGATTGGTTTTTAGCGCCAACATTAGCAATATTTCAGCTATATCGTGGCGTAGTTTCCTAGTACGTAGAATCCCTCCCAGAGAGGTGCAGATCTAGAAGTAGATCTTCATCCTCTCTCAGCTCCAATGGTGATGATAGCCGTTCCCCGCCACGCTCTCGGAATAATAGAGAGCAGATACGTCAACACAGGGGAACAATATCTCCCATTCGGCCCCCAAAATGAACAATATAATCCAATGGAATTGTCGAGGTCTAAAGGTTAATTTTATTGAAATCACCCTACTGGTTCAAGCCTTTCTACCAGTAGCATTCTGTCTTCAAGAAACACATTTAAAAAAAAGTGATAATATAAATCTAAAAAAATATACGTGTACAGTACCTATGTAGATGAGGATGAACGAGCTGCAGGCGGCTCAACAATCCTCGTTCGAGATAAT
>MJUT01021007.1:38386-51351 GCA_002080005.1 Gigantidas platifrons | reverse complement strand
AAAAAAACAAATTCAAAGTACTCCGTAAAGTGTGATTTTAGGGAGAGTTACACAAATTCCATTGGCATGTTCTCAAAAGTTCTTGTCAAGCGGAATTTAACGAAATAAAACTCGCTGAAATCAGACAAAAATGAAGAAAAAAATCGGCTGCACCAAGTGCCTAATACGCCCAGCATAATACGCCCATTTATACAATAGGTCTGCAAAGTTTAAAGCGAATTGGTCAAGAACCCGCAAAGTTTGAAGTGAATTGGCCAAGGGGTTCTGAAGTTAGAGAGCGACGTGTCAAACGAACGGATGGACGGACGGAAAGACGGATATGGTTTACCATAATACATCCGTCTTAAGACGGGTGTATAAAAATAAGTACTTGGTAAAATTCCAGTGGTGTTTTTGTTTTGGTACCTAATTTCCTAGAAACTGTAAGAAAACTTTCGGAGAATCTTGATTATATTGCCATTTTGCACCTCTTATTCCATTTTCTATCAGATTTTTTTTTGGAGGGGGGAGGGTATAATTTCTACTTTTATAGATGCTCGTCATACCCTTCACGGGCAATGTGATCATGTTATGTTTTGACATGTCCGTTGGTTTTTCATCACACTGTTGTATCTTTACATTCCCTATTTTTATGCAATCTTTCTAATATCAACAAGCGGGAATCAATTGAACCACAAAGCGGCAAGAAAATCGTAATTAAAATGACCTTTTTTTTTCGCTTTGAGGCAGTTTTGTTTTCACTTTGGCCTAAAAAAAATATCTGCAATAATTCTCAAATTGTGTGTTATAAAAAAGACTGTTTAATATGACTGCCGAAAGAATGTCCCTTCACGCGTACATTTCGTGTCAATTTCATGAACAAACGTGCAACATATCAATATATTTATACGATAAGTTAATCACGTGCCTCGCGCAGGGTAGATCATGCAAACCCTTTCGATGCACCTGGTGATATTCCCGGTTTTTGTGTGAGGGTTCAGATTGCTAGTGCTTTTATTTTTTTATGGCGTTCGTTTTCAAATCTGTTTATTTGTTTTGTCCTTGTTGTTTCAGCAGTGTAATATGGGTGAGGTGGAAGAAGAAAGTCATTTTCTATCATTTTGTAATCAACACACGGAGGGAGGACAGACAAAATCTAAATAAACTCATAATTCAAAGTTGTCCTAACCTTTTAAACGTGAATTCTCAAGAACAATTTATTTGGTATTGACTTGTAAAAAACACAACTGTATAGAAAATAAGAAGTCAGTTTATCCAGAGAAATTATAAATGATGCATGTCAGTATTTCATTTTATTGTTAACTTTACATTGCTTGCAGTTCTGGATCTGACACGGGGAAACACCATCCCCTGGTGTCTTTCCAAGTATTGCAACCAGTGGCAATACACCCACACTAATCATGATCGTTATAATATGTCTTCGCCTTTTGTGGGCCCTTGATTGGAACAATAAAGTTATGTTATGTTATCGTCTCTATTTGTGTAATCTCTGTATCACCATTTTGTTTTTGACCTAGGATTTTCTGGATTATCCCTTTGGCTTGTTGCTTTGATATGAAGAACTCCCCTGTCCAAAGTTCACCGAACTGTTAATACTAGTGACAGGCATCAACGGAGCTTTGCCAAATTTTGAACTATGGGAATGTATTAGATATGTTTCGGTTTTGTTTCTGAGTTTTGTTTCGTTTCGTTTCGATTTCCATTTCGTTTCGTTTCGATTCGTTTCGTTTCGTTTCGCCCGGTTCCGTTTCGTTTCGTTTCGTTTCGTTTCGCCCGGTTTCGTTTCGGTTCGCCAGGTTTCGTTTCCTTTCGTTGCGTTTCGTTTCTGTTTCGTTTCTTGTTTTAGAGGGACCCCGTGTTTTTGGCTATATTGCCATTTCCATTGTTTGTGACTGCTTGTTAAAAGAAAGATAAAATTGATATATACGTGGATATAAGGCAAATGAAGAAAGTTGGAATGTTAGATTAACACCATGTTGAGGGACTTTGTGTGTTCCCACGTGGACAAATTGTAAGAATAAATAAATGCAATAACATCAGGCGACTTCTACCATATAGTCATTGTGACAAACATTTATCATTATGACCCATCTTTAGAAAGTGGTTCATCACCATGTCTCTTATGATAATTCGTCATTAAATTTAGATATAACTGAATTGTGAATACAAAAGTGTAAAAGTAAACAATATAGGCTTTCTGACCACATATTAATCATTACATCAATCTAAGAAACGTTAGCACTTACAAATGAAACAATAGTTTTAATCTGTAAAAACAAAACACAAAAAATAGAAACACACAAAAAAACAATGTTACATATCACATTGTAATAAAACATAATGATCACAGATCAATCTGAAAAATAACGGATGATTACCTATCCCGCTAGAATCACGTTTTACACAATAATTAAATTCATGCCCCACAAAAGTATCTTAGATCATGTTCTGAATACCTTAACATTTACAATGTGTCTTTTTCTATTTCTATATCGCTGAGAAGAATTTGAAGACACCAAAGTGGTTATCAGACCGTAAATCTAACAATGACAGACAACAAAATGGCCAAAAGACACCAAAGTGGTTATCAGACCGTAAATCTAACAATGACAGACAACACAATGGCCAAAAGACACCAAAGTAGTTATCAGACCGTAAATCTAACAATGACAGACAACAAAATGGCCAAAAGACACCAAAGTGGTTATCAGACCGTAAATCTAACAATGACAGACAACACAATGGCCAAAAGAAAAACGACAAAAGGACAAACATCGACATATGAAACACAAATATATTATTTATCGGTTAGAACTTAAGACTACTGCTTATCATCTATAGGCTAGATGTCATCTTACTTTCATTGTCAGAAACGGTTGATACTCATTTGTTAGTTTGTTAATCGCTATTATTTGTGGGGATGCTCATTTTGATTGTTTTTCCCTTTATTTACATGTTATATTTTCTCCTTTCTCTAGCATCTGCTCAAGTTTTATTATTTCTGAAATACCGTTAATTACTGTATTAACCAATTCTATCTCTGTCTTGCCCACTCTAGCCGCATTTGAAATGTCTACTATCCCATCATGTGCTGCAGAATCTACTCCACTAGAACCTCTTGCCTGAAGATCCATCTCTTTCACAATTGTCTTAAAATTCGGATGCGATGAGAGATAGGGAATTTTTATGTGGCAGCCTACTCGAAGTCCAGTCCCAATATTTGACGGAAAAGTAACAATAAACCCTAAAGAATCGCTATGCATGAATTCCTTTCCTGCCTTTTTTAATTCCATTTCCAAGGCTTTGTTTAGCTCTACAAATCGCGTATATACACCTTGCATATTTTGTCCTTTCTCCATTGATATGATTCGGATGTGATCTTCCTCATTTACCCAAACATAAACATGTTCATCTTTGCTTTGAAATATACCCCGAGCATCAGGCCAATGGCGACCACATCCAGATGACAGCATCAGGGTAGAATCGGGTTCCTGGAACAGGTTTCCACACGACCGTAACTCTTATTATTTTTCTTTGGTCATTCCGCCAGGTTTACACTCGTAGGACCGAGATCCGTGTATCGGAAAATAATCACCGGTGAGGTTCCCTGTAAGATTTAATAATGTTCGGACAATAACTTGTTCAAGTGACCGTCGTTCTTTAAATGTTATAGTTGGCGGAACCCTATATCCTCTAATGGAACGACAAGTACGAACACGGCTTGTTAATACGTACTTCCCTGTGGTGTCCAGTGGTTTTACGGAAAGCTGTGTAATATCAATTTCACGTTGATGCAATGGGTATGGTATGGTATGGATATACCATGACGTTTTTGGATTATTGGGTCAAATAACTCCTCAAACAACTGATAACATTCTTCATCACCTGCTGTTATCCCGCAAGTCTTTATAAATGGGTGTGCTGGGTTGTCGATACCAGTTTTAATGCAATGTGCAAGACTAACTCCTAGAGCTGTTTTCTTTCTTCTGAGTTTTTCATAAAGTTCGGGGTTAGATTTTAGTACCTCAGTCATAAAGTTGGCATGTTTAGTAATATCTGGCAACTTATCAGGTGGATTTTCTGCTGAAAAAGTAGCTCCTTTCTCGTGGCATATGTATTCCGTATCATCAAGGCCAAGTTGTATCCACTCTGGTAATTTAAAAACAGTCGATGATAATCCTTGAGGCGGATATGATCTGTTTTTCGTCGACATTCTGTCAAATAGTAATACAACATTGTGTAATTCAACACTGTTTTTATTCCACTTCATGCTTAAAATAATTAATTTGCAAATAATGTTTGTTATTATCAGTTCTTTATTTAATCTACCGTTGTATTAAAACTAATTTACTTGTAGATCTATGTTTTAATTCTCAGAAAACACCATTATTTCCAAATACAGCAACACTTTATGTTATTATTTCTTCTCAATGTCTATACAATAGATTGTAGTTTTGCCCAAGCTGAAGAAATTGATAACTCGTTGACATGATCTGACCTCCGCCACAAAGTGGGGGAAGCGGCACTTTTACAGCCGGACCAAACAAGGATTTAATTTCAATTTGTTGAAGGGAAGACGGTAGCTTGATTAACGATTATGTCCTCTAGTGCATCCTGAATACCATTCAAAAACACTTCATTTCCAACATTTGATAGGTGCACCCCATCAACACACCAAAGACTTTCTTTGGACACTTTCATATCTGAGTATTTTATAGATGCCCCCCTAACTGTCTGCACTCTGAGGCTGCATGACTATTTAATCGGACCCTTGACCTTTCCATGGTACCAGTATCTGATGAATACCGTCATAGTTTTCTTGGCAATACTTGTGACCAAATAATTTTTGTATTTGGTAGGGTACGTTTTAAGAAATGATGGAGGACTTTTGCCAATCTTCGCACCTCATATATTGAAAACTCGCCAATATCGTTTCCGCCACAATGAACCATAAGGTACGAGGGAGGATTAGAGGGGCCATGTGCCATTTATCACATTCCATCTGAAAATGTCCCATTGAAATCAGAAATATTTACAAAGAATGTTAAAGAATGACCCATTGAAATTCTGAATGTCAATATAAAATGTCCCATTATTAAAATTTTAATCCTAATCACTGGTGCACATCAAGTAAACATGTGAAATTAAGATAAGTATACGCACATACCAGCTACACATCTGAAATCAAGATAAGAACATATTAGCTAAACATCTGAAATTAAGATAAATACTTATCAGCTAAAACATCTGATAATAAGGTAAGTACATACCAGCTAAACATCTGAATTAAGATAAGTACATATTAGCTAAACATCTGATAATAAGGCAAGTGCATATGAAGTAAACATCTGAAAATAAGATAAAAACATAACAGCTAAACATCTCAAAATAAGACAAGTTCATATCCACTAATCATCTGAAATTAAGATAAGCACATATCAGTTAAACATCTGATAATAAGGCAAGTGCATATCAAGTAAACATATGAAAATAAGATAAAAACATAACAGCTAAACATCTGATAATAAGATAAATTCATATCGGCTACACATCTGATAATAACAGAAGTATATAAGTATTAATCAGCCAAACAGTTGATAAAATTATAAGTTCATATCAGCCAAACATCTGATAATAAGATAAATTACTATTAGTTAAGCATCTGATAAATTATAAGTTCATATCAGTCAAACATTTGATAAAAAGATAATTATTATTATCTCAGCATCTCATAAAAAATTTAGTACATATCAGCCAAACGACTGATAATAAAATAAGTACATATCAGCTAAACATCTGACATTAAGATAAATGCATATCAGCTAAACATCTGAAAATAAGATAAATACATACATACTTCTTAATAAGGTGAATAATTATCAGCTAAAATTGCTAATAATATAAGTACATATCAGCCAGATATCTGATAATAGGATAAGTTCATATCAGCTAAGAATCTGATAATAATATAAGCACATCTC
Source organism: Gigantidas platifrons (assembly GCA_002080005.1). Taxonomy (NCBI): domain Eukaryota; kingdom Metazoa; phylum Mollusca; class Bivalvia; order Mytilida; family Modiolidae; genus Gigantidas; species Gigantidas platifrons. Next base: position 45,370 of record MJUT01021007.1, on the reverse strand, counting down.
ACTCAGCTAAACAGCTGAAATTAAAATAAATACAGCAGCTACACATCTGATAAGGTTAGTAATTGTAAGTTCATATCAGCTAAACATCTGATAAGATAAATTCATATCAGCTAAACACCTGATGATAAAATATGTACATATCAGTCAAATAAACATCTGATAAAATTATAAGTACATATCAGCCAAACATCTGATAATAAGATAAGTTAATATTGGCTAAGCATTTGATAAATTACAAGTGCATATCAGCTAAACATTTGAAATTAAGACAAGTACATCTCAGCTAAACATCTGATAATAAGAAAGGTGCAATAATAAGGACAGTATTTAAAAGCTAAACATCTGAAATAATATAAGTAAATACCAGCTAAACATCGATAGTAAGCACACATCAGCTAAATATCTGAAAATAAGATAAGTACATATCTGCTAAACAACTGATAATAAGATAAGTTCATATCAGCTAAGCATCTGAAATTAAGATAAATATATCAGATACATGTAAACTCTGATATTAAGGTTAATAATCAAAAGCTAAGATCTGATCTGATAAGAAGATACATTCGTATCAACTAAACATATGAAAATAAGACACTTCATATAAGCGAAATATCTGGTAAAAGATAAGTACATGCCTGTTTAACGTCTGATAAAAAGGTAGGTACATATCAGCTAAATATCTGATAATATGGTTAGTAATCATCAGCTAAACATATGATAAATAAGGTAAGTTCATATCAGCTAAACGTCTGAAATTAAGATAAGTACATATTTCAGCAAAACATCTGATAAGAATATAAGTAAATATCAGCTGAACCATCTAATAATAAGGTCAGTACATCAGTTTATCATCTGATAATAAGTTAGTACATCAGTTAAACGTCTGTAGATAATATAAGTACATAACAGCCAGGCATCTGATAATAGGATAAGTTCATATCAGCTAAGAATCTAATAATAATATAAGCACATCTCAGCTAAACATCTAATAATAACATAAGTACATATCAAATTAAACATCTGATAATAAGATAATACAACAGGCAACCTCTGATAAAAGGACAGCAATTATCAGCTAAACATCTGAAATAATATAAGTACATGCCAGCTAAACATCTGATAATAAGATAAGTTCATATCAGTTAAACATCTGAAATTGAGATAAATATATAAGATAAACATCTGATATTAAGGTTAGTAATTATAAGCTAAAGATCTGATCTGACAAGAAGATACATTCGTATCAACTAAACATATGAAAATAAGACACTTCATAGAGCGAAACATCTGATAAAGGATAAGCACATGCCAGTTTAACATCTGATAAAAAGGTAGGAACATATCAGCTAAACATGATAAGGTAAGTTCATATCAGCTAAACATCTGAAATTAAGATAAGTACATATCAGCTAAACATCTGATAATAATATAAGTAAATATCAGCCACACATCTGGTAAGTACATCAGTTTAACATCTGATAGTAAGTTAGTGCATATCACTTAACCATCTGAAATAAGGTACTGTAAGTACACATCAGTTAAACATCTGTAGCCATTTTCACAAAAATTCCAAATTTTTTACAGTTAAGATTATTGTACGACAGTATTCCTTAGTCCTTTTACAAAGAATATCTTGGAACAAATTTTAATCTTACGACTAAAATTACAATTACGAAGTTACGATAAATTAGAAAAACAAACAACAACAACTCTTCCTTAGGTGTACTCGATGCAACATTATGAAACAAAGTTGTCAGAAATTAAGAAAATATACAAGCAAATAAGTCTACAATAATACATTTTTTATGTATGTGTAAATGTGTGTGCAGACTGGCTTCCGCAAACCTGTGGCCGAAGGGAAGCAGTGGCGAAAAAAAATACAGGAGGTAATATCAATGGCAATGAATATAAGGGCATGACCGTAGCGCAATGGAGGCAAATGCCTCACTTTTGAAACGGCAAGTATAACTTTTGAAAGCAAATTTTTTTTTTTTTATAAAGTTTGTCTAAATTCGCCCTCCTTTGCCTCACTTTAATCTGACCCGGCCTACGGCCGTGAATTTACTTAAACAATTACAACATAACTCACTATTAACAATATATATCAGTTCGCTGAAACCATCAATATCTATAGTTTTACAAATCTTTAATCATATTTCAACATGTCAATGTTCTGATGCAATGTCATTCAAAGCACGTGTTCACACTATTTCAACAAAATCCTATGACCGGACTTGCAGCACTGCACATGATGTTTTAATATTGGCTTAGATAAGGAAGTGCACATTTAGTTTTTATATTATTATATGTGTATGTGTGTGTGTACAGAATCACGACACGTGGCGACATTTTGGCAAGCATAACTTGGTCTTGGGGGAGGGAAAGAAAAACAAAACCGAAAATACACTCTTTATCGAGCAAACAGCCAGATTAAAATTCATTTATTGTGTCTAAATCAACATTCGATTAAACAAATTAAGGATTTAAACTTGTTGAGCACATGCTTCATCAAAGCAGAAGTCACGCTACCAATCTGAAAATACGTCACGTACGACACGTGTGATCTAGGGATTCATAATACATAGAATATGCAAATTCAAATAGCCTATCTCATTAATATACTCCCTGACAATAGGATTTTAAACACTTGATCAGATTTTTCTGTGACATTGTTCTTCGATTGCAGATTTAAGCAAATTTTTCCAAGTTTGCGACATTTTGTGAACGAAATAAATGGATGCGTATCTGTCTGATGTCAGGAAAAAGAGACCGGAAATTCTTAAACGTGCCCCTTATATATTCACAAAGGGAGATAACTCGGATAGCCCTCATGTTTGTTTCAATGGTTCAATTCGTTGTAAACGTAAAAAGAGAGACAACTCGAGGACATTTATATGTCGTTTCACGATAAATCCATCTATTCGAAAAGGTGAATAGATGTGATTATGTTTAAATCAGCCTGTATCATACAGTAGCTCTGTCCAGCTTAATATCTATACAGCTTTTTGGCCCCGGGCCAATACAGCTTTGGTCCGTATTGGCCCGGGGCCGAAAAAGCTGTATAGGTTCCGGTTTGCAATCTTACTTCCGTTCCGATATTACGTTCGCATACTACACATTCTTCATGACGTAATTATTACAAACATGTCGTCTGACAAGGCTGTCGTTGACAGTGAGCCTGTGGCTTTCACAAATGAAGAAGCCAAACAAATCTTGCATCAATTTGCAAAGGAAAATGGGAGCTTTGAGTTGGATTTCTATAATTTTGATGAGTTAAATTATGAAGAGCAAATCTACCAGACGCAGACTCCGCAAGCAATAAATGTTAATACAATTCTGTTAAAAGCATATTGGAAGTTTCAACTGTTTCATCTAGACATGCGCAATGACACTGGAGTATGGAATTCAAATACCATGTGAAAATGATAAGGTCCGTAGAACCAGCTTTATGCGTAGTAGGTCTTATATTTGTCGCATAAACAACATAAGTCAAATTATTTAATAAAGGTGTCATTAACTGGTTGTGTCTGTGTTGGCCCCGTATAGATTCTCGATCAGCTGTATTGGCCCGCTAATACAGCTGACCTCGAATCTATACTAGGGCCAATACAGAAACAACCAGTTAATAACACTATAGTATAAATAGAAAGCGATGTCATAACATTTTCTGTGGTTATTGAAATACACTACACGGTAATATTTAAACTTGTCTTTAGTTTAATAATAAAACAAAGCATCAACATTTTATACACAAAAACATGGCTATTCTGTGGTTATTGAAATACACTACACGGCTAATACACAACATATTGATTTTCTGTCAAGTAGTGAAATGTGGGTCACCTGTTGAAATATAAATAGACAGCGATGTCATATCATTTTCTGTGGTTTATGAAATATAGGTGAGAGACGTCGTCTGCTGTGTGAGCCAGATTATTGATTTTCTGTCACCGCATTTCTTCAAAGAAGTTTCTGCCTTCCATGAATCCTTACAAGTACCTTGTTAGCCAATCAAAATTCTACTTGCCACGAGAACATCAGATAAATTGTGTTGTTCACTTTATAATCGTAATCGAAATCTTAAGGTAATCTCTGTTATAGAGGAAATGAAGACGTTACTGAAATAATGTTTTTAATAAATAAATTCTCTTGCATGAGCATTCACCCCGGATGTGATCTTTTCTTTATTTAAAGTTAGGGCTAACAACCTGCATTGTAATCTGTAAGAGCACATAAGATCATGTGAAACATGGAATGTACATACTGTGTTCGTGTGTTATCATGATAATAATATATCACTACTAATTGTTTGACCAACAAAATCAATGATTCGATGGATTGACGTTTAACACCACAATACACATTATATTAAAGATCAACTGTTTTGGTGGAAGCAAGTAGAGTAATGAGAGAAACTGTTAACGATATGGGTAAATAATTTTAATCAAATAATACAACGCTACAAAACAAAATATGTTCTACAAAATGTAATATTTCCTAATGTTAAATTTTGTAGGAGGTATTTTTTGTGTTATAATTGTTAGGTAAAATATATTATTGTTATAGAAATAAATGAATGTTGCAAAAGTTTAACATTTACTATATACATGTATGTTTTTCGATGTGTTGGTTGAGTTTCGCTTATTCCAGGGCAATGTTTTTTAAAGCACGAACAATTAGCGATTTTCATTCGGCACGTTATATCAAAACTGAGAAATGATAATAAAGTTTAATAGTGTTCATCATAATTGTAAAGATTATAGTGAACATGATAAAATTAATCAATTAGTGTATGCTATGCCATATTCTATTTAGAAATGATATAGTTTATAGTACTTTATTTTATTTTTTCCTATTGAACACATGTAAAAGTCGCCAATTTCATACAGAAACAAAGGTAATTTCTGTAAAATAAAGTGCAAACATTTTATTCCGCCTTGGATATACATTTTGTACTCCCAATTCCTTGAATATCCACATTTTAAAGAGGCATTAAATATTCTGATTTACAGGTTCTAAATACCCATTTGCTATCTTCAGCATTTTTTTTACTCTTATATTGTGTGCAATTGTTCGAACCCCTGCGCACTGATCGTGAAATCATTTGCATATAATGGCGCATTTAAGTAACTACATAACAGTTGTTGCATTCACTATAGAAGAATCTATAACCGTTACATCTGTAACTTAATATTTATTATATTTACATCTAAGACTTTGATTGCTTGCTTGCTTTATGGTTGCTTAACGTGCAGCGGCCAAATATCTAATGCATATTCATGAGGAGAACACGTTCAACAAGATATACAGAAATGATAGAGAAATTGGACAACCGCGATGACGAAGTTTTATTGCTACTGGAGCAGCATGGAGTTTGGTAGAGACGATAACATTTAGCGTTTTTTAGCGGCTACAATGCATCTGACAACACTCAATCGAGATAACATCCCATATTCACCACCTTGAGATAAAGTTCTAGGTAGATGTGTAGATGAAGCCCTTGGGTCATCACCAGCACCCAGCTAAGAATTTGAAAGCATGCCTTTGGTTTCGCAGCCTTAAAAACATAATTATTTTCCGTAATTAAAATCGATCTAATATTTTATTTTTGAACATGTATCAGTCTTTAAATGATCACTTTATGTACCATGTAAAGGTTTTCACATGATCTCTTTAGGGGGTTGTCGTTGCCGTGATCTTATGGTGGTTGGATTTACAACTACCTATGCAATCAGTGCCTATCACCACTGAATTTGTGAGTTCGAATCCCGTTCAGGCGAGGTATACTCGATACAACATTATGTGATCAAGATTTTTCAGTGAATTGCGACAGGTCGGTGGTTTTCTCCGGTAATCCGGTTTCCTCCACTGATAAAATTGACCGCCACGATATAGCTGAAATATTGTCGAAAGTGTCGTTAAATACCATAAAATCCTAACCTCTATGATCTCTTTGAATTTCTTCATGTGAATATAGCTTTAAAATAATTAATGTTGAAATGTACATGTGCATAATTCTAGGTATGCGTTTGATCAAGAGCGTTATTGTTTCTCCTCTAATTAAAGAGCAAGAGCAAACAATGTTTTAGTTTAAACATATTTTTATTTGCTAAATATAACAAATAGGGGTCAGAAACAAGTTTTTCCAACTTATGAAGTCTTTTCCCAAATACAATTATTTACAATATGTAGTAGCACGCGCAATGAAATGATATAATATGTATATAATATGCATACAGATAAATATTTCCCAAATACAATTATTTACAATATGTAGTAGCACGCGCAATGAAATGATATAATATGTATTTATGACAACCACTATACCTGTAGATTAAATATAGTGAACAGAGTCCTAGCTAGTTTGCTAAATTAAACAAACACTGATTTGTGGAAAAGGTCATTTAATCATTATCATAAATTGCAATAAATTGCATATATAAAATTGTTACATAATATAACATAATCATGACTGAAATTATATAATAATTACATAACATCAAATGAATAAATGATATAAAATAGCAAAGGTGGGGACAAAAAAGAGCCCTGTTGAAAATAACTGGTATAATGATCTAAATTAAAATTGGGTGGTAAGGGGGAGGGATTTAAAAAAATTTCCATATAATTTCGAACATCCGAATTGGTCGGCAGTGTGTTTGCAAAAGTACGTGCGGTAATTACCGCGTATGCTAAGAATAGATGTTAACCAATCAAAGGTGTAAATTAATTGATCATGCACTGACCGTGTGAATTTACACACATTGTTCGGCAACAGGTTTGCAAAGAAACATGACCACGGATTTTGAAATAGATGTTGACCAATCAGGAGTGCACATTAATGGATCATGCACTACTGACCCTGTGAAAAAACCGAAATTTTACAGAAATTGCATCATATATAATTATACCAAGGATTTATATAGTAGGAAGGATATGAAACTTCGGGAGATTTAACATAGATTGTATGTAAGTATGTTGAGT
>MJUT01021007.1:0-10857 GCA_002080005.1 Gigantidas platifrons | reverse complement strand
TCTTAATCTTAACAAGAAGACATCTGAATGTATTTAGAAAGAACTGGTAAGTAGCTAAACAATATTTATCACTTCAGACGACGTGTGTTACAAATAACAGATGGCATAGATAAGCCTGGTGGACTCGTTTGGGAATTAGTCGTTAGTCTCTTTGTTGTATGGCTGGTAGTCTATTTTTGTGTTTGGAGAGGAATCAAGTGGTCGGGAAAGGTAATTCGAAATAACAACAACATGTTGAAAAGATATATTAACACAGTAAACCGACATCGCATTTCCGGTTCAAAGGTTAACAATTAGTCAAAAATTGCGCACGCATTGATATTTACAACAAAAAAGTTATATTAACCCAGTATACCAACAGCGCATTTCCCGTTCAAATGTTTTCAATTGGTCAAAATTGCGCACGTATTGATATTTACAACACACGTTGTATTTTTGAATCACTTTGGTAATCATGGTGCCTACATGCACAAGAATACTGGTATGATATCTTGGTGATGATTCAGCACCAGTGGTAATTAATGAAAGGGTACATCGACACAAGTAGCAAACCAATAGAACTTAACGCTCACTTTAGCTACATGTGTGTGGAAATTATACTTATGCCGTGAATATATTATTTTCTTCATTATAATTTGTTTTCCCAGTTTGGTATTTTATTGTTTCTAGAATGGTCTTATGGTATTTTATGTTTTCATTGATTTTTAGGGCATTGTTTTAATGATTTGGACATTTTATTTTCGAATTGGCTTTGCCTCTTCGGTACATTGTGTATATATTTTTCTGTTAGGTGGTGCTGGTGGAGGGATTTTTCATTTACCTACATTCCATTTTTTTTTCACAAATCCTTACGTGCCAGCAATAAATAACATCCACTCACTCACTCACTCACTCACTCACTCACTATTTGATCATATATTTTTTTAGGGTTAGTCTTAAATACATAATGACATTCGTGAATAAAAATTTCATATGTAGACATTGGGGGTATTTATTAGTTATTGGTGCATTGGAGGATGACATTCTTCAAATAGAATTAATTTTAGAATATTTTATTCATTATTCATTAATGAGCTATAATAATATTTCACTTACTTATTCGTGGGTTTTCATTTTTGAATTTATTAGATAGATAGTTTGATAGATCTTTTTCGATTAAATATCAACATTACAGTGTATATACAATACATACAATAAAAGTCTCATCAAAATTACCTTCCATGCTAAAATCTAAATTCTTTTAAATTCTATGAAGGTTGATATCTAATCTAGGATAACCCATAAAGCCATCATGGCTTATTTCCAATGGGGTCCTATAATGTAAAAATACTTGTTTAGTGACTAAGAATTCATGACTTTGGCAGGTTTAAAATGTATAACTTTAAAATATAAAACAGTACCCTATTAACATACACATTAATTATTAATAAAATAATAAAACCATCACTAGATTCCCTACTACTGTATTTAGACAACAAGTCTTTGACCCCTGATTTAAACGCCTCTGAATTCCTGATACATTTTAAAGAGACTGGTAAAATATTCCAATCTTTTATCCCATTTTAATAAAATGTCTGAAATTGTTGGGTGTGTCTAAAAGTCGGTCTCGGTTCCGGTCTTCGGTTATTGTTCGCTGTCTAAAAATTGGTCTCTCGGTCTCGGTTCCGCCATAAAATATCTAGTTTTGAAGGGTAATAAAATCTTTTTGATAAACTATTTCAATTGCAATAACGTCATGAAATATGTCTTTTGTGATTTTAAAAGAAATATTATTTATAACTACCCTACTACAGATTTTTTATTAAATAATTCAATGAAACCGAATAAACCGGAACCGAAAATATCTTTTAAAATCACAAAAGACATATTTCATGACGTTATTGCAATTGAAATAGTTTATCAAAAAGATTTTATTACCCTTCAAAACTAGATATTTTATGGCGGAACCGAGACCGAGAGACCGATTTTTAGATAGCGAACCGGAACCGAAGACCGGAACCGAGACAGACTTTTAGACACACCCGAAATTGCTGACCCTTTACAGGTGGAACAAAAAAGTCATATTCACTAGATCTTGTACGATGGTGGTAACAATCTCGAACCTTAGTAAAACATTTGTTCATATAATGAGGACTAATTTTGTTATAAAATAAAATTAATCACATGATTGAGTCCAAGTTGTCTCACTCTGTTTTCTATATTTAAAAAAACAATACTAGAAAATATATTTTGATCCACACTAGTTATATTATCCATATTCTTAATATATCGAAAAGTTTTATTTTGCAAAACCTGCAATTTATCTTTGTATTTTTTGCACAAACTAGCATACCATGATGAACATGCATAATCGAAATGGCACTGAATTAAAGCTGTATTTAAGGTTTTTCTAGCATTTTCTACTAAGCATCGTCCCTGTCTGTATAGGAACTTCAGTCTTGAGTTCACTTTTTTAATAATATTATTAATTATAATTTCCCCAGAAAGAAATTTGTCTATATTAATGCCCAAATATTTCACACTACTTTGCTCTGTAATATTATGCTCATTACAAGTAACTTGAAATTTATCAACTTTTATAAGTTTACGTTTTGAGCCAAACAAAATACATTCTGTTTTTCCCAAATGCAAAGATAATTTGTTATCTATTAGCCACTGACTACAAGACTGCAGTTCCTTTCCCAGTTTTTCTTATATTACATCAGGATTCCTATTAGAGAATAATATTGTACTATCATCTGCATACAATAATAGTTTGCAGTCTGAACTAATACTAATTGACATGTCATTTACATAATATAGAAAAAGAAGAGGTTCCAAGATACTACCTGTTAAATAAGACTCAAACCATTTTGTTGATTTAACTCCCATAGTTTGTAATTTACTACATAATATATAATGATCAACTGTATCGAATGCTTTCTGTAAATCAAGCATTATCATACCAGTGTATAGTCCCTTTGATGACTGGGTTTTTATATGATCAAGTAAATGTATTAAGCATGTATCAGTAGAATGTGCAGCTCTAAGCCCTGACTGAAAATTATATAAAAGCTTATTATCAACTAAATATTTTTCAAACTGAATATAGACTGACTTTTCTAGAATTTTTTTATACGACTACTAAAATACTTACAGGCCTGTAATTTCCAGTTTCTAGTCTACTATTCTTTTTAAAGATTGGACAAACTCTAGCAATTCGTAATATTCGTAATATTTGATATGCCCGTAAACATATTAAGCATCTACGTCAAAGATCAATCTACCTATCCATTTTGGTTTTGGTATTTTCCAGGTTGTTATGTATACTATAAAGATTTAAACCCTAACATACAATGTATCTTATTTAGCTATAACAATAGCTGCGATATAAACTAACGGGAACATGTCGGAGGATACCATTTACACAACGTTTCTTGACAGTGTAAAAAAAGGGAGTAGAGCTATGGTGTTTAACGCCACTTTCAACAATATTTCAGTTTTATTATCTAGGCGGTTAATTTATATTGTCAAAAGGAAAGCAAACCTGTGGTGAATTTGATTTAGATAAACGGTAGAATATACGGAAGGGGCAATAAAAAAAAGACTATTCAGAGAACACAATTAACTTGAACAAGACATGTATGCGCCCTATTACAAACAACTGGAGGTAATTTAATTGAATGTAAGTTGTGCATGTTTTGTTTTCAGGTAGTATATTTTACAGCAACATTTCCGTACGTTATACTGACAGTACTATTAATCAGGGCAGTAACATTAGATGGTGCTTTGTATGGTATAATATACTATCTAAAACCAGACTTTAGCCGGCTTGCTGACGCACAGGTAACATAGTTATCAGTAATATTTGAAAATAGTGATAACACTGTAAATTTAAACAAGAGATTCACAGTAGTTGGTTGCATGTCTACAGTATAGTACGAAATAGATAACTTATTGGATATATCAGCTTAGGTACCATTTATGCCGTATAAGAACCCAGAACGCCAAGTCGAAAAACTTTAGGACTTATTTTTTTCGCCTACTTCTATATATTTCAACATGGAACATACAAGTGTGATACCTGTTTCAAATAATTAATTAACATGGTAAATGGGTAATTTATCGTATCCTAAAATAATACGGGGGTACTACTACAAATAAATAAGCATAGACAAGTCTCATATGACATTACTAGTGAGTACAATACTGGGAACACATTGAAATACAATACATAAAAGCGAGGAAACTAAACGACAATTTCATGTTTGCCTTGAAATTACATTGTGTAGTATCTATTACAATGTATTTTTCATTCATTTTAAGATGCTATAAATATATTTGCTGCAAGATAAAGTTTGTCAGTGACTTACGAAAGGTAGGTGGTTTTCTCCGGGTACTCAGGTTTCCTCAACCATTAGAACTGACTACCACGACATAACTGAAATATTGTTGAAAGTGGTGTTAAACGCCATAACCCTAAACCTATTTGTTGTAAGTGCGTCATCATAATTTTGAGTTTATCACTAAATTGTATACAGAAACAATATTAAAACGTAATGAAGCAAAAACGTAGATATCTAATTTAGTGCGCATGACGCGTCTCTGGAATAAATTGCATATTAGCGCCTTTATTTTATAGGTATGGGTAGATGGCGGAACACAGATATTCTATTCCTATGCAATAGCCATAAGTATTATGATCACACTTGGTAGTTACAACAAATTTAACAATAACTTTTATAGGTACTGTTCTGACAAGATAAACATAATACTCGTACTAGTATATAATTGTAAGGATGTTTCCATTTGAAATATTGATGTATCATAACAATGGTGATTTTGGAATAGCTTGTGGTTCTAGCTTTGTCGTGGGAAGGGATTGTAATTCTATAACGATGCCTAAGATACTTAAAATTGTCTTTGATAAATCTTTAAATAATTATATTCACAAACATTTTATAAGATAAGATACACTAACATCAAACAAAATCCCGTATGTGGTCACAGCAGGTAAGCTTTATTTCATTTTGACGGTCCAATCATATTAAAGTATATTGACCAATCGGACAACAGCTCTAGGTTTATCGCTGATTGGTTTGTTGTATGCTACATGATGTGGTCCATTACGAGATGTCGTTAGATCACGTGCGTACCTAATATGAAACCCAACAGATGCACAAGTACAAGGGGGAATTATTGATAGATACATTGCAATGGGCCACCAACGAACACTCCTAGCAAACGAGTACAAATTCAATAGCTACTACAACTGTTACAAATTATCTTCAATGTGTGCGGTACGTGGCGTTGTCGTAGGGTAGATGTATGTCTTATTCGTCCCTCACAACCGATGGACTACCATTTTATTTAAAGCTTATAATTTTCTGTAATTGTATATAATATTACATGAAAAAAATATCAATATTTAATCATAAGCTGGTGCCTTTTACGAATAGACAGGGACGACTTGGAGCTGAAACAACAGCAATCGAAACACAAAGATAAAACAATTAGTAGAAAAGACCGACATATTTCTACATATAGTAATATAATGATGCATCTAAAATGCATTGTTCGACTTTAACGACTAACACTATTTCCATAACATGCTACTAATATTAACGAGGCCAGGATAAGGTACTGGTATTTTATGTCTCTCTCACTAACAAATAAAGATTTTAATTGGGGAAAAATGCTTTGCTCTCCTTTACAGATCACCTGATTCAAATGGTTTGGTGAGCTATCGAGCACTTGGTGTCCGTCGTCCGTCCATCTGTCATCGTCGTTTTTTTTCTTCCATTTCACATTTTGCTCATTTGCAAAAATTTTCAATTTCGTCTTGCTCCAACAAAAGGTCGCTATGTTCATTTCATGGTTCTGATTGGTTGAAGCATTGAAGCTATTCCACTCTGAAACTAAAAGTTCAAATACATTGTTAGTTGACACAACTAATGTAAATCATGTTCTCCATAAAAATATCATTATTTCGTATGGATCTAGAAAAAAAACAACATTGCTGCCATTGGAAATCATAAAGATTTGTATTTTAGTACACATGATGTTTGTGTGATCTTATATCAATATTACTCATATCGTCTTGATTCGGAAAAATATATGTCCGCCATGGACAACTTTTGTTTCCGATTGCCTGAATATTGTTAAATCTTCTCAGAAACGACAGGCGCAAATTATTTGTTGTATATTAAAAATGATACATGAGTAGCCTTCATTCAGATCTGGTTCTGGTCAAGAACGTGGTTGTGATGTGAAATTCATGTCTCGGAAACTCCAATATATCATAAACACAAAGAGTGTATGAATAAAGAGGTGAGCGGTCCAGATTCTGGTGAGACTCTCATTATTCTTATCTTTTTACCATAGGCAATGCATATTTATTGCAACTGCAAACAGCGGTACAAGTGTGTTTGGAGGCCTTGTAGTTTTTTCCGTTTTGGGTTTTATGGCTAAACAACAAAATGTGGATATAGCAAAAGTCGTTGACGCAGGTACGTGTTCTAGTGCTATAGTGACCCGGTCAATTCATTTACAAGTACATATAGTATAATTATATTATAGTAATAACATATTATTTTACATGTATCTGTCAATTGATATAATAAAACCGTAGATATGAAATGACGTATGCTTCAAAGTGAATCCATGACTTGAAGCTTATCTGATAAAAACAGATATATGTCCATGCATCTGTCGCTCTCAATCAACAATTCCTCACATCAAGGGTTCATGTCTTATTAACGTTATTTTGTGTTTGTTTGTCGCATAGTGGTGTCCAACACATATTGTGTTGTGTTTTTGTTTTTGATTGCCATTTCGTTATTCTCTAACTATTTCTTGATACGGAAATTTACTTAGCTACTTTAAATACATTTCGTTGTCCAGCAATTATACAGACAATGGATCAGACACAAGTTATAAACTTGCGAAGTCTTCTCCGTAACATATAAATAACTAAAAAGACAATATATTACGAAAGCATAACATTATTACGAGATTAACTTAGTACATAGGCACTACAAATAACCGCATCTCAAAACAACAACATACGTCATCAATTATGTTAATCATCCTACAGTTTTAACCTCACATAGTTCCGTCTTAAACTAATATGTAGACATATATTTGGTTAAATCAGAATTAATAAAATCTACGGAAATTAAGTTTTAGTTTCAACAATATTTCATTTATATCATGGCGGTCAGTTTTATTGGTGGAGGAAACCGGGGGATCCAGAAAAAACCACCGACCTGTCACAAGTCACTGACAAAGTTTATTACATAATGTAGTACACCTCGCTCTGATCGAGATTCGAACTCACAACTTCAGTGGTGATAGGCACTGATTACATATGTAGTTGTATTTAATACTACTACCATATGATCACGACCACGATGACACTTACTGAAATTATTTAAGGATTGATCGCAACTTTTGTTCGGTTCATACACACCGTGTAACTCTCGTAACGGGTTACGCAAGGGTGTGTACAACCTGATTGAGGTTATTTCGAATGAACCGAACAAATAATTTCGATCAATCCTTATATATTAATTCAAACTTTTTTTGTTATGATATTGAAAGATATAATTATTTTTCAAAATAAGTCAAATAATCGGAAATAAATTTAAATAACCCCAAAGGTCCTTCATTTAAAGAAAATCACCTGATGACAACGGCACGCGACGCTTTGAGAACGACGTCTATTTTTAGATTCCGCACATTGACAAATAACCTCAACTTTTTAAACCAATCAGAACACGTATAAAATGACATGTGACTTTAAAATTAATTGATTATGCCATGTACATAATAATGAGGTGATAGTGTTATCAATTCTAGAGATAAAATCTATTACAGGTCCTGGGCTTGCCTTTATTACATATCCTAAAGCTGTGACACAGATGATGGCTGCACCATTGTGGTCAGCTTTGTTTTTCTTTATGCTCTTTTTGATTGGTATTGATAGTGAGGTAATGTATATATTGTATTTGTAAACTCCATGTATGCTACTAAATGTAGAGTTGTTTCCTTGAGATAAACAAAATGAAAAAGAACTCTTCCGGACTTATAAAGTTCAGAAAAGTTATTGAACTCTGAACGTCCTGGTGGGGTTTTCAACAATATGTAAACATTATCACTGCTCATTTTGTTTTTTCTAAATTTCCGTCTAGACAAAACATGAATACTACACACATACCTAAATTCCATATTATTTACTACTTGTCATTCTAGGGTCATCTCTTTTACTTATTTATTTACTTTTTTATTTATATAATTATTACTTATGTATAGGGTATTATCGTGATTAATAGACTGCCGAAGGGACAGTCTATCTATCATGATGATGCCTTATACATAAGTAACTATTATTTTTTATTGCATTGAATGAAATAAGACTTTTTAAATAATTTGCTCATTTCAGTACATGTACATGTTGTATATTGACGATGGATATCCGTTGCGTTTACAAAAAGGGACGCAACTCTAAAACCTCGAGCGGTCATTAACATCATAATGCCCGTGGTCATAATCATGTTAATGACTGGTAGATTTCTTTAAGGTAGATCAATGCATGCCACATGGCCATTTCTACACCAATGAAAAAGTTGAATTTAGAACTGAATCTTTATCTGCATTATAAAAATAGATCAGCGCAAACTCGTTTACAGCAAATGGTTATGACAAAGAAACAATCCACAACAATTTTGTTTTAGAAAAAAAAACAGTACGAAGCATCTAATAATAGAGGGGGAACAGTGGATTTTACTTCATCAAATTATTTCTAATTAAGAAACATTCCCTTGTGAATTGCTTAGGAAGATGAATTACGATGAAGCAGTTGAAATTAGGGGGAGGGTGTTCTTCTTAAGTGCGTGTCCTACTGCACATATATCTGCAAAGACTGAAATGGGAAATATGTGACATAATGTTTTCCTACTTTTCTATTAATTCAAAGTTTCAAATGATAATTATATCATTCTCTGTACCATCTATATATTGTTTTGTTGCCTTCTTCAGACATTGATAAAACTACATATGTCAACAAGTTCTTTTCGACAAACACGAAAACAAATAAAGCCAAACAGCGTGATTCCCTTCTTCTTAATACTTATTATGTTGCATGATTTACAAAATATATCATTACCATGATTCTCGTGGTATCTTTTAGTTTGTATTTTATGTTAATGAAAATACCACCTTCTTGTGTAATGAACGGCGTGTGCTCTCAACGAATGTGGTAAAATCGTGGGTCCGATCCTCGTTCTGATTGAAACAAAGACAATGAAATTGATATTTGCTGCTTCTCCGTTGAGCACGCAGCATTTTAAGGACTGGGAACATTTACTGACTGGTTAAGTGTCAGGATAGCATATCCGAATGGAGTGGGCTAGCACTACATGTATAAAAATCCAGATAAGCGTGTTCATCATCTTACCCAAATGTACCTAGCCATGATATAGCTCACTAAGAACTAAACATCAACCACCCAGTCACTAATAATAAACAATTACTCTCAACAATGTTAATTTTGTTCACAACCAATTACAGTAGGTAGAGAGCTTTAATTTATCAGTTACCAAATCCTATTCTACTCAGTTGACATTAAGATAAAAAAAATGTCTTGATGATGTTGATATATCAGTGGAAGATTTCTGGATTTTAATTTCAGTCATAATTATAAGCAAAAGATTCACGCGCAATGCAATTAATAGGATTGGTTCATTGTAAATTTTAATAGTGTATGTATGATTGAATTTCAGTTCGTCGCTGTTGAAAGTTTTATAACAAATGTTGTTGATTCCTTTCCAAAACGATTTAATACAGCCAAATCTAGAATGATATTAGTTGGTGTATATTGCGGTGGCAGTTTCTTAGTTGGTTTATGTATGGTATCGAGGGTAAGCTACATAATTTTTATAATTTCTATCTTTAAAACGTAATTTTCTGATGTTCTGCTGGCAAGTAGAATTTTGATTGGCTAACAAGGTACTTCCAAGACTTCATGGAAGAAGTGCGGTGACAGAAAATCAATAATCTCTCTCGCCTATGTGCTGTCTATTTACATTGTGCACAGCAGACGACGTCTCTCACCTATTGCTTGTCCTGTGTATTTCATACGGCACAGAAAAATCAATAATACATGTTGTGTATTTTTTTCCAAAGATACACATAATTTATATTTTTCCTATAATATGGACATACTTATTAATGTTGGAACATTCAGATAAAAATGTTATCAGTCTCGAGATGTCATATATCCCGTTTTAAAGGACAGTGGTTTTGTTAAAAGGTTCGGCTGACAACGTATAGAATTGTGAGGCAAGTTTTTTAAGATATACCAGATATGATATGAATTAATGTGATACAATTTATAGGATTATTTTTTGCACTTGTAATGTTATTTCAAAAATTTAAGGAACACAAATTGTGTAAGTCTTAAAAAAATAACAAATTCATATGATCATCAATAATTATTGGTGGATCTGCAGCATATTACTAAAACCTCTCATTATGGATTACGGTAAGGGTTATGGTGTTTAACGCCACTTTCAACAATATTTCAGTTATATCATGGCATGGTGGTCAGATTTATTGGTGGACGAAACCGGAGTACCCGGACAAAACTACCGACCTGCCGCAAGTCACTCACAAACTTCATCACATAATGTTGTATCGAGTACACATCGCCATTAGCGGGGTTGGAACTCACAACTTTAGTGGTGATAGGCACTGCTTACACAGGACCACGACTACAATGGCCTCCTCTCATTATGAATTTACCTTTTGTTTATATTTTAACATTATGTGGATGCTCTCTCTATGACAACGTTTGATTTGATTAAACTATGCCAAATG
>MJUT01020998.1:29930-42760 GCA_002080005.1 Gigantidas platifrons | reverse complement strand
AGTCAGATTGAAACTAGGTTTGGTATGTAATTGTATCTCATAAATATCTAGGTCAAGTTCGATAATGATGATTTTTCGACAAATCTAACCAGAGTTACTCCCCTTTCTTTACTTCAAAATGGTCCTTGGATGGTCCCCTTTCAGAATTATGAGTGATACAGGCTCACCTGACCCTCTAGTTTCCAGTAGTTTCAAAATTTAATCTTACGATATAACCTTGGCGTCGGGGGACCAGTGGCCAACAACCTTTTATATCAACTTTAAGTTGGGGCATCCGTTTTCTATGGACACATTCTTATTTTATTTATTAAAATATATTTCAGGAATAGGAAATTGATGTGTAGAAAAAACACTCTTGATTCCACCAAAAAGTTATCTGAAACTGATATCATCAACATGCGCTAGTGATTGATTGACAACATATTTGTTATGTTTGGTGGATGTGTTTTTCAACAGACAGTTGGCATACCTATGAGGTGATTTCAATTTTCCCATTGTGAACTTTCCATTTATTTGTAGCATTCCAACAGCATCTGCATATGAAGTATATATCTATCAGTTGATATGATATTCCAGAGGGTTCCTGCTAACAAGGAAGCTACTGAACCAAGCTGAAGTCATCACTTCAAAAGTTTTAGTCGCCACCATGACTTGGTTGACCATTATGGAATATCTGTGTCACAAATGACCACAGATATGTTCAACTTGTCGTAAACACTTCCCGGTCCTGTCGTCATTCATGACTTATCACCGGATTTGTAACTAGATTAACACGATGGGTGCCACTAGTAGAGCAGAAACTGCTTACCCTTCCGGAACACCTGAGTTCACCCTGGTTTTTAGTGGGGTTCATGTTACTTGATCTTTTGTTTTATATGTATGATTGTAGATCGTTGTTTGTTCTTTTGGCCATTCTGTTGTCTGTCCTTCGATTTACGGATTCTGATTACCCCTTTGGTATCTTCAAACTCTTCTTATTCTTTACCATGAAGGTGTACACTCTGCTCACCTCCTCAGACTTGTGATTAATTCTGGTTTAAATATTGCACTGTATTTCAATTGATGCAACCACCAGGAATGACGAATCCAATCAGATCTCCTTTAATACAATTATTTTTTAAGGTTCTATGGGAACGACAAATTTAACTTGAAGGGGGGGGTATGGTTTTTTTCCTAAAAAAATATTCCGATTCCCAATATTGCTGAAAAAAATATTCTGATTTTGGTGGAGAAAAACAAAATAATCATATTTTTTGTCATATAACCTATTGTTAAATTCTGGAGAAAAAAATTCGCGCCTCGCGCTACAAAAAAAATAAATATTCTAACTCTCATGTTGTCCGAAAAAAAAATTCTGAACGAAATAAAAAACCATAACCCCCCTGCAAGTTCAATGGTCGGTCCCTAATATATTTCTATTCAGATATGATTTTCTTCAGTTAATTGATTTCAGCTATTTTCCTCTGACAGTCAGAACAGGTAAAAAATTGACCCTTTTTAAGAGGGTGCAGATGATTTCTTATATCTTTTTTAACTGATTTTTTGCTATTTCTATTTCATAATCCTGTCAATTAAACATTCCATTATATTCTTTTAAAGTAGAAGACTTTGTACACCTTTTTAACTTCCTAAATTAAGGGACTGATGTGGTCATGATTGTAGGTTAGTTTGATTTACAACTACCTATATATGCAATCAATGCCTATCACCACTAAGTTGCGAGTTCGAATCTTGCACACGGTGAGGTGTACTCGATGCAACATTATGTGATAAAGTTTGTCAGTGACTTGTGACAGGTCAGTAAATTTCTCCGGTTTCCTCCACAAATAAAACTCAGTGATGATTTTTTTCAGTTATTTAACCGATTTCAGCTATTTTGTCGAAAGTTACTGGACATGGTAAGAACAGTTAAAAAATGACCATTTTGAAAAAGAGTTTAGATGGTTTCAGCTATTTTTCATACATTTTCAGTTATTTTATTTTCTAACCAGAATCATTCCTGAAAACCGAGCGCCACGATATAACTGGAATATTGTTGCAAGTGGCGTTAAACACCATAACCTCCTAACCATACTTAGTACTTTCTAAATTATGGCTATAAAGGGATGTGGTGCAAGTACATAACTTAAGAAATAATATGGTTCTTTTTACCACTAGTTCAAACCCACCACAGTGCCCGGGTGGCTCAATAAGTTAGGTAGTTGGATTACCTAACAACTCAATCAAGCCTATCACCAATACGGTGTGGATTCGCACCCAGCTTTGTAAATTACAAACCAGAGGCTCTCAAGAGCCTGCATAGTTCAACTGGTTATAAAAAGAACCAATTGGTCCTTTGTAAAAACTATGTCCTGCAGTGGTAGTCATCTTGGAATTCAGATCAACATAAAAAACACAGTTTGCAAAGGACCTTCCAATGATTGATGCAGTTTAGGTTCAATCAGTGCAATACCTTCAGAGAAGAAAATATTTCTGTATTTTCCCATATGGTCCTTTGTTAATACTATGACCTGTGGTGGCAGCCATCTTGGATTTCCGATCGGCATAAAAAAAACCTAACATTTTAGAGGACCTTAAAATGATTATTCCTGGGCAGTTTGGTTTCAATTGTCCAAGTGGTTTAAGAGATGAGGTGTTTTGAAACATTTTTCCCATAGGGTCCAATGTTAAACTAAGTCCTGCCATAGCCGCCATTTTGAATTTCATATTGGAACAAAAAACTTAAAATTGTAGAGGACCATCCAATGAACTTTCATGTACAGTTTGGCTTTAATCACATTTGTAATTTCTGAGAAGAAGGCATTTGAACATTTTCCCATAGGGTCCAATGTTAATCTATTTCCTGCAGTGGTGGCCATGTTGGATTTCCGACCGGCATAAAAAACCTCTATTTTGTAGAGGGTCTTCCAATAATCATTCATGGGCAGTTTGGTTTCAATTGTCTAAGTGGTTTCAGAGAGTAAGCGTTTTGAGACACTTTTCCCATAGGGTCCAATGTTAAATTAAGTCCTGGTGTAGCCGCCATCTTCCATTTTATATCGGAACAAAAAACCTAAACTTTGTAGAGGACCATCCAATGAACATTCCTATCTAGTCTGGATTCAGTCTGCTTTGTAGTTTCTGAGAAGAAGGCATTTGAACATTTTCCCATAGGGTCCAATGTTAATCTATGTCCTGCCGTAGCCGCCATTTTGAATTTCATATCGGAACAAAAAACCTAAAGTTTGTAGAGGACCATCCAATGAACTTTCGTGTACAATTTGGCTTTAATGATATTTGTAGTTTCTGAGAAGGCATTTGAACATTTTCCCATAAGGTCCAATGTTAATCTATGTCCTGCGGTGGCGGCCATCTAGGATTTCCGATCGTCATACAAAATAGCAACTTTGTAGAGGACCTTCCAATGATCATTCCTGGGCAGTTTGGTTTCAATTGTCCAAGTGGTTTCGGAGAAGAAGCATTTTGAAACATTTTCCCATAGGGTCCAATGTTAATCTATGCCCTGCGGTGGCGGCCATCTTGGATTTCCGATCGGCATAAAAACAGAAACTTTGTGAAGGACATTCCAATGATCATTCATTTACACTTTGGGTTCAGTCAGTTCATTAGTTTCAGAGAAAAAAATCTTTGAAATTTCAGCCAATCAGAGCATATTATTGGTCCTGGCAGCCATGTTGAATATCCGAATGGAACGAAAAACAGAAACTATGTAGAGGACAATCCAAGGAACATTCCTGCTAAGTTTGGTTCCAATTGGCCCAGTGGTTTCAGAGAAGAAGCTTGAAATGTGAAAAGTTTACAGACAACGGACGCCAAGTGATGACAATAGTTCACATGGATATTTGGTCCAGGTGAACTAAAAAGGGTGCACTCGACTCCCAGCCGCAAGTGATAAAGTTTATCAGTTACTTGCCCATGGTCAGTGGTTCTCTCAGGATACTCCTGCTTCTTCCATCACTAAAACTGGTCGCCATGACATAGCTGAAATATTGCTAAAAGTGGCATTAAACACAAAATAATAAACCAGATGAAACCCACCATCAATTTTGTCTCTTTCTGCAATTTTTTGCTGAGTCGTGGCCGATAGACACATTTGAAGTATGAAATCTAGTTCTTAGTATCAAAGACCATATTGTATGGAAGATAGGAGCTGTCACTGTGTCCGGTACATTCCTAAAATAGGTGTACAAACACACCACCTCAGGTCAATTTTGGTGTCATTTGGCCCAGAGTTTCAGAGAACACTAAAATTTGAAAAGACAACAATGGGCAACACATTATGGTAAAAGCCAACTTGGATTATGAAAAAAGAATTGGATATGTATGAAAATGTGGAAAAATGAATCTGATTCTTGATATTACCACATCCATTACATAAAAAACTCAAAAGGATTATAAGAATACAATATATTATTATGAAATTCAGTCGTCGATTGGCTCTGCCTGGTTCTAGAAATCTGTCAGTTATTAGGCTTCATAGCTATGTAACTGAGGTGGTTCTTTATACTGTCTTGTCAGTGTTTAGGTTCCATAGCTATGTAACTGAGGTGGTTCTTTATACTGTCTTGTCAGTGTTTAGGTTTCATAGCTATGTAACTGAGGTGGTTCTTTATATTGGTGTGTGATACTTCACTGTACTGATGATAAACTCTCAGTTATGATATATATTTTATTAACTTAATCCAACTATGTAAAAAAAATACAAAAACAATCAGCATACCAATCTGAATCCACAGCAGTAATTTTATGGTAATTTTCTCTAACTAATTAGTCTAGTAATTAATTATCGTACCAAATTTTACACAAATTTTTATACTTATAAAATACTGCAATTAACAGACATGTTGTGACATTGACATTGAGTAATAATATTGACTCCAATTAATACAATAGATATATACATAAATCCATTACATACATAGTGTGTTGGTACAAGACTTTGTATCAGGTCGAGCCTGTTGAGAACCAGTATCTCTACGAGTAGCTTTTGCGACGAGTTGTGAGTGATTGTTGTTTAACGCCAATTCAGCAATTTTTCAGCTATATCATGGCGAAATCAACTTAATTTTCAAAGAGATGATGACGAGATCCACTTTGTACAAGACAAAAAGATTGAGTTGGATTTTTATAGTGCTAGTGCACTGAAACAACAGTCCATGGGTAGACATATTGTTCCTCTCTGACACATTATTCTGATTCTAGGCCAACCAGTCTTTGCTCTTTTTCCTTAATGCTTCATGCTTAGCAGAGAAGTGACAAATATCAATCTGAAAGTCTTTTGTTTGACACTTTCGGGACTTGAATGCACGATCTACAGCACTCGAGGCGAGCATGATAACCATTACGCCAATGATGCTGTTACGACGAGTTGTGATACAGTTAGTTCACACAAGTAAGACCTGATACAAAGTCTTTTACCAACACACTATGTGTGTAATAAGGTTATCTAACATTTCAATAAAATCAAATTTTAACCAAATAGCTAGAGTCTCAGTGGGCTGAGCCTGTGTCACTCACCTTTCATTCAGTTTTGAGGAAACTTTATACAGAACCTTTCATAGGTGCTTCCTACCAAAGTTCGGTTCATGTGGCTACTCGTTCTCGGAGAAGATTTGTTTATCGAAATAACCAGAAAAGAATTGCCTATGGTGGCCATGTTTGTAAACGGATTGGGACTAAATGAGCATATTTATAGAGGACCTTCCATAGATGCTTTCTACCAAGTTTCAGTTCATTTGCCCAAGCGGCTTCAGAGAAGATTGTTTTTTAAATCGACCAATCAGAAACAAGAGTTGCCTGTGGTGGCCATGTTTGTTAATGGATCAGGGCAAAATGAGCAATCTTGATAGAGGGCCTTCCATAGATGCTTCCTACCAAGTTTCGGTTCATTTGGTAAAGGAGTTTCAGAGGGGAAGATTTTAGAAATCGGCCAATCAGAAATAAGAATTGCCTGTGGCTGCCACGCTTGTTAACAGATTGGGACAAAATGTGCAATCTTGATAAAGTACCTTCCATAGCTGCGTCTTACCAATTTTCAGTTCATTTGGCTAAGGGGTTTCAGAGGTGAAGATTAATATGTGAAAAGTTAACGGACGACGGACGCCAAGTTATGGCAAAAGCTCACATTGCCTTTGGCAAGGTGAGCTAATTACGAAATTCAGTCATCGAATGGTTCCGTCTGGTTCTAGAAATCTTGTCAGTTTTTAGGTTTCATAGCTATGTAACTGGGGTGGTTCTTTATATTGGTGTGTGACATAAATTCCTAGTTATGATATATAATTTATTAACTTAATCCACAACAGTAATTTTATGCTAATTTTTTCTAACTAATTAGTCTAGTCATTAATTATTGTACCAAATTTTACACATATATCTATACTCTTATAAAATACTCCAATTAACAGACATGTTGTGACATTGACATTGAGTAATAATATTGACTCTAATTAATACAATAGATATATATAGAACCATTACATACAAAAGTGTGTTGGTACAAGTCTTTGTATCAGGTCGAGTCTGTTCTGTAAACCAGTATCTCTACGAATCTTGATAGTGACGAGTTGTGAGTGATTGTTGTTTAATTAACGCCAATTAAGCAATTTTTCAGCTATATCATGGTGAGATCAAGTTAATTTTCAATGAGATGATGACGAGTTTTCTTTGTACTGATATCAACATGCTGAGTTGGATTTTTATAGTGCTAGTCACTTCAATCGGACACATTATCCTGATTCCAAGCCAACCAGACATTGGTCTTTCTTCTTAATGCTGCATGCTTAGCACAGAAGTAACAAATACCAATTCAATGAAAGTCTTTGGTTTGACACATTCGGGACTCGAACGCACAATCTACAGCACTTGAGGCGAGCACGCCAACCATTACGCCACCGATGTGGTTATGACGAGTTGTGATGCAGCAAGTTGACACAACCGGTAAGACCCGATACAAAGTCTAGTACCAACACACTATGTATGTAATAAGGTTGTCTAACATTTCAATATAAACAAATTTTAAACAAATAACTAGAGGCTCAGTGGGCTGAGCCTGTGTCAACACCTTTCATTCAGTTTTGAGGAAACTTTATACAGAACCTTTCATATGTGCTTCCTACCAAAGTTCGGTTCATGTGGCTACTCGATTTCAGAGGAGAAGATTTTTTTAGAAATAACCAGAAAGAAGAATTGCTAATGGTGGCCATGTTTGTGATGCGGCTAGTTGACACAACCGGTAAGACCTGATACAAAGTCTAGTACCAACACACTATGTATGTAATAAGATTGTCTAACATTTCAATAAAAACAAATTTTAAACAAATGACATGAGTCAAATTAAAATTAACAAATTTGTACAATACTCTGAGTGAAACTATATTGTGTACACATCACATTATTTGATGATGTTCCTTCACGAAAGTCACGTTACTTTACTTTAAACATATTTTATTGTCAAACAAGACAAATGGATAAGACACAAGTTGTAAACTTATGAAGTCTTCTCCGGTACATATATAAACATTAGCAATATTATTGACAATATATTACAAATACAGATAATATGAATAACTACTATAGCAAAAATTGAAGATAACATAACAGGACAAAAACAGTTCTATTGGTTGAAATATATAAGAGTCAGTTTTGTATAATACTTATATTTAAACACAAATACGAAAGTATATACAAGGTCGTTGTCATCTGATGTATGTTCAATATATAAATTTACTAGACAAATCTTTTAGAATTAACAATGTATTTTTGGATGAGCAAGAACAGTTTAGAGTTTTTGTCGTTTTCAAAAGAGGCATTTCCAAATAATATATATTCGATGCCTATATCAAAACCCAAATTACTCATGCCACGGAATAGTTGTATTCTGTGTCACGTTAATGTTCGAGATCACTTTCAGTGTCACTGTACAATGATCTACAATCGTCCGACACACTTTTTTGGAGAAATTTAGACAGTACAGTTACCGGAAATATTTAAACTATGTCCATGGAAATGAAAATATGAGTGAATTCGCGATATATACTATGAATGAATGATCATCAAACAGTCGCTTTGTTTATGTCGCTTATGTTCTCCCATGCAGTCTAATGATATAACGTCATGACAAATATCTCCTGCAATGTCACGCCATTCAGTGTACTGTGGTGATACAACATCTAGTACCAGACAGGCTACTTTCTTCAATTTCAAAGGAAAACATACATAATGTTAGATAATTATAACTATTTCTCTTATTAAATTAATATTTCTTTATTATATTATTTTTCACATATTCTATTATATTTTTTATGGTAACAATATTCATGTCATTTGTATCACAACAGAGTGTCAACAAATAAAGTATTAAAATATTAAATATTTGTTTCAACATGTCATTTTATGAATTTTCAAAACAATGATTCCAAAATATAAAATAATAAATCCAAAAGTCACTCGGTGATAGCTATATCATTTACAATTGGTAATGAGGGTCTAGCGAGTCTACAACAACATACATGTAATTATTATAATACATATTTTGTCAATTTTAATGTTCTCATAACTGAGCAAAATCTAGAGGCAAATAATATATAACATAGGTATAACAGTAGACATTCAGGTTAGACAACTCTATGTAATATAATTTTTTGCTTAGAAATATTTTGAATACAGTAGATATTTTGATAATATCTAACACACACAGGTAAAACAACCTAACCATCGTAAGCATCAAATATATGCAATATTTATATAATACAATAGTTACTGATATGGAGGGCAATATCAGGATATACAGACTTCCCAAAGGTTGTGGTCAGACCAGTGGAAATGCGGTTTGACTTTTTATCCAAATACACCCAAATACAGCTTCAAATTATATTATTTCTATTATTTTGAGATATTTTATGAATAATTAATGATTTATTAGCTCCTCTATCGTGGAAATGATATTTATATAGTAGTTACTGATATGGAGGGCAATATCAGGATATACAGACTTCCCAAGGGTCGTGGTCAGACCAGCAGAAATGATATTGCTCGAGCAGGTCTGTACCATGACCCAAGGGCAGTGTATTTATCTTGATATTGCCTATATGTGTCTATATCAGCATCCTAGTCTGTATCGCGAAATAGTGAAGGTCACATGAAGAGTGTTCAACCAATTAAATGTATGCTTTTTATTCTGATATGCAATATTCATGTTTATTTGTAGAGCTAGAATTTGAACCAGATGCAATATTTAAGTTCATGTCATAAAAAGTAGCTGTAATTCTCAATTAAATAAAAAAGAGTTTCAAGTTGCATATAGCTTTGTACATGTTTTGTGAATTTAGGGAAAATCTACTGATATATAGAGAATAATACATGGCAAAATCTGTATCATCCCGAGATACCAATATCATCCAGAGGGCCTTTAGGCCCGAGGGATGATATTGGTCGAGGGTGATACGGCATATGATACGGATTTTGCCATGTTTTATACACTTTATCATATATTTAAACAGGAGAGTATGCAGGGTAGGGGTACGATAAAGGGTAGGAGTATGATAAAGGGTAGGGGTACGATAAAGGGTAGGAGTATGATAAAGGGTAGGGGTATGATAAAGGGCAGGAGTATGATAAAGGGTAGGGGTATGATAAAGGGTAGGAGTATGATAAAGGGTAGGGGTATGCATCTGGCACTTTATCAAATATTCAAAACTACTGTATTTACCACTAAATATATGATAAATCTAAATAATATACCTACACTGTGTAACACATCCCGATCTGAATATCTGCACTATTTAAAAATATCTGTCAATAAAACATCATGCTGTACATGACCAAAATTAATACATGTATTTATCTTATATCTTTAACTCTAGGGGCTGTCATGGTGGTGATCGTATGTTAGTTGGATTTACAACTACCTATGCAATCAGTACCTGTCACCACTAATGTTGTGAGTTTGAACCCCGTTCGGGCGAGGTGTACACGATACAACATTACGTGACAAAATTTGTCAGTGACTTGCGGCAGGTCGGTGGTTTTCTCCGGATACTCCTGTTTCCACCACCAATAAAACTGACCGCCACGATATAAATGAAATATTGTTGAAAGTGGCGTTAAACACCATAACCCCTACCCTTGTTTAGCTCAAACATATCAAACAATAATTCATTGATCTTAACTAATTTTACAATGACAATGATCTGATGATAATGTAAACTAAAAATAGCTGTACATGTATTGTTTCTATTACAATAATCTTAACAATGAAATAATCAAAAACAAAATGTAAATTTATAGTCTTCTTACAGGACACTAGAACTAAGACTTGTTTCTTAATGAGCTTCTTATTTATTTTCTTTATAAGAAATTATTTTGCCTATTCGGTGCATGCATCATGTGCATTGGTATTTTTTTTCATCGCGTTCAATAAGATATTTTTAATATCTACCACACGTTTTATTACAGCAATATCAAGAGCAGTACGGCCATCTTTGTCACAGATATCTAAATCACATTTATTTTCAACTAACATTGAAACGACTTTTGTGTGCCTGCCTTCGACTGCCATAATAAGTGGAGTTTTCATCAATT
This sequence comes from Gigantidas platifrons, assembly GCA_002080005.1. NCBI lineage: Eukaryota > Metazoa > Mollusca > Bivalvia > Mytilida > Modiolidae > Gigantidas > Gigantidas platifrons. The sequence continues at coordinate 32,182 of MJUT01020998.1, read as the reverse complement.
TGTCGCACTGATTAATATTACTATTTCTTTTCAGAAAAAGTTCAGCTGCATCAACATAACCCTCACTACACACCCTATGAAGTGGAGTTTGTCCATCAGCATCACAGATATTAACACTACAGTCACTGTCTACCAAAAGTATAAAAACTTCTTTAAACTGTGTTTCCAATCTAGGGAGGAAGCACATATTTATAAAAAGTTCACTGTTAAAAACAATGTTTAGTGCATTTAAGCCATTTATATTCAATACGTTTACATCACAATTCATTTTGATGAGTAGCTTAAGAGCATCGCTATGATATCCTCTACAAGCATTAAATAATGGAGTTTCACCCATTTTGTCACGCTGATCAATGTCAAGTTTATTTTCGAGTAGAAGTTTAACAATCCCTGTATTCCCTAGTTTACACACAGCATGTAGTGCAGACTGTCCAGCATCATCAAGAACATAAACACTACATCTTTTATTGATCAAAAGTTCTGCTATATCAACCCTGTCGCTTTCATCGTAAAGCATATCATAGTAAAACACATCATACATAGCATGTGTTGTACAAACAGCATGTAATGCACTACGCCCAATTTTATCTGTGATGTCCATTTTACAATTATTATTCATTAGGGATTTCACAACATCTTTATGACCTTCTTCACAAGCAAGAAAAAATGGTGTTTTATTCAAGTTGTCACATTGGTTGACGACACACTTATTTCTGAGTAATATTTCTACAAGTGCTACACTTCCTTTATAACAGGCAATGTGTAATGGAGTCTGAAAATTCTTATCTGATATGTTTACATCACATTTTTTGCCAATTAATAAAGTTAAAATGTCTTTGTGACCTTCTGTAAATGATTTAAATCCCAGATAATTCCTATGACTTCTATCACATCCACTACAAACAGCATGAAGTACTGTTTGCCCATTAAGACTGTGATAAAATATTTCACGTTTACTTTCAATTAACAGTCTGACAATATCAATGTATCCTTCTTCACATGCTATAAATAAAGGTGTCTTCTTTGCCTTATCACATTGATTGACATTACTATTATTCCTCAACAGAATATCAACAATTTCAGTTTTTCCATATACACAAGCAACATGTAATACAGACTGTCCTTCATTATTAAGAACATTCACGTCACAGTTTTTGCGCAATAAAAGCCCAATAATTTCAATACAACCATTTTTGATTGAATACGTGCCTTGTGTTTTATTTGGACGAAATTTTCCACAAGTTGCATGCAGTAAGCCGTTTCCTTCAACATCAAGAACATCTATCATACAGTTATCCTGGTTAATTAACATTTTAACAATATCTACATGATCAGACTCACATGCATAAAATAACGGGGTTTTCATCTCCTTGTCATTAAGGTTTTCATTACAATGACGTTTTAATAAAAGTTCAACAACATCAGAATGACCCTCTCTACAGGCATAATGAAGTGCATTACAATTATCAAAATCAATAATATTCACATCACAGGCTTCATAACTTAGTAACAGTTTAACAATATCAGGTTGACCCTCTCTACAGGCATAATGAAGTGCTTTACGATTATCACAATCAATAATATTCACATCACCGGCTTCATAACTTAGTAATAGTTCAACAACATCAGATTGACCCTCTCTACAGGCATAATGAAGTGCATTACAATTATAACAATCAATAATATTCACATCACAGGCTTCATAACTTAGTAACAGTTTAACAACGGCTTCTTTATTCCAATCACAAGCAACAATAAAAGGCCGTTGGCCACTGGTCCCCCGACGCCAAGGTTATATCGTAAGATTAAATTTTGAAACTACTGTAAACTAGAGGGTCAGGTGAGCCTGTATCACTCATAATTGTAAACACCTCTGCATTTTGAAGTAAAAAGAGGGGAGTAACTCTGGTTAGATTTGTCGAAAAATCATCATTATCGAACTTGACCTAGATATTCATGAGATACAATTACATACCAAACCTAGTTTCAATCTGACTTTTTGTTCACAAGTTATAATTTGGAAACCAAAATATTAGCAATTTTGAAGTAAAAAAAGGGGAGTAACTCTGGTAAGATTTGTCGAAAAATGATCGCTATCGCACTTGACCTAGATATTCATAAGATACACTTACATACCAAACCTAGCTTCAATCTGACTTTTCATTCACAAGTTATCATCTGGAAACCAATTCGGGACACACAGACAAAGTATAAAAAGGGATGTAACTCTGGTAAGATTTGTCGAAAAATGA
>MJUT01020987.1:38620-50839 GCA_002080005.1 Gigantidas platifrons | reverse complement strand
CGAAAAGTATTAAAATTTTGAAAATTTGATGAATAAAGGGAAATAACTCCAAGATGGGTAATCAGATTTACTTCAAAATTGCAGTGTAGGTAGATCAAGACATGCTGCACATTTTTTTGCAATTTAAACTTGACATCTATCTCTTATAGTTTTTGAAATACAAGACGAAAAATTTAAAAATTTTGGAAATTTGATGAAAAAAGGGCAATAACTCCAAAATGGGTAATGGAATTTACCTACAAATTGCAGGGTAGATAGATCTCAACATGCTGCACATTTTTGCAATTAAACTTAACATCTATCTCTTATAGTTTTTTAAATAAAAAACGAAAGTATAAAAATTGTGAAAATTTGATGAAACAAGGGCAATAACTCCAAAATGGGTAAAGGAATTTACCTAAAAACTGCAGGGTATGTAGATCTCAACATGCTGCACATTTTTGCAATTTAACCTTAACATCTATCTCTTATAGTTTTTGAAAAAAGGACGAAAATTATTAAAATTTTGAAAATTTGATGAATAAAGGGAAATAACTCCAAGATGGGTATTAAGATTTACTTCCAAATTGCAGGGTAGGTAGATCTTGACATGCTGCACATTTATGGAATTTGAACTTAACATCTATCTCTTATAGTTTTTGAAATATAAGACGAAAAGTATTAAAATTGTGGAAATTTGATGAAAAAAGGGCAATAACTCCAAAATGGGTAATGGAATTTACCTACAAATTGCAGGGTAGATAGATCTCAACATGCTGCACATTTTTGCAATTAAACTTAACATCTATCTCTTATAGTTTTTGAAATAAAAAACGAAAAGTATAAAAATTGTGAAAATTTGATGAAACAAGGGCAATAACTCCAAAATGAGTAATGGAATTTACCTAAAAACTGCAGGGTATGTAGATCTCAACATGCTGCACATTTTTGCAATTTAACCTTAACATCTATCTCTTATAGTTTTTGAAATAAAGGACGAAAAGTATTAAAATTTTGAAAATTTGATGAATAAAGGGAAATAACTCCAAAATGGGTAATGGGATTTACTTCAAAATATCAGTGTAGGTAGATCTTGACATGCTGAACATCTTTACTCTTTAAACTTAACATCTATCATATCAAATATCATTGACCTATCTCGAAAGACAAAAATATTATGGCCCGGACAAGAAAATACTATTTAAAAAACAATTATTTGACATTGAGGTCATAGGTCAAGGTCCTACGAAGGTCATTGTGGTACGCGACACACCGCCTTATGGTCATACACCCACATACCAAATATCATTGACCTATCTCGAAAGACAAAAAAAGTTATGGCACGGACAAACAAATACTATTTAAAAAACAATTATTTTACCTTGAGGTCAAAGGTCAAGGTCCCACGAAGATCATTATCGTACGTGACACACCATCTTATGGTCATACACCCACATGCCAAATATCATTGACCTATCTCGAAAGACAAAAATGTAATGGCCCGGACAAGAAAATACTATTTAAAAAAACAATTATTTGACCTTGATGTCAAAGGTCAAGGTCCCACGAAGGTCATTATTGTACGTGACACGCCGCCTTATGGTCATGCACCCACATACCAAATATCATTGACCTATCTCGAAAGACAAAAATGTTATGGCCCAGACAAGAAAATACTATTTAAAAAACAATTATTTGACCTTGAGGTCAAAGGTCAAGGTCCCACGAAGGTCATTATGGTACGCGATACACCACCTTATGGTCATGCACCCACATATCAAATATCATTGACATATCTCGAAAGACAAAAATGTTATGGCCCAGACAATAAAATACTATTTAAAAAACAATTATTTGACCTTGAGGTCAAAGTCCCACGAAGGTCATTATTGTACGCGACACACCTCCTTATGGTCATGCACCCACATACCAAATATCATTGATCTATCTCGAAAGACAAAAATGTTATGGCACGGACAAGAAAATACTATTTAAAAAACAATTATTTGACCTTGAGGTCAAGGTCAAAGTCCCACGAAGGTCATTATGGTACGTGACACACTGCCTTATGATCATGCACCTACATACCAAATATCATTGACCTATCTCGAAAGACAAAAATGTTATGGCCAGGACCAGTAAATACTATTTAAAAAACAATTATTTGACCATGAGGTCAAGGTCCCACGAAGGTCATTATCATCCTTCCCTCCGGCTATATCTACCTGCTGGCTCCATAAACAACACTCGTATCAAAGTCCGCGTGAGCTGAGCAGGACTTATCAACAGTCAGCAGGAGTTCTCCTAACATTTAAATGATAATTCCTGTGAAGATGGCAAAAATAAATAAAATTCATCTACACCATTAGCTAGTTAACATTATTTTTTAAAACATATATCAAATTAAGAACTGTCGCGTTAGAAATATCAACAAACATCGTCCTACAAAAATGTACTTTACACAATTCTTGATAACCTCTCCTCAGACGTCATAATTTTTTACGTCATAAAGGAGGTTGTGACCGTCATGTTTTCTAAACCGGAACGGCATTGGTAAGCAAAACCTTTAATGAAAATGGGTGACTTTGATGTTTGTAATAAAAAAAAAAATGAATATCCCCATTAAAGGGAAAATCCAACAATCTTAACATTTATATAAATCTGTAAAAATGAATGGTATATTTTGCAAACTACTTATGAACTGCGGTTTTGGGGAAGCGTATTTTGAATATTTTGAATCATGTAATTTTTCCCGTTAAAAATACAAATATAGATGTATCCGTGTTTATGGTTGATTTAAGGATGATAAACATGTCATCTGAATGTGAATATAATTGATACTGAAAAATATCAGCCTGCTCGACAGAATATCAAGTTTGTGACTCGTTCGCTTCGCTCACTCGCCAACAAACTTCATATTCTGGCTCGGCAGGCTGATACTTTCGGTATCAATCAATTCCCATCCAGATAACATATACTTATTGTACGCGACACACCGCCTTATGGTCATGCACCCACATACCAAATATCATTGACCTATCTCGAAAGACAAAAATGTTATGGCACGGACAAGAAAATACTATTTAAAAAACAATTATTTGACCTTGAGGTCAAAGGTCAAGGTCCCACGAAGGTCATTATGGTACGCGACACACCGACTTATGGTCATGCACCCACATACCAAATATCATTGACCTATCTCGAAAGACAAAAATGTTATGGCCCGGAAGGGGAGAAATAATGATGTGTCACTAGAAGAGTTTAATATTTGATTGTCTTAGTTTTACTGAGGGTTTAATTACCAGTTTTTCCATTACAGACAGGGTGGCTCCTGACTTTAACAGAAGGTCTACTATCTCTGTTCTGCTAGTCTCTTCTGCCCAGTAAAGAGGTGTCAGACCCTAAAACAATAAATATAAAACAATATTTAAACACAAACAATTCCTCAGTAAATAACATACATTTTGTCATTAAATCTTCACAAACAACACAACTTTATATTACAAGAGTATTTTATAAACAATTCAGTTGTCAAACAATTCAGTTGTCATGGTTACATAAAAAATCATTTTTCGTCAGAAATTTTGATAAAATTAACATTTTCTGATTCAGTTCAATCACACGATTAAAACAAAATGCTACACGACACGCTTGCTATTTTACTTTCTCTGTTTAAAATGACATTCAACTTGAAGGGATCTGTTCATCAAGAATTCAGTTTTATTGTCAAAATAAAAAAAAAAACATTTTTCGTCAGAAATTTTTATAAAATTAACATTTTCTGATTCAGTTCAATCACACGATTAAAACAAGATGCGACACGATACATTTCATATTTTATTTTCTGCATTTAAAAATACATTCGTCAAGAAAGGTTTCATCTGTTTTACTGACATCTTTATTTATAAACAATTCAGTTGTCATGAATTCATAAAAAAATCAATTTTCGTCACAAATTTTGATAAAATTAACATTTTCTGGTTCAGTTCAACCACACGATTAAAACAAAATGCCACACGACACGCTTGCTATTTTATTTTCTCTGTTTAAGATGACATTCAACTTGAAGGAATCTGTTCATCAAGAATTCAGTTTAATTGTCAAAATTAAAAAAAAAAAATTTCGTCACAAATTCTAATAAAATTAACATTTTCTGTTTCAGTTCAATGAGATAATTAAAACTAGATGCCACACGACACGCTTGATACTTTCTCTATTCCTTGTAGCAAATCAGTCTATTCAAGCTGTTAATGGCTGCCATCAAATCATATTTTTTTGTAACGTGGTCAATCTCTACATTTTCTGTTTCAGGAAAAAAACTAGGAAGAACTGTTTTAGATACCTAAAGCTTATGTCTCCCCTTAATGCGGCCATCTGTCACCTTTATTAAGCAGCCAGTTTTTGTCGGCCCTTAAGTGGCTGCTTAAAACAAGTTTGAATGTAGTTTCTGAAAAGAAGGCATTTGAACATTATTTTCCCCAAAGGGTCCAATGTTAATCTATGTCCGGCGGTGGTGGCCATCTTGGATTTCCGATCGGCATAAAAAACAGAAACTTGGTAAAGGACATTCCAATGATCATTCATATACCGTTTGGGTTCAGTCAGTTCATTAGTTTCAGAGAAGAAGATCTTGGAAATTTCAGCCAATTAGAACATATTATTGGCCCTGGCAGCCATGTTGAATATCCGACTGGAACGAAAAACAGAAACTTTGTAGAGGACCATCCAAGGAACATTCCTGCTAAATTTGGTTCCATATTGGCCAAGTGGTTTCGGAGAAGAAGCTTGAAATGTGAAAAGTTTACAGACGATGGACGCCAAGTGATGGCAATAGTTCACATGGACCTTTGGTCCAGGTGAACTAATAAAGGATTCATATAATCAAACATAATCAAAACAGAAATGATATAATTCTGTATATTGAATTATAGAAAAAACAAATTAAATTCCAACACAATTTTTGAAAATAAATTTAGAGCAAAGAAACAAAACAGTAATTTTGTATGACCCTTAAATATAAACACTAGTGAGATATAGCAATGTGAAATTCCATCAAAATTTCAGTTTTGATGATCGTTAAACCAACATCGATCGATGATCAATGATCCATAACAATTAACTTTTCAGACTAGGATTACACTACAAAATATTTCAAGAGCACATGTACAATTGATAAAGTAGTTAAACTTTAAATAACATTTTATCATGCAAAACTTTAGTAAGAACTTAGAATTTTTCACTGGTAGTGTGTTGACATAGAAAAGATAATATTCATTTTTATATTATAAAATAAACCTGTCATTTATTATTTGAATAAAACCAAAATAGTTTAATTTAAAGTCAGAAAGGACCAGAACAGTCAAGGAAATTAGGACTTTGAATCCACAGGACATTCGGTCCTGTGAACTATGAGGAATTACCAGACCGACAATAAAATAATATATATTTTTTTAAATACTAAATTTAATGATTGCATTAAACTTACAACCACAATCAGCAATATCTACTATTAAGACAGCGGCGTAAAGGTTAGAGTGTGAGTGCTCATGTGTTCGTGCTCCGGTCGGATCAGACCAAAGACTATATAATTTGTATTTTTTGCTTCTCTGCTAAGTATGCAGCATTAAGGAGATAGAGCAAAGACTGGTTGGCTCTGAATCAGTATAATGTGTCCAAGTGGGATGACAATTTGACACTATGTCCATAAATATATTATTGTATACAGCATGCAGGGATTTAGCCATGATTTTGAGGCCATTAGTCACTTTTGCCGAACAGATTTTTTTTTAAATTATGAATAAACAAGAATATAATGAGCTTACTCTTATAATCAGTTACGTTGCCTTATTGGTTAGTAATGGAGATTGAAAACCTCCTAGGATGGGAACATACTCTGTAAATTAACAACCAACTGATAAAACATAACATTGCCACTATTTTGATTTCAATACCTACCACACAAATTTTAATACTTCCCCCCCCAATTTTTGAAATATTCCTGTACTTTGGTCTAATGCCACACTAATTGTAATGACCCCATCCCCCAACCATTTTGAAATGTTACTGTACTTTGGTCTAATACCACAACAATTGTAATAACTCATATTTGTGTAGTCTTCACCAGAAAAAAAAATTCTGCCAGTTTTCCCAATGGTCCAACTTCTATATATTCTTTGTAGGAAATCACTATAGAACAAACGTCAAAAACTGAAGCAAGTTATAAAATAAATAATTATTTCTCAGACCTCATAATCAAATTGCAACAATTGGAATAAAAATACTGTAGTTTGTTTTTAATTGCAGACACCTGTCTGTTTGTAAATAGTTCTATAAATAGAACGCAATTGTTATCCGGATGCTGATCAATATATAAAAAAAACTCCTTGCATTCTTTTGTCGTGCAGTGCATTTCAACGAATTGTTGATGAAGAAAACTCTAGAGAATAATATTTTTTCGAAATACATGTACCACGATCACTGTAATCACACAAAATATTTTACGACATCAAAATTTTACGACAATTAAACTTGTGATTATTTATTTTAGATTTTTCTTGATCTAAAAATAACAAATAAAAGAGAATTAGAAATATTTTTTAAGTTCAATTTACCAAAAACTTCAATTTATCTATTCTTAAAGACAGCGGCTGACAAAAAAAATTACAGGACAGTCGGTCCGGTGAGTAAACAAAAACTACCGGACCGCCGGAAAATTTATCGGACGCGGTCCGTCGGTCCGATGCCAATTTCCTTGACTGCCAGAATATTAAATAATTAACAATAATGGATGTACATGTATACATGTAGAATCCTGAGGATTATCAGGGTTAGAAATTAAATATTGGAGATAGTAGTCCTTAGGTTATTAAAAACAATATTTGGACTAGTCTTCCATAATACTGATTAGCCTGTACACAATGCTAGGGGCATCCGGGGGCATGTCCCCCCTCCCCCTCCCCCCACAAAAAAAATTAATTAAATTAACAGAGGCTCTCAAGAGCCTGTATCGTTCACCTGGTTATAAAAAGAACCAATTGGTCCTACATGTATGTAAAAACTATCTCCTGCAGTGGTAGTCATCTTGGAATTCCGATCAACATAAAAAACACAAAGTTTGTAAAGGACCTTCCAATGATTGATGCACAGTTTAGGTTCAATCAGTGCAATAGCTTCAGAGAAGAACATATTTCTGTATTTTCCCCATATGGTCTTGTGTTAATACTATGAGCTGTGGTGGCAGCCATCTTGAATATCGGATCGGCATAAAAAACCCAAACTTTTTAAAGGACCTTCAAATGATTATTCCTGGGCAGTTTGGTTTCAATTGTCCATGTGGTTTTTAAAAGAGAAGAAGCGTTTTAAAATATTTTTCCCATAGGGTCCAAAGTTAAACTAAGTCCTGCCGTAGACGCCAATTTGAATGTCATATCGGAACAAAAAACCTAAAGTTTGTAGAGGACCATCCAATGAACATTCATGTACAGTTTGGCTTTAATCATATTTGTATTTTCTGAAAAGAAGGCATTTGAACATTTTCCCATAGGATCCAATGTTAATCCATGTCCTGCGGTGGCGGTCATCTTGGATTTCCGATCGGCATCAAAAACAGAAACTTGGTAAAGGACATTCCAATGATCATTCATTTACCGTTTGGGTTCAATCAGTCCATTAGTTTCAGAGAAGAAGATCTTTGAAATTCCAGCCAACCAGAACATATTATTGGCCCTGGCAGCCATGTTGAATATCCGACTGGAACGAAAAACAGAAACTTTGTAGAGGATCATCCAAGGAACATTCCTACTAAGTTTGGTTCCAATTGGCCCAGTGGTTTCAGAGAAGAAGCTTGAAATGTGAAAAGTTTAGACGACGGACGACAGACGACGGACGACAAGTGATGGCAATAGTTCACCTGGACCTTTGGTCCAGGTGAACTAAAAATTAGATGCAAAAGGCTGGAGTGTAAATGAAGCTTGAACAATAATACCCCCAGCAATGCCGCCTCTAATATCAGTTACAGAGACGACCTTCCATAGATGCTTCCTACCAAGTTTTAGTTCATTTGGCTGAGGGGTTTCAGAGGAGAAGATTAAAATGTGAAAAGTTATTGGACGACGGACGCCAAGTGATGGCAAATTTAATTATTAACAAGTGTGTAAAGTGTCATAAAAATCCAATAAGCCGTTTAGGAGGAGTTGCGCTTACAAGGTACATGCCCTCCCCCCTCCCTTTTCATGAAAGTATAAGTTGAATTATCTCCCCTTTTAAATTTTGGACAGCAACCATATTCCTTCATGCACTGCTGCAGGTACAGTTTAGTGTACTACAACTGTGTAAAGTTTCACAAAAATCCAATAAGCCGTTTAGGAGGAGTTGCGCTTTCAAGGTACATGGACAGACGGACGGACGGACGGACAGGGTGATTCCTATATACCCCCCCTCCAAACTTTGTTTGCAGGGGGTATAATAATAAAATTAAATTTTATAATAATATTATGTTTTAAGGAGATGAAAACTATTTTTGGATATGAGAAAAAAAAGATACTTTTGGTTAACTACTAGTTAGAACCCAGAAAAGAAAAATAAACAAGAATTCTGAGAGTATTGCACATAGCAATACATTGTCCCCTACTGGCTACAAAAATCAGAGGACCTAAAATATTAGAAGTATCACCTTGCAGTGAGTAGATTTTAAATTACAAGTTCAAGGGCCATAACTCAGCCAAAAATCATTCGACCAGAACAAAATTCGAACTTAAACTGTAACTCATCTAGATATAGCCACATACCAAATATCAAGTCAATATATCAAAGGACATAAAAAAAAAGTCTGGACAACTTAAAATTTGAACAAAAAATACAAGTTTAAGGGCCATAACTCAGCCAAAAATCATTTGACCGGAACAAAATTCGAACTTAAACTGTACATCATCTAGATATAGCCACATACCAAATATATCAAAGGACATAAAAAAAAAGTCTGGTCAACTTAAAATTTGAACAAATAATACAAGTTCAAGGGTCATAACTCAGCCAAAAATCATTCGACCGGAACGAAATTCGAGCTTAAACTGTAACGCATCTAGAAATAGCCACATACTCAATATCATGTCAATATATCAAAGGACGAAAAAAAAAAAGTTCGGAAAACTTAAATTTTTAATGTGACGGATGGACGGACAGACATACGGACGGAACCTAAAACTATAGTCCCCTTCAGCTTCGCCTGTAGGGGACTAATAAATAAATAAATGAGAAAAAAATATACATTGTAATAATAATAACTTAAGGTTTTGAATCACGCGTTCAGCCGCAGTTTTTCGAAACTTGGCAGTTTTGGCTTCATTTATATCAATGGATCTTATACAATGCATATGAAAATCTGACCTTTCATGGGATATTATTCTTAATGTTTTCAATTCTAAAACTGTCACATCCAGTGAAAAATGCACTTGAATTATTATCATTCCTGAAGGTGCAAAAACTGCACATCATTACATTTTTCTTGTCATACATCAACCAAGGGCGTCCTTTTTTCCAGCTTTCATGTCTTGAAAACGCAAGAAATACTGATGTAAGTCTTCGATTTGAGCCAACCAGGGCTTGAACCTATGATGGACATGGTTGGGTTCAATTACTTTAAAAAGTAATTAAATACTTTCAATTACATTGCAATATTTTTCAATTACATTACATTGCAATTACAGTGGTTTTTAAAAAGTATTTGATTTTTTTCAAATACTTTTAAAAAGTAATTAATTACATTGCAATTACATTTTAAATACTTTTAAAAAGTAATTAATTACATTGCAATTACATTTTAATTCCCAAAAATCAGAAAATTCACAAAATTTCCCAGATGTGGCACAGTGGTTGTGTAAGGCATAATTTTTTTCGGTGGAAAGAATTTAATATTAAATTTTATGTCAGGGTAAATATTTTATAATAAAATACTTTCCATTGCTATAAAAAAGTATCCGGATAATAAATTATACTAAGGTCTGTGTGTTATATTATGTCCGACGCTGATTATTAAATCACGAGACGCATCTGTAATATTAATACCTACACTCATAGATAAACCACCCGACCATCAAATGACCTAGTCCGGATAATATTTTATACTAAGGTATGTAATATTATTTCCGACGCTGATTTATAAATCACCCGACCCATCCGGAAAATATTTTATACAATTTACAGGTAAATAAATATACACGGAAAATATATTATAGCCAGAACCATGTCAATTTAAATGGCAGATTGAGTAGTATTCAAACCCATTATAAAATCAATAGTCATGTAAGTTGAAATATATTAAAAATTTGATTCATCGGTAACAGTAGATATTAAATAATGGAAGAAGAAGAATACAATGATATAGTTATATATATACATGACCAAAAGTACCTGCAATTTTACCATATGTTCTATTTTTAGTAACAGCGGCCATGTTGGTTGGAGCACGGCATCACCGGACACAATTTTAAAACTAGACACCCTAGTGATGATTCAAACCAAGTTTGGTTTCAATTGGTCTAGTACTTTCGGAGGAGAAGATTTTTGAAAAAGTTTACGACGTACGACGACGGACCCCGAGTGATGGCAATAGCGAACATGACCCTTTGGGTCAGGTGACCTAAAAACAATTATTTGACCTTGAGGTCAAAGGTCAAGGTCCCACGAAGGTCATTATGGTACGCGACACTCCGCCTTATGTTCATGCACCCACATACCAAATATCGAAAGACAAAAATGTTATGGCCCGGATAGAAAATACTATTTAAAAAACAATTATTTGACCTTGAGGTCAAAGGTCAAGGACCCACAAAGGTCATTATGGTACATGACACACCGCCTAATGGTCATGCACCTAAATATCAAATATCATTGACCTAGCTCGAAAGACAAAAATGTTATGGCCCGGACAAGAAAATACTATTTAAAAAACAATTATTTGACCTTGAGGTCAAACGTCAAGGTCCCACGAAGGTCATTATGGTACGTGACACACTGCCTGATGGTCATGCTTCCACATACCAAATATCATTGACCTATCGCGAAAGACAAAAATGTTATGGCCCGGACAAGAAAATACTATTTAAAAAACAATTATTTGACCTTGTGGTCAAAGGTCAAGGTCCCACGAAGGTCATTATTGTACGCGACACACCGCCTTATGGTCATGCACCAACATACCAAATATCATATTCACCTATCTCGAAAGACAAAAATTTTATGGCCCGGATAGAAAATACTATTTAAAAAAACCATTATTTGACCTTGAGGTCAAAGGTCAAGGTCCCACGAAGGTCATTATGGTACGCGACACTCCGCCTTATGTTCATGCACCCACATACCAAATATTGAAAGACAAAATGTTATGGCCCGGATAGAAAATACTATTTAAAAAACAATTATTTGACCTTGAGGTCAAAGGTCAAGGACTCACAAAGGTCATTATGGTACGAAACACACCGCCTTATGGTCATGCACCTAAATATCAAATATCATTGACCTAGCTCGAAAGACAAAAATGTTATGGCCAGGACAAGAAAATACTATTTAAAAAACAATTATTTGACCTTGAGGTCAAACGTCAAGGTCCCACGAAGGTCATTATGGTACGTGACACACTGCCTGACGGTCATGCTTCCACATACCAAATACCATTGACCTATCGCGAAAGACAAAAATGTTATGGCCCGGACAAGAAAATACTATTTAAAAAACAATTATTTGACCTTGAGGTCAAAGGTCAAAGTCCCACGAAGGTCATTATGGTACGCGACACACCGCCTTATGTTCATGCACCCACATACCAAATATCATATTGACCTATCTCGAAAGACAAAAATGTTATGGCCCGGATAGAAAATACTATTTAAAAAAACAATTATTTGACCTTGAGGTCAAAGGTCAAGGTCCCACGAAGGTCATTATGATACAAGACACACCGCCTTATGGTCATACACTTACATATCAAATATCATTGACCTATCTCGAAAGACAAAAATGTTATGGCCCAGACAAGATAATACTATTTAGAAAATAATTATTTGACCTTGAGGTCAAAAGGCAAGGTCCCACGAAGTTCATTATGGTACGCAACACACCGCCTTATGTTCATGCACCCACATACCAAATATCATTGACCTATCTCGAAAGACAAAAATGTTATGGCCCGGATAGAAAATACTATTTAAAAAAACAATTATTTGACCTTGAGGTCAAAGGTCAAGG
>MJUT01020987.1:17857-38504 GCA_002080005.1 Gigantidas platifrons | reverse complement strand
AGAAAATACTATTTAAAAAACAATTATTTGACCTTGAGGTCAAAGGTCAAGGACTCACAAAGGTCATTATGGTACGAGACACACCGCCTTATGGTCATGCACCTAAATATCAAATATCATTGACCTAGCTCGAAAGACAAAAATGTTATGGCCCGGACAAGAAAATACTATTTAAAAAACAATTATTTGACCTTGAGGTCAAAGGTCAAGGTCCCACGAAGGTCCCACATATCAATTGTAAACAATTTTAAACTCTGCAAAATACCTCTTTTCTCATTTTTCTATTCTAAAAGAAAAAGAAAACCTCCACTGCAATATACATTATATGATTATATACTGGAAAAGATTGTAAGAAGATTTAATTGTACTTTATTATATAGATTGTATGATGTTTTATATGTTATTATATTATTGTACTATATTCTGTATTGATGTATTTTGCAGTTGAGAAAAAAAAAAATAAATAAAAAAAAAAAAAAGGTCCCANAGAAAATACTATTTAAAAAAACAATTATTTGACCTTGAGGTCAAAGGTAAATAAAAAAAAAAAAAAGGTCCCACGAAGGTCATTATGATACAAGACACACCGCCTTATGGTCATACACTTACATATCAAATATCATTGACCTATCTCGAAAGACAAAAATGCTATGGCCCAGACAAGATAATACTATTTAGAAAATAATTATTTGACCTTGAGGTCAAAAGGCAAGGTCCCACGAAGTTCATTATGGTACGCGACACACCGCCTTATGATCATGCTTCCACATACCAAATATCATTGACCTATCTTGAAAGACAAAAATGTTATGACCCGGAAGGGGAGACATAATGGTGTGTCACTAGAAGAGTTTAATATTTGATTGTCTTAGTTTTACTGATGGTTTAATTACCTCTTTGTCCACTACAGACAGGGAGGCTCCTGACTTTATCAGAAGGTCTACTACCTCTGTACTGCCTCTATCTGCTGCCCAGTGAAGAGGTGTCTGACCCTAAAACAATAAATATAAAACAATATTTAAACACAAACAATTCCTCAGTAAATAACAGACATTTTGTAATTAAATCTTCACAAACAACACAACTTTATATTACAAGAGTATTTTATAAACAATTCAGTTGTCATGGATACATAAAAAATCATTTTTCGTCAGAAATTTTGATAAAATTAACATTTTCTGATTCAGTTCAATCACACGATTAAAACAAGATGCGACACGATACATTTCATATTTTATTTTCTGCATTTAAAAATACATTCGTCAAGAAAGGTTTCATCTGTTTTACTGACATCTTTATTTATAAACAATTCAGTTGTCATGAATTCATAAAAAAATCAATTTTCGTCACAAATTTTGATAAAATTAACATTTTCTGATTCAGTTCAATCACACGATTAAGATGACATTCAACTTGAAGGGATCTGTTCATCAAGAATTCAGTTTTATTGTCAAAATTAAAAAAAAAAAATTCGTCACAAATTCTAATAAAATTAACATTTTCTGTTTCAGTTCAATGAGATAATTAAAACTAGATGCCACACGACACGCTTGATACTTTCTCTATTCCTTGTAGCAAATCTGTTTATTCAAGCTGTTAATGGCTGCCATCAAATCTTATTTTTTTGTAACGTCATCAATCTCTACATTTTCTGTTTCAGGAATAAAACTAGTAAGAACTGTTTTAGATACCTAAAACTTATGTTTCCCCTTAATGCGGCTATCTGTACAACAATAAGTTACACGTTATGAGTTCAACGATGCTATTTAAAAAACAATTATTTGACCTTGAGGGCAAAGGTCAAGATCCCATGAAGGTCATTATAGTACGCGACACACCGCCTTATGATCATGAACCCACATACCAAATTTCATTGACTTATCTCGAAAGACAAAAAATCTTATGGCCCAGACAAGAAAATACTATTTAAAAAAACAATTATTTTACCTTGAGGTCGAAGGTCAAAGTCCCACGAAGGTCATTATGGTACGTGACACACCATCTTATGGTCATGCACCCACATACCAAATATCATTAACCTATCTCAAAAGACAAAAATGTTATGACCTGTACAAGAAAATACTATTTAGAAAACAATTATTTGACCTTGAGGTCAAAGGTCAAGGTCCCACGAAGGTCATTATGGTACGTGACACGCCATCTTATGGTCATGCACCCACATACCAAATATCATTGACCTATCTCGAAACACAAAAATGTTATGACCCGGAAGGGGAGACATAATGATGTGTCACTAGAAGAGTTTAATATTTGATTGTCTTAGTTTTACTGATGGTTTAATTACCTGTTTGTCCACTACAGATGGTGAGGCTCCTGACTTTAACAGAAGGTCTACTACCTTTGTACTGTCACTCCATGCTGCCCACTGAAGAGGTGTCACACCCTAAAACAATAAATATAAAACAATATTTAAACACAAACAATTCCTCAGTAAATAACAGACATTTTGTCATTAAATCTTCACAAACAACACAACTTTATATTACAAGAGTATTTTATAAACAATTCAGTTGTCATGGTTACATAAAAAATCATTTATCGTCAGAAATTTTGATAAAATTAACATTTTCTGATTCAGTTCAATCACACGATTAAACAAAATGCCACACGACACGTTTGCTATTTTATTTTCTCTGTTTAAGATAACATTCAACTTGAAGGGATCTGTTCATCAAGAATTCAGTTTTATTATCAAAATTAAAAAAAAAAACATTTTTCGTCAGAAATTTTGATAAAATTAACATTTTCTGATTCAGTTCAATCACACGATTAAAACAAAATGCCACACGACACGCTTGCTATTTTATTTTCTCTGTTTAAGATGACATTCAACTTGAAGGGATCTGTTCATCAAGAATTCAGTTTTATTGTCAAAATAAACTCAAAAAAAATTTCTTCACAAATTCTAGTAAAATTAACATATTCTCTTTCAGTTCAATGAGGTAATTAAAACTAGATGCCACACGACATGCTTGATACTTTCTCTATTCCTTCTAGCAAATCTGTCTATTCAAGCTGTTAATGGCTGCCATCAAATCATATTTTTTTGTAACGTCATCAATCTTTACATTTTCTGTTTCAGGAAAAAAACTAGGAAGAACTGTTTTAGATACCTAAAACTTATGTCTCCCTAAATGCGGCCATCTGTACAACAATAAGTTACATATTATGAGTTGAACGATACTTTTAAAAAAAATCAATTATTTGTCCTTGAGGTCAAAGGTCAAGATCCCACGAAGGTCATTATGATACGCGACACACGTCCTTATGGTCATGCACCCACATACCAAATATCATTGACCCATCTTGGAAGACAAAAATGTTATGGCCAGGAGAAGAAAATACTATTTAAAAAAAACAATTATTTGACCTTGAGGTCAAAGGTCAAGGTCACACGACGGTCATTATGGCACGTGACACAATGCCTTATGGTCATGCACCCATATACCAAATACAATTGACCTATCTCGAAATACAAAAATGTTATGGCCCGGACAAGAAAATAGTATTTAAAAAAAAATTATTTGACCTTGAGGTCAAAGGTCATTATGGTACGTGACACACCGCCTTATGGTCATGCACTCACACGTCAAATATCATTGACCTATCTTGTAAGACAAAAATGTTAGGGCCGAGAAAAGAAAATATTATTTGAAAAACAATTATTTGACCTTGATGTCAAAGGTCAAGGTCCAACGAAGGTCACTACATTATGCAACACACCGCCTTATGGTCATGCACCCACATACCAAATATCATTGACCTATCTCGAAAGACAAAAATGTTATGGTCCGGACAATAAAATACTATACAAAAAAAAACAATTATTAGACCTTGAGGTCAAAGGTCAAGGTCCCGTGAAGGTCATTATGGTACGCGACACATTGTCTTATTGTCATGCACCAACATACCAAATTTAATTGACCTATCTCGAAAGACAAAAATGTTATGGCCCGGACAAGAAAATACTATTTAAAAAAACAATTATTTGACCTTGAGGTCAAAGGTCAAGATCCCATGAAGGACATTATAGTATGCGACACACCGCCTTATGGTCATGCACCCACAAACCAAATATCATTGACCTATCTCGAAAGACAAAAATCTTATGGCCCAGACAAGAAAATACTATTTAAAAAAACAGTTATTAGACCTTGAGGTCAAGGTCAAAGTCACACGGAGGTCATTATGGTACGTGACACGCCACCTTATGGTCATGCACCCACATACCAAACATCATTGATCTATCTCGAAAGACAAAAATGTTATAGCCCGAACAAGAAAATACTATTTAAAAAACAATTATTTGACCTTGAGGTCAAAGGTCAAGGTCACACGAAGTTCATTATGGTACACGACACACCATCTTATGATCATGCACCCACATACCAAATATCATTGACCTATCTTGAAAGACAAAAATGTTATGACCCGGAAAGGCAGACATAATGATGTGTCACTAGAAGAGTTTAATATTTTATTGTCTTAGTTTTACTGATGGTTTAATTACCTTATTGTCCACTACAGACAATGAGGCTCCTGACTTTAACAGAAGGTCTACTGCCTCTGTTCTGCCACTCTCTGCTGCCCAGTGAAGAGGTGTCTGACCCTAAAACAATAAATATAAAACAATATTTAAACACAAACAATTCCTCAGTAAATGACAGACATTTTGTCATTAAATCTTCACAAACAACACAACTTTATATTACAAGAGTATTTTATAAACAATTCAGTTGTCATGGTTACATAAAACATAATTTTTCGTCACAAATTTCGATAAAATTAACATTTTCTGATTCAGTTCAATCACACGATTAAAACAAGATCCGACACAATACATTTCATATTTAATTTTCTGCATTTAAAAATACATTCGTCAAGAAAGGTTTCATCTGTTTTACTGACATCTTTATTTATAAACAATTCAGTTATCATGAATTCATAAAAAAATCAATTTTCGTCACAAATTTTGATAAAATTAACATTTCCTGATTCAGTTCAATCACATGATTAAAACAAAATGCAACATGACACGCTTGCTATTTTCTTTTCTATGCTTAAGATGACATTCAACTTGAAGGAATCTGTTGATCAAGAATTCAGTTTTATTGTCAAAATTAAAAAAAAAAAAAATTTCGTCACAAATTCTAATAAAATTAACATTTTCTGTTTCAGTTCAATGAGATAATTAAAACTAGATGCCACACGACATGCTTGATACTTTCTCTATTCCTTGTAGCAAATCTGTCTATTCAAGCTGTTAATGGCTGCCATCAAATCATATTTTTTTGTAACGTCATCAATCTCTACATTTTCTGTTTCAGGAATAAAACTAGGAAGAACTGTTTTAAATACCTAAAACTTATGTTTCCCCTTAATGCGGCCATCTGTACAACAATAAGTTACACATTATGAGTTGAACGATACTATTTAAAAAACAATTATTTGACCTTGAGGTCAAAGGTCAAGATCCCACGAAGGTCATTATAGTACGCGACACACCGCCTTATGATCGTGCACCCACATACCAAATATCATTGACCTATCTCGAAGGACAAAAATGATATGGTCCGGACAAGAAAATACTATTAAACTAGAGGCTCCCAGGAGCCTGTATAGCCCACCTGGATATAATAACAACATCAGTCAATAAAACTTGGCAACTCCAGTAAAAAAATAACAAATGTAGCCCTCGTCAAAAAATTTGGGCAGGGGTTCCCCCTTTAATGTAAGTTATCAATATTGCTGTAAAAAAAAACATAAATGTCAATGTTTCTCAAAATTTAGCTTTTGCTATTTCACATTTTGTAATAGAGTTGCTTCCTTTTGATTATTTAAGTATAAAAGCAGTGAAAGTCAACAAAAAATGCATTTCAAGAGGAATAACTCTTCACACAGTTGTCGGACATTTTCAACTGTGAACTTTTTTTGTAGATCTTGACATGCTGAATATTTTTGCATTTTAAACTTAACATCTATCTCTTACAGTTTTTGAAATAAAAAAACGAAAAGTATAAACATTGTGAAAATTTGATGAAAAAAGGGCAATAACTCCAAATTGGGTAATGGAATTTACATCACAATTGCCGTGTAGGTAGATCTTGACATGCTGAACATCTTTACTGTTTAAACTTAACATCTATCTCTTACAGTTTTTGAAATAAAGGACGAAAGGTATTAACATTTTGAAAATTTGATGAATAAAGGGAAATAACTCTAAAATGGGTAATGTGATTTACTTCAAAATTGCAGGGTAGGTATATCTTGACATGCTGCACATTTTTGCAATTTAATCTTAACATCTATCTCTTATAGTTTTTGAAATAAAAAACGAAAAGTATTAAAATTGTGAAAATTTGATGGAAAAAAAGGGCAATAACTCCAAAATGAGTGCTGGGATTTACTTCAAAATTGCAGGGTAGGTAGATCTTGACATCCTGCAAATTTTTGCTGTTTAAACTTAACATATATCTCTTATAGTTTTTAAAATATAAGACGAAAAGTATTAAAATGTTAAAAATTTGACGAAAAAAGGGCAATAACTCCAAGATGGGTCATCAGATTTACTTCAAAATTGCAGGGTAGGTAGATCTTGCTGTGCTGATCATTTTTACTCCATGTCAGATTTTTGATATTATTAACGGTTTTTGAGTTATTACCCAAAAACCTGCAATTTTACCATATGTTATATTTTTAGTAACAGTGGCCATGTTGGTTGGTGCACGGCATCACCGGTCAAAATTTTGAAACTAGACACCCTAGTGATGATTCAAACCA
Source organism: Gigantidas platifrons (assembly GCA_002080005.1). NCBI lineage: Eukaryota > Metazoa > Mollusca > Bivalvia > Mytilida > Modiolidae > Gigantidas > Gigantidas platifrons. The sequence continues at coordinate 31,703 of MJUT01020987.1, read as the reverse complement.
AGTTTGGTTTCAATTGGTCTAGTACTTTCAGACGAGAAGATTTTTTAAAAAGTTTACGACGGACGACGGATGACGGACGACGACAACGGACAGTAAGTGATGGCAATAGCTCACATCACCCTTTGGGTCAGGTGAGCTAAAAACAATTATTTGACCTTGAGGTCAAATGTCAAGATCGCACGAAGATCATTATGGCACGTGACACATCGCCTACTGGTCATGCACCCACATACCAAATACAATTGACCTATCTCGAAATACAACTAGAGGCTCACATGAGCCTGTATCGCTCACCTGACATAACTAAGTCCTCTTAAGAATGTCTGCATACCGTATACATCTAAGTTACTATTCAAATCCCATAGGGTTCTATGTTAAAACTATGTCTGCTCATGGCAGCCATCTTGGATGGAGGTAGTAGTCACCAGACACAATTTTAAAAGTATACTACACAAGGACCATCCATGCCATATTTGCTTTAATTGGCTGACTGGTTTCAGAGGGAAGACTTTAAAAGAGTTTTCCCATAGGGTCCTATGTTAAAACTATGTCCGCTGACTGCGGCATTCTTGGATGGAGGTCGGGCTCACAGGACATAATTTTGAAAGTTGACCACCTAAGGACCATTCATGCCATGTTTGCTTTAAATTGACTTGCTGGTTTCAGAGGAGAAGACTTTTAAACATTTTTTCCATATGTCCTATGTTAAAACTAAGTCGAGTCATGGTGGCCATCTCGAATTTCCGATCAGCAAATGATTCACAAATTTAGTACAGGAACAACCAATGATCATTCCTTTAAAGTCACAATTCAATTGGCTTAGTGGTTTCTAACAAGAAGATTTTTAAAATTTCGACCAATCAGAACACATTATGGGCCCTGGCAGCCATGTTGGATTTCCGATCAGCGCCAAAGACAAAAATCTTGTATATGACCATCTAATGAACATTTCTGCCAAGATTAGTTCAAATCTGTTTCGTGGTTTCAGAAAAAAAAAGATGAAAATGTGAAATTCCCATAGGGTCCAATTTTAAACTAAGTCGAGTCATGGCGGCCATCTTGAATTTCCGATCATCAAACGATTCACAAGTTTAGTACAGGATCACCCAATGATCATTCCTGTAAAGTCACAATTCAATTGGCTAAGTGGTTTCTAACAATAACATTTTTAAAATTTCGACCAATCAGAACACATTATGAGCCCTGGCAGCCATGTTGGATTTCTGATCAGTGCCAAAAACAAAAATCTTGTATATGACCATCTAATGAACATTTCTGCCAAGATTGGTTCAAATCTCTTTCGTGGTTTCAGAAAAAAAGATGAAAATAAGAAATTCCCATAGAGTCCATAAGTCGAGTCATGGTGGCCATCTTGGATATGCGATCGGCACAAAAATAACAAATTTAGTAGAGGACCATCCAGTCATCATTTCTATAATGTTACAATTCCATCGGCTGAGTAGTTTCTGACAAGAAGATTTTCAAAGTTTCAACCAATCAGAACACATTATTGGCCCTGGCGGCCATGTTGGGTGAAGATCTCAACCATTAAAAAATTAACTTCAGGTAGGGGGTGGGGTATGACCCCCGGGGCCTGAACTATAAGCCATTTAATTTGCCTAGTCACCCTGATCATAAATATATATGGTTTAGGGGTGGGGATCTCAACCATTAAAAAGTTCACTTGAGGTAGGGGGTGGGGTATGACCCCCCTCCCCGGGGGCCTGAGCTATAAGGCATTTAATTTGCCTAGTCACCCTGATCATAAATATATACGGTTTAGGTTGGGTATCTGATCACATTTTTTTTATACAGATTCATTTTAACTGTATTATACTAAAGTAAATTATGTCAATATTTAAATAGAGTTATCATTCTTTCCACAGAAAACAGATTTAGAAGATCTTTGAAGGTATTTCAAATAGGGTCAAATGTTAAATTTGTCCCCCAGTGACAGCCATTTTGGACTTCAGATCAGCACCAAAAACATAATTTTGGTAGAGGACCATCCAAGGAACATTTCTGCAAGAGATCATTTTTACTGACATTGTGGCTTCTGAGAAGAAGATCTTTGAAGGTATTTACCATAGGGTCCATTGTTAAACTTCATCCTCCTGTGGCGGCCATCTTGGATTTTGAATATGCACCAAAAACATAATTTTGGTAGAGGACCACCGAAGGATCCTTCACACCATAAAACAATTCCATTGGCTGTGTAGTTTCTGACAAGAAGATCTTTGAAAATTGAGCCAATCAAAACACATTATTGGCCCTGACCGCCATGTTGAATTCCTGATCGAAACAAAAAACATAGGTTTTATAGAGGACGTCCTGATGCACATTCCTGCCAAGTTTGGTTCCATTTGGCTAAATGATTTCTGAGGAGAAGATTGAAATGTGAAAAGCTAACGACGGACGACGACGGACAGCAAGTGATGGCAATATCTCACCTGTCAGGTGAGCTAAAAATGTTATGGCCCGGACAAGAAAATACTATTTAAAAAAACAATTATTTGACTTAGAGGTCAAAGGTCAAGATCCTCCAAAAGTCATTATGGTACTCGACACACCGCCTTATCGTCATGCACCCACATACCAAATATCATTGACCTATCTCGAAAGACAAAAATGTTATGGCCCGGACAAGAAAATACTATTTAAAAAAAAATATATTTGACCTTGAGGTCAAAAGTCAAGGTCCCACGAAGGTCATTATGGTACACGACAGATCGTCTTATGGTCATGCACCCACATACCAAATTTAATTGACCTATCTCGAAAGATAAAAATGTTTTGGCCCTGACATAAAAATACTATTTAAAAAAATAATTATTTGACCTTCAGTTCAAGGTCAATATCCCATGAAGGTAATTATGGTACACGACACACTGCCTTATGGTCATGCACCCACAAACCAAATATCATTGACCTATCTCGAAAGACAAAAATCTTATGGCCCAGACAAGAAAATACTATTTAAAAAAACAGTTATTAGACCTTGAGGTCAAGGTCAAAGTCCCACGAAGGTCATTGTGGTACGTGACACACCACCTTATGGTCATGCACCCACATACCAAATATCATTGACCTACCTCGACAGACAAAAATGTTACGGCCCGGAAAAGAAAATACTATTTAAAAAACAATTATTTGACCTTGAGGTCAAAGGTCAAGATCCTCCGAAAGTCATTATGATACTCGACAAACCGCCTTATCGGCATGCACCCACATACCAAATATCATTGACCTATCTCGAAAGACAAAAATGTTATGGCCCGGACAAGAAAATACTATTTAAAAAAACAATTATTTGACCTTGAGGTCAAAAGTCAAGGTCCCACGAAGGTCATTATGGTACACGACACATCGTGTTATTATCATGCACCCACATACCAAATTTAATTGACCTATCTCGAAAGATAAAAATATTATGGCCCAGACAAGAAAATACTATTTAAAAAAACAATTATTTGACCTTCAGTGCAGTGTCAATATCCCACGAAGGTAATTATGGTACACGACAAACTGCCTTATGGTCATGCACCCACAAACCAAATATCATTGACCTATCTCGAAAGACAAAAATCTTATGGCCCAGACAAAAAAATACTATTTAAAAACAGTTATTAGACATTGAGGTCAAAGGTCAAGGTCCCACAAAGTTCATTATGGTACGCAACACACCGCCTTATGATCATGCACCCACAAACCAAATATCATTGACCTATCTCGAAAGACAAAAATGTTATGGCCCGGAAAAGAAAATACTATTTAAAAAACAATTATTTGACCTTGAGGTCAAAGGTCAAGGTCCCACAAAGTTCATTATGGTACGCGACACACCATCTTATGGTCATGCACCCACATACCAAATATCATTAACCTATCTCAAAAGACAAAAATGTTATGGCCTGGACAAGAAAATACTATTTAGAAACAATTATTTGACCTTGAGGTCAAAGGTCAAGGTCCCACGAAGGTCATTATGGTACGCAACACACCGCCTTATGATCATGCACCCACAAACCAAATATCATTGACCTATCTCGAAAGACAAAAATGTTATGACCCGGAAGGGGAGACATAATGATGTGTCACTAGAAGAGTTTAATATTTGATTGTCTTAGTTTTACTGATGGTTTACTTACCTCATTGTCCACTACAGACAGTGAGGCTCCTGACTTTAACAGAAGGTCTACTAACTTTGTACTGTCACCCGCTGCTGCCCAGTGAAGAGGTGTCACACCCTAAAACAATAAATATAAAACAATATTTAAACACAAACAATTCCTCAGTAAATAACAGACATTTTGTAATTAAATCTTCACAAACAACACAACTTTATATTACAAAAGTATTTTATAAACAATTCAGTTGTCATGGTTACATAAAAAATCATTTTTCGTCAGAAATTTTGATAAAATTAACATTTTCTGATTCAGTTCAATCACACGATTAAAACAAGATGCAACACGTTACATTTCATATTTTATTTTCTGCATTTAAAAATACATTCGTCAAGAAAGGTTTCATCTGTTTTACTGACATCTTTATTTATAAACAATTCAGTTGTCATGAATTCATAAAAAAAATCAATTTTCGTCACAAATTTTGATAAAATTAACATTTTTTGATTCAGTTCAATCACACGATTAAAACAAAATGCCACACGACACGCTTGCTATTTTATTTTCTCTGTTTAAGATGACATTCAACTTGAAGGGATCTGTTCATCAAGAATTCAGTTTTATTGTCAAAATTATAAAAAAAAAAATTCGTCACAAATTCTAGTAAAATTAACATTTTCTGTTTCAGTTCAATGAGATAATTAAAACTAGATGCCACACGACACGCTTGATACTTTCTCTATTCCTTGTAGCAAATCAGTCTATTCAAGCTGTTAATGGCTGCCATTAAATCAATTTTTTTTGTAACGTCATCAATCTTTACATTATCTTTTTCAGGAAAAAAACTAGGAAGAACTGTTTTAGAGACCTAAAACTTATGTCTCCCCTTAATGCGGCCATCTGTACAACAATAAGTTACATATTATGAGTTGAACGATACTATTTAAAAAATCAATTATTTCACCTTGAGGTCAAAGGTCAAGATCCCACGAAGGTCATTATGGTACGCGACACCCCGCCTTATGGTCATCCACCCACATACCAAATATCATTGACCCATCTCGAAAGACAAAAATGTTATGGCCAGAAGAAAATACTATTTAAAAAACAATTATTTGACCTTGAGGTCAAAGGTCAAGGTCCCACGAAGATCATTATGGCACGCGACACACCGCCTTATGGTCATGCACCCACATATCAAATATCATTGACCTATCTCGAAATACAAAAATGTTATGGCCCGAACAAGAAAATACTATTTAAAAAACAATTATTTGACCTTGAGGTCAAAGGTCAAGGTCCCACGAAGGTCATTATGGTAAGTGACACACCGCCTTATGGTCATGGACCCACATATCAAATATCATTGACCTATCTCGAAAGACAAAAATTGTATGGCCCGGACAAGAAAATACTATTTAAAAAACAATTATTTGACCTTGAGGTCAAAGGTCAAGGTCCCACGAAGGTCATTATGGTATGTGACACACCGCCTTATGGTCATGCACCCACATATCAAATATCATTGACATATCTCGAAAGACAAAAATGTTATGGCCCGGACAAGAAAATACTATTTAAAACACAATTATTTTACCTTGAGGTCAAAGGTCAAGGTCCCACGAAGGTCATTATGGTACGTGACACACCGCCTGACGGTCATGCTTTTACATACCAAATATCATTGACCTATCTCGAAAGACAAAAATGTTATGGCCAGGACAAGAAAACACTATTTAAAAAACAATTATTTGACCTTGAGGTCAAAGGTCAAGGTCCCACGAAGGTCATTATGGCACGCGACACATCGCCTAATGGTCATGCACCCACATACCAAATACAATTAACCTATCTCAAAATACAAAAATGTTATGGCCGTGACAAGAAAATACTATTTAAAAAAACAATTATTTGACCTTCAGGTCAAAGGTCAAGATCCTCCGAAAGTCATTATGGTACGCGACACACCGCCTTATGGTCATCAACCCGCATACCAAATATCATTCACCTATCTCGAAAGATAAAAATGTTATGGTCCGGACAAGAAAATACTATTTAAAAAAACAATTATTTGACCTTGAGGTAAAAGATCAAGATCCTTCGAAGGTCATTATGGTACGCGACACACCGCCTTATTGTCATGCACCCACATACCAAATATCGTTGACCTATCTCGAAAGACAAAAATGTTATGGTCCGGACAAGAAAATACTATTTAAAAAAACAATTATTAGCCTTGAGGTCAAAGGTCAAGGTCTCACGAAGTTCATTATGGTACGCGACACACCATCTTATGGTCATGCACCCACATACCAAATTTCATTGACCTATCTCGAAAGACAAAAATGTTATGGCCCGGACAAGAAAATACTATTTAAAAAACAATTATTTGACCTTGAGGTCAAAGGTCAAGGTCTCACGAAGTTCATTATGGTACGCGACACACCATCTTATGGTCATGCACCCATATACCAAATATCATTAACCTATCTCGAAAGACAAAAATGTTAGGGCCTGGACAAGAAAATACTATTTAGAAAACAATTATTTGACCTTAAGGTCAAAGGTCAATGTCCTACGAAGGTCATTATGGTACGCGACACACCGCCTTATGATCATGCACCCACATACCAAATATCATTGACCTATCTCGAAAGACAAAAATGTTATGACCCAGAAGGGGAGACATAATGATGTGTCACTAGAAGAGTTTAATATTTGATTGTCTTAGTTTTACTGATGGTTTAATTACCTCTTTGTCCACTACAGACGGTGAGGCTCCTGACTTTAACAGAAGGTCTACTACCTTTGTACTGTCACTCTTTGCTGCACTGTGAAGAGGTGTCTGACCCTAAAACAATAAATATAAAACAATATTTAAACACAAACAATTCCTCAGTAAATAACAGACATTTTGTCATTAAATCTCCACAAACAACACAACTTTATATTACCAGAGTATTTTATAAACAATTCAGTTGTCATGGTTACATAAAAAATCATTTTTCGTCAGAAATTTTGATAAAATTAACATTTTCTGATTCAGTTCAATCACACGATTAAAACAAGATGCAACACGATACATTTCATATTTTATTTCTGCATTTAAAAATACATTTGTCAAGAAAGGTTTCATCTGTTTTACTGACATCTTTATTTATAAACAATTCAGTTGTCATGAATTCATAAAAAAATCATTTTTCGTCACAAATTTTGATAAAATTAACATTTTCTGATTCAGTTCAATCACACGATTAAAACAAAATGCCACACGACACGCTTGCTATTTTATTGTCAAAATTACAAAATATATATATTTCGTCACAAATTCTAGTAAAATTAACATTTTCTCTTTCAGTTCAATGAGATAATTAAAACTAAATGCCACACGACACGCTTGATACTTTCTCTATTCCTTGTAGCAAATCAGTCTATTCAAGCTGTTAATGGCTGCCATCAAATCATATTTTTTTGTAACGTCATCAATCTTTACATTTTCTGTTTCAGAAAAAAAAACTAGGAAGAACTGTTTTGGATACCTAAAACTTATGTCTCCCCTTAATGCGGCCATCTGTACAACAATAAGTTACACATTATGAGTTGAACAATACTATTTAAAAAATCAATTATTTGACCTTGAGGTTAAAGGTCATTATGATACGCGACACACCGCCTTATGGTCATGCACCCACATACCAAATACAATTGACCTATCTCGAAATACAAAAATGTTATGGCCCGGACAAGAAAATACTATTTAAAAAAACAATTATTTGACCTTGAGGTCAAAGGTCAAGATCCCACGAAGGTCATTATAGTACGCGACACACCGCCTTATGGTCATGCACCCACATACCAAATATCATTGACCCATCTCGAAAGACAAAAATGTTATGGCCAGGAGAAGAAAATACTATTTAAAAAACAATTATTTGACCTTGAGGTCAAAAGTCAAGGTCCCACGTAGGTCATTATGGCACGTGACACACCGCCTTATGGTCATGCACCCACATACAGCACGAACAGCGCGATTTAGCAAGAAATCACTGTGGGCCGACGTCAGTGAAATTTGAAAAAAAACGCGGTGTTAACACCGCGAAATGTCCGAGAAAAATTGAACACGGTGTTTTCGGTGATTTACTATAAAACGCCGCCAAAGCACCGACATCGACGATTAAACGCCGCGAAATAAAGAAATGGGATATTAACCTTTATTTGTACATTTGTATGTTCTTGAGATTTGTATAACTGTCATTTTTGATAATATGAGTGATTCATTCATAATTATTTTCCTTTTCAGGTGTGCAAGCTGTCATCATATTTTCGTTCTTTAATTCTGATATTTGCTTTTGTTTTAATCAATTATGTTAAGAAAACAATGTGCAAACGTATCATTACCATTTATAAGCTTGGATTGTATTATTTTTTTAGTTGATTTGTGGCTTCAAAGTGGGTGATAGCTAATTGTAATCAAAGCCAATTAAGATCAATCAAAAACTGTTCAGATACATGTTCTATACATGTTGCATGTGTGTCTAATTATTTACCCAATCATACTTTATACTCAATATTCTATATTGAATACATGTCTAATTACTTAGCCTTTCATTTTTTTACTCCATGGTCCAACAAGAAGCCATTTCGTCATAATATATAGTTTCCCTTCTTTTCGGCAAGTTTGTTAAATACTACTAAGATATCCTGCACGAGGCAGAGGATACCTGTCGTAGTCCGCGTGAAACAATTATTTAAAGTTAAAACATATTTTTATTTATTATTGATGAAACGTATACACATAAATTTATTCAAAACCAAAGCATAAAACAATGGTCGTTTGTCCGTAAATCGAAACACAGTCAAACTTATTTAGTATACATTAAAATGTAATGTCACGATACTGAATTAAATGTTTGTTTCTTTTTCTTTTGACCCTTTTTCGTGCGATTTTTTCCTGTTGATCTTGGGGGCACGGGTGCCGGGTGGCTCAATGAGTTAGGTGGTTGGATCTAACAACTCATACAAGCCTATCACCAATACGGAGTGGGTTCGCGCCCGGCTTTGTAAGTTACAAAAAGGGTGCACTCGACTCGCAGCCGCAAGTATTGTTAAATACTACTAAGACATCCTCCACAAGGCACGGGATACCTGTCGTAGTCCGCGTGAAACAATTATTTAAAGTTTAAGAAATAAAAAAGTTAACCTACTAAGACATCCTACACAAGGCACGGGACACCTGTCGTAGTCCGCGTGAAACAATTATTTATAGTTTAAGAAATTAAAAAGTTAATCAACTAAGACATCCTGCACAAGGCACGGGATACCTGTCGTAGTCCGCGTGAAACAATTATTTAAAGTAAACATTTTTTTTTTTATTTATTATTGATGAAACGTATATACACATAAATTTATTCAAAGCCAAAGCACAAAACAATGGTCGTTTTTCCGTCAGTCGAAACACAGTAAAACTTATTTAAGTATACATTAAAATGTAATGTCACGATACTGAATTAAATGTTTGTTTCTTTTTCTTTTGACCTTTATTCGTGCGATTTTTTCCTGTTGATCTTGGGTGCACGGGTGCCGGGTGGCTCAATGAGTTAGGTCGTTGGATCTAACAACTCATACAAGCATATCACCAGTACGGCGTACGTGGGTTCGCGCCCGGCTTTGTAAATTACAAAAAGGGTGCACTCGACTCGCAGCCGCAAGTGATAAAGTTTACCAGTTGCTTGCCCATGGTCGGTGGTTCTCTCCGGGTACTCCGGCTTCCTCCACCACTAAAACTGGTCGCCATGATATAGTTGAAATATTGTTGATAGTGGCGTTTAAACACCAAAAATCAATCAAATCCTGTTGATTTTGTGACTTATTCCAGTGATCCCCCCCTGGTTAACCATGCCTACAACTTGGATATAGACATTTAAGTCAATGTACAGCAGATACGACGGAGAGACAATATTGTATAAGAGACTATATAATTGCAATAATTCAGATTATTTATTTAAAGTATTTTTATAGACCGCAATTCCCGCATAAATAATTTTTTTCATCCCCTTTTTGTCTCGAGTACCAGATGTATACGTCACATCGGAAACTCGCATCAAAACTATACAAATCACGCAGTTTGTAGCAGTTTTTTTTTTACAAATCTAAGCTGTCGTATATTGCAAAAGAAGGTTCATCAATGTCTCAAAATTGTTTTTACAATTCACGTTTGTACTAACACAAATAATCATATCGCAAAATTGAAGATTATATCTTTTAATGTTCGTAACAGTCAATCAAATACAATGTGCACAATTTGGGTACCGTAATCTGACGTTGCATGTTTAACTCACTGAAATTGAAATATACAGTACGAAATAGTAAAAAAAACATTTATTTAAAAAAGTATTTATCAGTGAGCGTCGGAAATAATATTATAGATGCGTCTCGTGATTTAATAATCAGCATCGGCCATAATATTACATACCTTAGGGTGAATTTTTTTTCTAACACAAACGATACAAACGACTACGCGCATACGCGTTGAGACCATTTTTTTCTAACATACGTTTGTAAAGTTTGCACAAACTTTGACAAACTATGCAATTGCTAAATGTGCGTCTACAGTTTGTCGTTTATCGTTTGTTGCATTTGTTTCTAATCTCAACATTGAATCAATTATAGACACGTGGAATTTTCCCGCCAAAACAAAGATGGAATCTAACAAAAGAAGAGATGAGTTTATTTACCAACAACATGTGTATACATATTATCAGGTCAAACAGGGTCAGTAAACTGATTAAACGATGTATTTGTTTCTACTTTTGCAGCGTTTAACAAACGACACACAGCGTTTAACAAACGACACACAACGTTTGCCAAATTTTGGTTAGAAAAAAATGCACCCTTAGTATAAAATATTATCCGGATTATCTCATTTGATGGTTCAGGTGATTTATCATTCAATTCAAATATTTTATTGAACAAAATGCATAAATTTAATTATACGATATCAAATGGGATTTATCATTAATCGTTGGAAACTAATATTACTGATGCGTCTCATGATTTAATAATCAGCATGGGATTTAATATTACACGAATACGAAATACGAATACAAAAGCTTTAAATATTTTGATTCGGGTTCATTACAACATATAACATAAGCTCTGGTGTACCTGTTTATTGTACACTAGGATACTTTTTTTTATAGGAATAGAAAGTATTTTATTATAAAATATTTACAGTAACATAAAATTTAATATTAAATTCTTTCCACCGGATAAATTTTCAACCGGAAAAAATTATGTCTTACATTATACACGTATGATTTTCGCGGCAGTGTTGTCACCGACAATTAAAGTATTTCACCGACATTTAGGCCCTAATTTGTATATTTTCGTGGTGAAATTTTGACCGTGATTTCACCGACATTTTACGGTGATTTGATGATACATCACCGACATTTCAACGCGAAAAAACACCGACCAGGGTGATTTCTTGCTAAAACGCGCTGTGCGTGCTGTACCAAATACAATTGACCTATCTTGAAATGCAAAAATGTTATGGTCCGGACAAGAAAATAGAAAATACTATTTAAAAAACAATTATTTGACCTTGAGGTCAAAGGTCAAGGTCCCACGAAGTTCATTATGGTACGCGACACACCGCCTTATGTTTATCCACCCACATAACAAATATCATTGACCTATCTCGAAAGACAAAAATGTTATGGCCCAGATAGAAAATACTATTTAAAAAACAATTATTTCACCTTGAGGTCAAAGGTCAAGGTCCCACGAAGGTCATTATGGTACGTGACACACCGCCTTATGGTCATGCACCCACATACCAAATATCATTGACCTATCTCGAAAGACAAAAATGTTATGGCCCGGACAAGAAAATACTATTTAAAAAACAATTATTTGACCTTGAGGTCACAGGTCAAGGTCCCACGAAGGTCATTATGGTACGCGACATACCGCCTTATGTTTATGCACCCACATAACAAATATCATTGACCTATCTCGAAAGACAAAAATGTTATGGCCCAGATAGAAAATACTATTTAAAAAACAATTATTTGACCTTGAGGTCACAGGTCAAGGTCCCACGAAGGTCATTATGGTACATGACACACCGCCTTATGGTCATGCACCCACATACCAAATATCATTGACCTATCTCGAAAGACAAAAATGTTATGGCCCGTACAAGAAAATACTATTTAAAAAACAATTATTTGACCTTGAGGTCAAAGGTCAAGGACCCACGAAGGTCATTATGGTACGCGACACACCGCCTTATGATCATGCACCCACATACCAAATATCATTAACCTATCTCGAAAGACAAAAATGTTATGTCCTGGACAAGAAAATACTATTTAGAAAACAATTATTTGACCTTGAGGTCAAAGGTCAAGGTCCCACGAAGGTCATTATGGTACGCGACACACCGCCTTATGATCATGCATCCACATACCAAATATCATTGACCTATCTCGAAAGACAAAAATGTTATGACCCGGAAGGGGAGACATAATGATGTGTCACTAGAAGAGTTTAATATTTGATTTTATTATATAGATAGGTGTGAATTATGGGGATTTTTCCGTGAAATAAATTCCAGTATTTCACATGTGAAATATCAGTTTTTTCCCGCTGGAACTACTTTTGAAAATCTATAAGTGTGTTGGTTACGTCCCTTGTTGTGCAACAGTGAATACACATACGATTGTAAGCTGAACAAATTCCGCTAAATGTTATTGATGACTTTGGCACATAACCAAGATGACGTCATTGACGTCATATGAAGACTTGCATTTTGAAACATAAAGATTAGACGCTATTTGGCTTCGTATACGCTTCAATTGTGATTTAATTTAACTAAAATAAGCTTTCAAGGTAAGCATTTTAATTATTTTTTTTACATTGTTGTAAATATGAAAAATAGGATTTCACATTTTCAAGATGGCAGATCCTTCCAACTGAACCCTGTAGTAACTAGCATCATTGCTCGTAGATTCACACGCGTGCAATCAAATATACAAATTAAAAAAATAATATATAAGAAATTTTGAAAGTCTATATAATAAACAGTATAACTAAATCATACATTTTGAATATCAAAATAAGACCACTCGTGACCGAATACGCATTAACGATTAAACTCGTGGACGGAACAAGTTCCGCCCACTCGTTTAATCCTTATGCGTACTTCGGTCACTCGTGGTCTTATTTTGATATTCAAAATCTACGATTAGTTATATTATATGTCTTAGTTTTACAGATGTTTTAATTACCTCATTGTCCACTACAGAAAGGGAGGCTCCTGACTTTAACAGAAGGTCTACTGCCTCTGTTCTGTCCCTCTCTGCTGCACTGTGAAGAGGTGTCTGACCCTAAAACAATAAATATAAAACAATATTTAAACACAAACAATTCCTCAGTAAATAACAGACATTTTGTCATTAAATCTTCACAAACAACACAACTTTTTATTACAAGAGTATTTTATAAACAATTCAGTTGTCATGCTTACATAAAAAATCATTTTTCGTCACAAATTTTGATAAAATTAACATTTCCCGATTCAGTTCAATCACACGATTAAAACAAAATGCCACACGACACGCTTGCTATTTTATTTTCTCTGTTTAAGATGACATTCAACTTGAAGGGATCTGTTCATCAAGAATTCAGTTTTATTGTCAAAATAAAAAAAAAAA
>MJUT01020973.1:18927-31279 GCA_002080005.1 Gigantidas platifrons | reverse complement strand
CGTGTCATTTAACAGTAACACAGTAGCGAAACAAGTTTACATATGATGTTCGTGTTATTTAACAGTAACACGGTAGACGAGCAAGTTTACATATGATGTCCGTGTTACTTAACAGTAACACGGTAGCAAAACAGGTTTACATATGATGTCCGTGTCACTTAACAGTAACACGGTAGCAAAACAAGTTTACCTATGATGGTCGTGTCATTTAACAGTAACACAGTAGCCAAACAAGCTTACATATGATGGTCGTGTCATTTAACAGTAATACGATAGCAAAACAAGTTTACATATGATGCTCGTTTCATTTAGCAGTAACACGGTAGCCAAACAAGTTTACATATGATCGTCGTGTCATTTAACAGTAACACAGTAGCCAAACAAGCTTACATATGATGTTCGAGTCATTTAACAGTAACACGGTAGCCAATCAAGTTTACATATTATGCTCGCTTCATTCAACAATAACAAGTTAGCTAAACAAGTTTACATATGATCGTCGTGTCATTTAACAGTAACACGTTAGCCAAACAAGCTTACATATGATGCTCGTGTCATTTAACAGTAACACAGTAGCCAAACAAGTTTGCATATGATGTTCGTTTCATATAACAGTAACACGGTACTCAAACAAGTTTACATATGATGCTCGTGTCATTTAACAGTAAGACGGTAGCCAAGCAAGTTTACATATGATGTTCGTTTCATTTAACAGTAACACGGTAGCCAAACAGGTTTACATATGATGCTCGTTTCATTTAGCAGTAACACGTTAGCCAAACAAGTTTACATATGATGTTCGTTTCATTTAACTGTAACACGGTACTCAAACAAGTTTACATATGATGCTCGTGTCAATTAACAGTAACACGGTAGCCAAGCAAGTTTACATATGATGTTCGTTTCATTTAACATTAACACGGTAGCCAAACAGGTTTACATATGATGTTCGTTTCATTTAACAGTAACACGGTACTCAAACAAGTTTACATATGATGTTCGTTTCATTTAACATTAACACGGTAGCCAAACAGGTTTACATATGATGTTCGTTTCATTTAGCAGTAACACGGTAGCCAAACAAGTTTACATATGATGCCCGTTCCAGTTAGCAGTAACACAGTAGCCAAGCAAGTTTACATATGATGCTCGTGTCATTTAACAGTAACACAGTAGCGAAACAAGTTTACATATGATGATCGTGTCGTTTAACAGCAACACAGTAGCCAAACAAGTTTACATATGATGTTCGTGTTATTTAACAGTAACACGGTAGACGAGCAAGTTTACATATGATGTCCGTGTCATTTAACAGTAACACGGTAGCAAAACAGGTTTACATATGATGGTCGTGTCATTTAACAGTAATACGATAGCAAAACAAGTTTACATATGATGCTCGTTTCATTTAGCAGTAACACGGTAGCCAAACAAGTGTACATATGATCGTCGTGTCATTTAACAGTAACACAGTAGCCAAACAAGTTTACATATGATGTTCGAGTCATTTAACAGTAACACGGTAGCCAATCAAGTTTACATATTATGCTCGCTTCATTCTACAATAACAAGTTAGCTAAACAAGTTTACATATGATGGTCGTGTCATTTAACAGTAAAACGGTAGTCAAACATGTTTACATATGCTTTCTAAGGTACATGAACCTTAGTTTTATATTAGAAACCATATAACAAATATATACTACTCTGTCGGAACAGGTCCAGAATCCATTCGAAAAATTGATATCTGTCTTGGTAATGAATGGTGGGGTTTCACTAGTGTGATCTCCCCCCGCCCCCTCTGTGTTAAGTGATCACTCATGCAGGTGTTTTCCAGCTCTCAACTAGGCAAACTAAATTGTATTAAAAGAATGTTCTAATCTTGATCATTATTCATAATATATATTTAATCTTCATGATACAGAATTTATCACATGGTAACAGGACAAAAGCCACCTGACAAAAAGCACTCAAAGTTCCCCAGACAAAAGCTCCCAAACGAAAAACCCCCATAATGAAGTAATCATACAATGTTATTACATTTGTTTATATTGATGGTGATATTAAAGATATCATAAAGATGTATAATGTCAGTTCTATTGAAAACAGCAGATGGTGTCTACCATCATTTAGCTATAAGATAGGTGCAATTATATTATATGATTGATTGATTTTCGGGGTTTAACGGCACTTTCAGCAATATTTGAGCTATATCATGGCGACCAGTTTTATGGGTGGAAGAATCCGGAGTACCCGGAGAGAACCATCGACCATGGGCAAGTAACTGGTAAACTTTATCACTTGTGGCTGCGAGTCGAGTGTACTTTTTTTGTGTAAATTAGAAATCCAGGCGCGAACCAACGCCGTATTGGTGATAGGCTTGTATGAGTTGTTAGGTAATCCAACTACTCAACTCATTGAGCCACACGGGCCCTTAATTCTATCATAAGACATAATATTGAAACAACAATTAACTTTGAACCAATATTCCAATCGCCAATACCATCATTTGTCATCTGTACTCAAGCTCAAAGATCCAATTCTAACAATGTTTGGTTTAATTTACAGATGTATATAATATTTAGTATTAACCTAGTATCACAAGTAACTTTGAGATCCAGTGGGGGACAGATATATTGTATGGTTGTCACCTGCTTAGATGTTTGTATAATATACTTTATTTCCTGTGACTGTACAATGAATTATTCATCATCCTATACACTATATTAAAACAACTGAGTTAGATTGATGTCAAATTATAATATTAAGTGTATATATACCATCTACACACGCTTAGACACATGTCTGGCTTTAATCTAAATGGTGATGAGGGGACGCTTTTTCAACAAGTATGCCTAATAAACGTATACGTGATGTGCAGAACCTGGGTCTAACCAGCACAGTGAAATGTCTAATTACATCTGAGGGACACTTCTTTTAACTCTAAATGACAATCCATATTTAACTTTTCTCTCTTTTTGTGTAGGCTAAATGTTTTTTTTTTATATAGATAATGTACATACAATTTACTATTCTCTGTCTTTATTAAGACTATTACTCTATCTATAGCTCTTCATTATTGGAGGAAATGAAAAAAATATATATACTATTTATGCGAGTTATTTCCCTTACAACGGGCAAACGGGTACCCTGTCTTGCAAGAGCAATCACAGGAAAGAACTACAAATGTTAGTATAATTTTCTCACACTTCGTAGATATTTCAACCTTGTATATGTCAGAGACAAAATTGCATAGCAAATAGAAAATTCACAAGTTGTTACAATATTGAAATTTGTTATAGATTTTGGAAAATATATCTTATTTTCACTGAAATGGGAATGCATACGGATCCTTTTCTTTTCCCACATTAAAGGGAAATAATTCCTGTAAAACATAATTTTAGAATCAGTGAGGAATATGCGAATGATTCATTCAAATTTAGAAATTGAAATTATTTTTATTGGAAATGGCGGACTAAATGTACAACGACCAACAGTGATCAATCAAGCGAATCGTGACATGAATTATTATTAACAACAACAAAAACTTCAAACAAAATGAAAAGGTTTTTGACATTATACCTTTATAAAATATTTCCACTCATCTGTTGCATTTAGAATATAGTTAATTTAAATATGTCCCCATTAGGCTTTAAATAATTCAAGGAGGTTTTAGATCATTTTGAACTACGTGATCTCCACTTAGTGTGTAATAGAGCAATAAAAGTAAGAAAATAGAACATAGAATATTTTGTATCTTTTGTTACGGTTTAATGGAGCGAATCAACATGCGTGTACGCGTCCATCAGTATGATGAAACTGACATTACTTCGTTCATGGATGATTAAGAGTGAGTCCCTTTCGGTAAATTATTGATAGATATCTATAATGTATATATGAATGAAATTTATATAAAAATGTTTGTGTTGAATGTTAAATGTGATCATCTGCAATTTTCGAGAGGGACATTTTGTCGCCATCTTGTTTTTTCATTCAACGGTCCTAAAACGATCAACATTGAAAATGAAAATTTGTGAAATCTGTTGGAGTCTTTTCCTATCCTTGTTAGTATGACATAAATCAATCATAGTGCTTCAAGTATTTCTTTAAGTCTCCTTAAGTCTCAATCCATTACGCCACAATTGATCTTGAAAACCCCCATTTTTTGTGATTTGTCGTTGTATCAAACAAATTTAGACAGCTGGATAAATTCACGTTTTAAGCAATTAAGTCAGTTGCCACGAGATGCTTTCACTTCAACGTCCATTTTTAAACTGAATCGTAAACATCCTATTATCGATAATATACTTGATATGTGCGTGTTGTGTGCAAATCGTCGCGCCTCCTCTGATTTTACAATGTATTTGATTTCGTATCTCAATTCTTCCCACACACGACACATCTACATAAACATACGCAAAGCAATTTCGATTCAAATTCTCCAATAAATATAATGAAAACACATTTCACGTAAAACACATTCCATTTTGAATCTTCACAACCGCACGTACACACGCAAAACCAGGGGAAATAGAAAGGGAGATTAACGTGCGCCAAATAGACATTAATATGATGGCCACGTTCGAAAATGTTCCTTGCAGATGTAAACAACACATCTATTTATTTTAATTTGTTGCTTGTTTAATGATGTTTAACGCCACTTTCAACAATATTTCACTGAATCAGCTTTACTGGTGGAGGAAACAGGACGACACGGGAAAAACACCAACCTGTCGCAAGTCACTGACAAACTTTATCACATATTGTTGTACACATTGCCCTGATCGAGATTCAAACTCACAAGATCAGTGGTGATAGGCACTGATTACATGAGTTTTTGTAAATCTAACTACCATAGTAGTTCTAAATCCAACTACCATACGATTACCGCCGTGACCCCCAAATTCCTTTTATGTTCATTATTCTGAACAAATGCATGTATATAGTCTAATGTGTTTAAGAATTTTATAAACGTTGCTACATTTCTCACTAAATAAGAATATTAATTGTGCACTACGCCAGTCTTCGGTGCAAAAAAATCAAAATAACCAACACTGGGTTTTTAGAGATGATTATTTTTTTTTAAATGTATAAATATTACGGCTATCACACAAAATGCATACATATAATTGATTGAAATGTACAGAAAATGGATTGCTAAATACAATTATAAATTATCTATATATTTGCAAACAACGCATCGGTGGTGTAACGGTTAGTGTGCTCGCCTTCAGTGTGGTAGATCGTGGGTTCGAGCCCCGGTCGGGTCAAACCAAAGACCTATCAAATTAGTAATGTTGCTTCTCCGTTAAGCACGTAGCATTAAGGAGTAAGAGCAAAGACTGGTTGACTCGGAATCAGAATAATGTGTCCGAGTGAGGCGACATGTCTATCCATGGACTGTTGTTTCAGTGAGCTAGCACTATCAAAATCCAACTCGGCGTGTTGGTCTAGTGCAAAGCAGACCTCACCATCATCTCACTGACAATTAACTTGTTCTCGTCATGATATAGCTGAAAAATTGCTGTGGTGGCGTTAAACAACAATCACTCACTCACTATTTGCAAACGTTAATTTTCGATAAATCTGATTTTTTCTTTCGATGTCATCTTCATCGATATGGCGGTAATGACCTCGATACAGTGCCGAATTTAGGACAAATGAGGTCATGTGCTAGTCATTGGGCCCTTACTTGGACCCTGAAGGAGGTAGACCCAGTAGGCCTATGCAGGCAGTCAGGCATACACGCTCAGGAAATTTAGGAATAGCTAAAATATTACGTTATATTTGGTAAAACATCGTAAAAAAAATGTTTTGGCAGGAAGATGACCGCCCCTCTCCCTGACCAACGGGGCCCTCTGCTTAAGAACGCATAAGCACAATGGTAAATCCGACACTGCTTTGATAAACAGACCTGTCAATACCATTTACACCCACTTTAATATAAATTCACTTTCAGTAACTTTTTTCACATAAATTTTAATTTGTTGACACCATTAACAGAGTTATTTTAAACCTTATAGTCACGTTTCAAAATTTCAAGGTAATCACTGAAAGATAAAATTAATATCGTCGTGCACATGCACCCTAGGAAATGACAATATTATACTATATACACTTGAATTACGGATTCTAAACCGTGTTTTGCATTTTTTGTATTTTCTTATTTATTTTATTTTTAGTAATTAATATTTGTGAAATTTGAATATAATCGTAAAATGTCATTAACAATACGAAAAGCGTAAATTTACCTTTTTCCCGACAAATATCCGTCCTCGAGACAATCCCAACACCGACAATAGAAACATTCGTCCTCACAAATTGGGTATGTAGCATGAAAAACTTACAGTCCTATTATTGTTTAGAAGTACCTAGCAACCACACATTTCCGAGAATCTCAAATCTATTTGTCTTTCTAAATTCACCTAACAACCATGCATTTCTAGAACCAGTGGGCAATAACTGCGCTATGGGACAATTAAATGTTCAATTCTTTTTATTTCCCTTCCGGAGTACCTGAGTTCACCCCGGTGATTAGAGGGTTCGTGTTACTCGATCTTTAGTTTTATGTGTATGTTTTGTAGATCGTTGTTTGTCCTTTTTCTTTCGGCCATTGTATTGTCTGTATTTCTTCGTTTTGCGAATTCTAATTACCCTTTGGTATCTTTAAACTCTTCATCTATAATTCTCTCACACATATTATATTGTTTTAAGTACATGGCAATGATAAATTTCTGAAATAAAAAAAAACACAAAACATAAAAAAATACAAAAAAGAATAATTGCTCATAATTGCTCTTGATGTGAATATAATTTATATGATGGAAGACTATTTTGGAATTTTGGAAATGCATCTGAGAATAAATAGCTACATGTGACATATACAATTGAATTTCTAATAAAAAAATCTAGATATCAAATTTAGTGCCCACGGCGTGTTTCTGGAATGCCCTTCATAAGGTACGCTCAAAATCGAAAAATTTAAAAGCCAAATAATTTCTGGAGCATTAAAATCAAATGGCATAAACAGGACAGCCACATTCGGCTAAGGTCACATTCGGCTAAGGTCACATATTCCTGAGTTTTGAATTACAACTTTGTTAAATGTCCTGTGAGACTCTTAGACCTATTACTTGGTGGAACCTTTGGGAGATTTATCTCACAATTCCATGAGTAGGTTTTTATTTATTAACATTGATAGAGCTTCTGAGGCCAAAATAAAAGGGAGACATATTTAAGTCCACTAAATCAGCTAGTTGTATTTGGAAATAAACCTTCTAATGAAATGCAGAGTGAACTATAAGTAAAACAATTACAGGTTTGTTGTATTGTTTATAGTATTTATTTCCTTTGACGAAACACTAACATCTAACGACATCTCGATTGGGGTAGTGTCATGTCATGTTATTTTCATTCATCTTTGACCGTCGAATCATATACAAGGGTATTAAATATATTGACCAATCGGACAACAGCTCTTGGTGTATGCATGTATGTATATATACTTGTTTGTGATATCTAGAGATTTAGTAGGCTCGCCGCTAATTGGCCGGATGAAAAAAAAAGAACTATGACGTGACTCAATGAGGAATGTGTTTACATGTTAGTGCATAATTTTAACATGGATTGGCGGATATTAGTATTTTATCCCGAGCCAGAGGCGAGGGATAAAATTTAATAATATCCACAAACCCGTGTACTCAAAACACATTCTGGCTTCCATGATTTATTTCAATTCTGATATGTCTAAGAGTACAAACACGGTAGTATACTTTGATTGGAAGACGGTGATTTACTTTTACGTTTGCGCAAAATGTCGCACACAATTTATGCTGCCAATTCGAGCAGACGATAATTCATCAACATGTACATTTACGACGGAAAAGTCAGTCACATGCACCGGCGCATGTGCTAATGAGATTATACCCAATCGATAAATCGCTTCCTTGTCTACAAAGCGAAAGAAGGACGTTATGTTAGAATATAATATAAATGTTGAACCAGATGAAAAAAAACATCTACATTTAATTAGATTAGAACAAATGAGGCCACATAGTGTTAATAAAGAGTACCATGGAGAACATGTCAAAAATGAGAATAAACATTATTTTGATATGTAAATTCAAGTTTGCAACATCAAAAATGTAGTCACATAAGTTTCTGAGCCCATGTGGTCAAAAGTATAAAATGTGCTGCAAAGTGGAAATTGATAAATTGTATTAAAGAACCAGAAATGGAAACAAGGTAGTGTTTAGCACAAAGCGAGTGAGTGACATTTAATGCATATTGAGCAGCTTTACAGTTAGTCATTGAGAGAACAAGTTACATTCAAGAGATGATCATGAAATCCGCTTTGTATTAGATCAACACGCTTGCTTTGATTTTCAGAGTGCTAGCTGACCGAGACAACAGTCCGAGGGTAAACAATTCGCGCCACTATTACACATTATCCCGATTCCGAACCAACCAGTCTGTAAAGTCGTGAGTTCTTGTTTTGATTGTCATACAAAACTAAATTCAAATTCAAATTTAATAACTAAACAAAACTAAACTAAACAAAAGAACAAAAATGAAAAATGAAACGTAAAATGAACACAACAAATATCACTCAACTAACGTATAAACTAGTCAAACTAAATATAAAACAAACAACTAAAAATTAAATAAATAGAATCAGTCTCTTATCACCACGTCTCATGCTTCCCTATAAATTATATCACACGCATCAATAGCTGACGGAAATCACTTCAATAATTTAATTTTACGTATATCCACTTGTGCCGAGACTGACTACACTGATTTCCACGTGCTATTCATATTTCGATCTACTCGACTCTTCATAACTTTCGAATCGCCAAATAATAACGCAAGCTTCATCTTAAACATATTTCACCATACACTGACAGGTATACATGATATCAGTAGATATAAATACTCCATCCAACCAAGTATTAATATACAAGCATCACCGTCATGCCCACAGTATATAGCTATCATCATCATGCACTGTACCAACAAACCCCCGAGTGTTGTTCATAAAGCCAAGGAATATCCATGTCCTGAACTGACAATTATAATATGCCTCAATGCTTTGAAATAACACCAATATATATATATATATATATATATATATATACGTCTGAAAATTAAACCAAACAGTGTTAGAATTAGATTTTTGANGCAAAAAATAGACCGAAGTTCGTTACACTGTCGTTGATCTTTCTCCCTCATGCTGAGTGTGAAATAGCGGTGAAGCAACAAATACCAATTTCATAGTCCTATGTTTATCCCGACCAGGGATCGAACCCACGATCTATACGCTCATACAAAATATTACACCACCGATATGAATAGACCATATTAGACAATTGTGGTTTATCAAATATTCGGACCTTTCAAGAAATAAACTTTACTATCTATTGCACATGTAAACTAACGCCCCGGAGATCTTTCCCAAATTCTCCAACAGCACGGAATAGTAAATGTGATGGGTGAATCATTCTTTGAAGATAATTACCGAATTTTTAAAATACATGTATCCTTGATGATCGTAAGTTCGTTACCCTAAGTTGTTTAGCAAGGACAAGTTTTGCATACTCATACTAGAAATAAATTTGACTGTTTGTTAACATTCTCTAGATATTTGCAAATATTTTTATACCCTTAATTTGTAAATAACTCGGAAAAGAATAGGACCAACATCAATATCCGTAACGTGACCTATTTCCGAAATGAAAGCGGCCATGCTTGTAAGTTCGTGACCCTGATGTACCGCCTTATTATGCACACGTGCCCAAACAATCTGACAATAGATGAGGCCACGCATATTGTATTTTTATTTTCGGCAATTGCGTATAT
Organism: Gigantidas platifrons; assembly: GCA_002080005.1. NCBI lineage: Eukaryota > Metazoa > Mollusca > Bivalvia > Mytilida > Modiolidae > Gigantidas > Gigantidas platifrons. The sequence continues at coordinate 21,422 of MJUT01020973.1, read as the reverse complement.
TACAGTACGATGAAAACAACAATGATTATAATATTAGTCAAGAAATAAAATTGCACTTACATTATTTGTACTTGCATAAATAAGAATGGTCATTGTGAAGAACCACAGACCATAGGAAAGTATACTGGTACGGCTGTGAGTTGTAAATAAAAGACAAAGATAACATTTTTGTATGATAATTTAGTAAGGCTAAGGGATATCAACATAGACATTTTTATATATTGGCCTTAAATATATTTTTTATAATTTTTACTTGTTATTTCATTGAAAAATCACTCATGAAAATAACGTTTTATAACTAAGAAACATATCAACAAAAAAAAGTAAAAACAGTAATTCTTTTGGCCATACAAAGAAAAATGTTGTCATGTGACCTTCAAGCAGATGGTGACTCATCATTTGGAATGTCAACAGACCGACTGAAGGGTTTTCCCAAGAAATTCTTCGAACATCTAGTTAAGAAAGAAAAGTAATAACGAAATCAGCCATTTTTCACCAAATTTTAAAAAAAAGCTGCAATAACTTACCTGTTTCTGTTCCATTTTCACCCAAAAGTGGCATATACTTTGGGAAACGTCAACGTTACTTGCACGTTGCAGAAGGTAAATATTTATTCATGATGTCACGAGTTAAAGGGAAAACACCGAATGTCACGAACTTACAATCATAGCGAACTTAGAAGCATCGACGATATATATTTTTTTTAATGTTAGCTTTTACCCCTTTAATTTAAGTAAAAACAACAAATAAATTCAAAAACCGTTACAATCTACCGAAACAATATAGAATTAATGATCGGCGAAATTAATGCATTTACATGTTTTTTAATATTTTCAAATATGTGTATTTGTTGTAAAAAAAACACACGATTTACGCAATTCCATCACGTCAATCAAATATTTATTTCTATGTAAATAATTTGATCTCTAATAAATGCATGCACTGGAAACTAAATACGATAACAGGATTAATTACAAGTAGATTTTATTTGGTAAACATATTGTGGCGGGGTTTTGTGTGGGTTTGTTACTCAATCTTTAGTTTTCTGCGTAGTGTTTTATTGACCATTGTTTATCTTTTTGTTCGCTTGTTTGTCATTGTATTGTTACGTTACGGGCCGTCGTAGTCGTGATCGTATGGTAGTTGGATTTACAACTACCTATGTAATCAGTGCCTATCACCACTGATGTTTGTGAATTCGAAACTCTATTAGGGCTAGGTGTACAACATTATGTGATGAAGTTTGTTAGTGACTTACGACAGTTGGGTGGTTTTCTCCGGGTCCTCCAGTTTCCTCCACCAATACAACTGACCACCACGACATAGCTGAAATATTGTTGAAACAAAGAAACAAATATACTGATACGGTACCTAATTTACCTGTTTGGTATTTTCCAACTTTTTCCAGTTGCGGGTTATGAATGTTTAATGTCACCATCGAGTACATCGCACAAAAGGTCAAAGGAACGAATAGTACTCGTGAAAATTAAGTGGAGAAAGGAATGTATTGTATAAGTTGAATGAAATCCAACTTCTATGCGCCCATTTGGACATCTTACATTCAGCTTTATTTATTAAATTGTGATCATCAATTGGACAAAAATTTTCATATCATTAAAATCCGCTTCGGTGTGGTAATGGTTAGCGTGCTCGCCTCGAGTGAAACCCAGATCGGTCGAATAAAACCAAAAACAATACAATTGTTATTTACTTCTTCTCCACTAAGTACGTATCATTAAGGAGAAAGAGCAAAGACTGGCTGACTAGAAATCATGTTGATGTGACGGAGTTGAGCGACATGTCTACCCACATGTTATTGTTTCAGTGAAGTAGCACTACAAATCCAATTCAGCGTTTTGGTCCAGTACAAAGAAGACATAAGTTTCATTATATATGATTAAGTGCAATAGTTACCTAACCCTTTTTTAATGAAATTACTATATAAATTCGTATTGAAAATCACGTGATTGCTATGCAATCCAATGATCATTTAAAAACCAGTAGCTCGCCTATTTATAAATTTTATTTGATATTATTTTTTGTGAACTCTGTTCTAATAGTGTTGTTTTAATGTGGACGAATAGACACATTTTATCTTTAAATAGTTTCCCACGAAGATTGAATTACGACATTTTGACCCGACCAGACAACAAGTCTGTAAATGGAAGTTGGATGATCATTAGCGGCAAATTATTCACCATTTTAATGTACCATAAAATTTATTCGTTAAATTTATTAAATAGTTGAATAAGATTGAGTTTTATTGGGTTTTTCTTACGAGCCATATAATTGTTCCCATTTATTCAAAACATACCTATCAAATTATAATATATTATACCGTATATATAATGGATATGTTTTTTCATCCAATGTTTTAGTAGAGTACGTGTTATTCGATCTTTAGTTTTATGAGTATGTTTTGTAGATCGTTGTTTGACCTTTTGTATTTTTTCTTTTGTTCATTTTGTTGTCTGTTCTTCGTCGATATACGGATT
>MJUT01020956.1:22872-40257 GCA_002080005.1 Gigantidas platifrons | reverse complement strand
ACTAAATCTGACCAATACTAGTGACAAATGTCTGACTAAATCTGACCAATACTAGTGACAAATGTCTGACTAAACCTGACTAATGCTAGTGACAAATGTCTGACTAAATCTTACCAATACTAGTGACAAATGTCTGACTAAATCTGACCAATACCTGTGATAAATGTCTCACTAAACCTGACCAATACTCGTGACAAAAGTCTGTCTAAACCTGACCAATACTTGTGATAAATGTCTCACTAAATCTTACCAATACTAGTGACAAATGTCTCACTAAATCTGACCAATACTAGTGACAAATGTCTGTCTAAATCTGACCAATACTAGTGACAAATGTCTGTCTAAATCTGACCAATACACGGTGATAGGAGATCGGCATTACGTCTTACTGTGTACAATCACAAAAATACTTAACAAATGTCTGACTAAATACGACAATTACATGGTGAATGGTGATCTGAATTGCGTCTTACTGTGTCCAATCACCAATACACGTGACAAATGTCTGACTATATATGACAATTACATGGTGATAGGTGATCTCAATTTCGTCTTACTGTCTCAAATCACCAATACTCGTGACAAATGTCTGACTAAATACGAAAATTACATGGTGATAGGTGATCTGAATTACGTTTTAGTGTGTCCAATCACCAATACGCGTGACAAATGTCTGACTAAATACGACAATTACATGGTGAATGGTGATCTGAATTACGTCTTACTGTGTCCAATCACCAATACTCGAGACAAACGTCTGACTAAATATAACAATTACATGGTGATAGGTGATCTGAATTACGTTTTACTGTGTCCAATCACAAATACTCGAGACAAATGTCTGACTAAATATAACAACTACAAGGTGATAAGTGATCTCAATTATGTCTTACGGTGTCTAATCACCAATACACGCAGCCGCAAGTGATAAAGCTTACCAGTTGCTTGCCAATGGTCGGTGGTTCTCTCCGGGTACTCTGGCTTCCTCCATCACTAACACTGGTCGCCATGATATAGCTGACATATTGTTGAAAGTGGCGTTAAAACACCAACAATCAATCAATTAAAAAAATCAAAAGAAATGTAAAATAAAAACACAAAAGATTAAATATATTTCATTGGAATGTTTAAGAGGTTACATAAATATCACAGACGGGATGTACCTGAGTATGGATGCAATGATACTTTTGATGGCCACTATAAAAGTTTTGCTGACGTTCGTTTGTCGGCATCACGCTTTCAGCGGAAGTGCCGTCATTCATTCCAACAATGTTAGGCATTTCATTCCATTTTCCTCTTCTATTTAGCCATTCTTGTCGGGTAGGGCAGTGGATCATCGGGGAACATATTTCCAACTATTTCATCCCTGTTAGGTTGATAATGCGGCTCACAGTTGACATGCTTATACCGAAGGTTAAAGACAAGAAGAGAAGACGTCGGATACTGTCTTAACCATATCAATGTGAGAAGTACTCTATTTTTCAAGGAAGCAACTTCGTTATCATGTACTATAATATCAGTGTTGACCAGTTCAATTAGACTTTGAGACGACTCTGGGGTTTCTCCTGATAACATCCAAAAGCCATATGGTCGACCAACTACTGAGCTGTATACATCCTTCACAACAAAATCGTCAGATAACACATTTTCTGAAATCCTATTTCTAATATCAAAATTGCATATTGGCAATGGTCTGCGCCATAATTCAAGATATTGATCAAATAAATGCATTAATAAGAAAATTCCAAACTGATCATTGCTCTGATTCATGTATGGCTTGGGTGGACTTAAAAGTCTGTATTGCATATACATCATCATTATGACAGCAAAACTCTGTGTTGGTTCATTCATGTTTAACTAAATTATTTGTGAAGAACGGTCGGTTTGATTTGTTGGTTGATTTGATTTATTGTGTTTAACGCCACATTCAGCAATATTTCAGCTACATCATGGCGACCAGTATTAGTGGTGGAAGAAGCCGGAGTATCCAGAGAACCACCGACCATGGTCAAACAACTGGTAAACTTTATCATTTGCGGTTGCGAGTCGAGTGCACCCTTTTTTGTAATTTCCATTTATTGGTAATTGGTAAACTCGATTACTAACTCATACCACACCATGGTGAATAATACGAAGACGCACGTGGAAATTTCAAACCAGGAGTTAAAGTTAATTTTAAGAAGTTACTTGAAACATAGTAACAACCAGATGGCGATTAGGAACGATATTAGAAAGCAAGTTGACATACTACCTACCACCTGTCGCCAGGAATTGATATGAAGGCGGCCAGTTTACAAAGGTCAACAGAAGGACGTCTGACCAGATTAAGAAATCAGGAAATAAGGGCTGTGTGCCAAAATGCGAGGAAGTTGGAAGAATGGTTAATGAGATTAAACTAAGAAACCAGAGATATCTTACTAAAGAGCACCCTAAACAGAAAGAGATACTGCAAAACAGAAAGGTAACTTAGGTTTATTCCGTTTTCGCGCTTAATCATTCCCTCAAAATACTTTTGGTGAAATGTTGTAGAAAATCATTAGACTTTACTATTGCTCNCACGTGGAAATTTCAAACCAGGAGTTAAAGTTAATTTTAAGAAGTTACTTGAAACATAGTAACAACCAGATGGCGATTAGGAACGATATTAGAAAGCAAGTTGACATACTACCACCTGTCGCCAGGAATTGATATGAAGGCGGCCAGTTTACAAAGGTCAACAGAAGGACGTCTGACCAGAAAATACTTTTGGTGAAATGTTGTAGAAAATCATTAGACTTTACTATTGCTCCCATTTCATTTTTGTAAATCGACCCAATCAAACCAAAGACTATAAAATTGGTATTTGTTGTTTCTCCGCAAAGCACGCAGCATTAATGAGAAAGACTGGTTGGCTCGGAATCAGACAAATGCGTGAGTGGGGCGACATGTCAGTCGAAGGACTGTTGTTTGCGTCAGCTAGCACTACAAAAATCCAACAACGCGTTTTGGTCTAGTAGAAAGCGGAACTCATCATCATATAATTGAAAATTAACATGTTCTCATGATGATATAGATGAAAATTGCCGAGTTGCCGAAAAAAAACCCACTCACTCACTCCATGGGATGTTCACTCGCTCGTATTTTTAATATAAAAAAAAAGATGAGGTGTGCTCGACTGGCTATATAAAATATATCTGCAAATACGAACTCTGACAATTAATTTCAAAATATTTGGTCAGTTATTAAAATACATTGTCTATTAGGTCTCCATGTTGATTCTATTTTCTAAAGTGTAAAAATGCAATATTCTAAAGTGTAAAAAATTCATGGAGTGAGTGCAAAATGTGTAAGAACTATCTCATATATTTTTTTTATGCATTTAATGTTTATTTCATTGTACCATGTGACTATGGATACAGTATTAGGTCATGGTCAATTCTTTAATATTTAAATGTACAAAGTCACACGGTGTAGCATTAAAATCACATTTCTATTTACTTATGTTTTGGTGTAGTGGCTTTTACAATGCATGCAATTTTTTTATACTTCAGAAAATTAAATTAACATAGAGACCAATGAGCAATCTTTTATATTAATTGGCCAAAAACTTTGAAATTAATTGTCAGAGTTCGTATATATATTTATTTACCAATGAAGATCGTTCAATAATTAATATTTTTGGAAAATATATAATAGAGTGCCTTGAGACAAGAAAACTGAAACAGGGTTTATGATACTGAAATATTGTTTTCTCTTTATGTTTATATTATTATTTAAAATTTTAAGGCTCTGAACCCGACAAGAAATATTGTATATTTATATTTATATATATATATATATGTATAATTGCCTCCAATGACAATAATCAATGTATGCAATTTGTTTGCCACTATTGTGGGCCCATTGATTGGAATAATAAATATTCTTATTCTTATATATAATATATTTACAAATATCTAGAAAAAAAAAATCAATCAATTAATCTAGAAAACAAATTTTGATTTGAAAATTGATTTTTCAGAATTTTTGTCTGGAGATTTATATAATTCAAACGAACAATTGTAGAATATTGTTTTTGAGAAAATGCAGCATAAAACTAAAACAGTTATTGTTTATCTATGAATATTTATTGTCATTCCTTCATAAAATGTAAAATGTTGTGAAAAACAAATTGCAAAAAAAAATATTTTCTTTAAAAGGCTGTAAATGAGGAGGATAAGGACGTTAGACAGACATTAATAAATGTTGATGTAGACGACCGTCAAGATTTAGACGAGGCTGGGTCCAGAAGATAGACAGAATGAAAATGTAGTTGTTGATCAGGAGGACAGAGCAGAAGAAGCTCCAGGACCGCCCAAAAACAGGAAGACAACCTCAGCATTGGCAAGAGAAGCCTACACCAGCTATTTAGATGGCATGGAAAGGGCAAAAACATTAGAAAATAAGATGATGAAGTGCATGGACACATTTTTAGATATGTGAAATAAAATAACACTTTTTAAGAATTAGTTTTTTCTATTTAAAGAAAATTGTGTTAGTTTTTCTTCAAGATACATATTAAGCTATCCTATATACCACGTGATTACAGCCCAATGTGATTCACCCTTTAAATCTGGAAGTGATACATCGGTGGATATATGATTTAGCCGAAAAGGGGGTCTACAATTTCCGAAACCACCTGGTTTTAGCAGGGTGGTGCTTTAGCTATTCATAGAACTGTCGCAAGTCGCTGACAAACTTTTATCAACTTTAATGTTTTATCGAGTACACCTCGGCATGAACGGGGTTCGAACACACAACTTTAGTGGCATAGGCAGTGATTACACATCTAGTTGAATTGTCATTGGATGATCCTTACCAAAGCTGTTATTCATTTACAAGGATCGGGGATCTTGCATGTGTACATGGCCTCCATCGCGGGACTTTTTCAAAAGATATGATTAAACCTAACATGTAAATCAATTGTCATTGGAAGGTCCATTACAAAGTTGGCTTTTTCTCCTGAATATCCACCATCGCAGGATCTAGCTTTTAACGAAATTCCTTATATGAAAATTAATCAGAGCATTTTCACGGTAACACATAAGAAACATGACTGGACCAAGACTATACCAGAATCTCCTACATAGTTGGTATAGTTTACGTGGATCAGAAATTCAAACTCCATACAGAGTTTTAATAAAGAACCCTGTGAACAATTGATGAAAGATTTTCGTAGAAACTAAAATATGGTTTATCTGTACATGAATGTCCCTTTCTAATATTTAAGGGTCCGGGTAGCTCAATGAGTTAGGTAGTTGGATTACCTAACCACTCATACAAGCCTATCACCAATGCGGCGCGGTTTCGCGCCCGGCTTTGTAAATTGCAAAAAGGGTGCACTCTACTTTTTCCTTTGATGTTTTTATGCAGTAATCAACTTAAAAATAGTTAACTTTTACAAACTAACATGAAGATCTTGATGTTATTCCATGATTTTTACGTCACATGCAAATAATAGTTAAGTTTCTATGGAAGTGGGAGGAGCTTAAGTCATGGTTTAATATAAAGATCTACATGTTATTCCATGATTAACGCGGACGTCGAAGAGAACACCCTTTTGTCAATCGTGTAATTTCTGCTACTAACCATATATACCATGGATCTTACTCATGAACTTATTTAAACCAACTCATCCTTCGGATTCGTTGGTTTAAATAAGTTAATTCGTAAGATCCATGGTATATATACACCTCGCCAAAAGTTAAGGAACACCTATATCTTTTTGCTAATATTTTTTGTTTTAAAATCAAATGTGTTGTTTTTTTTGTTACCATATTATTCTTTCATCTATTCTTAATCGACATGTAAATTTTCACTTCGCGAATTAATTTTCTTTATGTATGAAAAACCGGTTTTACTATGCAACCTATCAGATTTCGCCTTGCAAGTTTCGTACAATTAAACGTAACGTGTTTCTCGTGCTGTTGTTGTCGGTGTATACCATTCATATTCACATTTTGATGATGCCCAGACGTAAGTTAACACTTGAACAGAAATGGAAAGTCATTGGCATACGAAATACTGGATTGAGTCTGCGCAGAATTGCCGATCAGCTTGGGGTGTCACACAGTGTTATATCCAGGCTTTTGAAGCGCCATAGAGAAGCAAGTACCGTTAAAGAACGTGATCGTTCTGGTAGGCCACGTAAAACATCACCCAGAGATGACAGAGCACTATCGCAATCAGCTCGTCGTCGTCCATTTTCGACTGCACGTCGATTACGCGACAACTGGGCGATTCATGGCCGTGTGAGTGTACGAACTGTTAGCCGCAGACTCCATTGCGCACGTTTAAAAGTCCGAAGACCAATCAAAAGACCTTTGTTGACTCGAAGACATCGTCATGCTCGACACCAGTGGTCACGTGACCATGGTAATTGGAATTTGAGGCAATGGCGTAGAGTTCATTGGTCAGACGAGAGTAGGTTCCTTCTACACCACATTGATGGCCGCATGCGGGTGTGGCGACCCAAGAATACAGCATATAGGGAACAACACATCTTAGGTACAACAGCTTTTGGTGGCGGAGGTGTCACTGTGTGGGGATGTTTTTCTTTCGACTGCAAAATGGACCTCTACGTTCTGAACGATACCATGACAGGTCAAAAATATCGCGACAACATCATCCGGGATATCGTTGTGCCTCATTTTGACAATCATCGTCTTGCAACAAGACCGCTATTGATGGACGATAATGCTAGACCACAGGGCACGGATCGTTAGTGAGTATTTGCGTCAGGAGTCAATTGACAGTATTCCATGGCCAGCAATGTCACCGGATATTAACCCTATTGAACATTTATGGGATGGTATCGGACGGAAAATCAATTATCGGGTTCCACCATGTCAGAATTTACAAGAATTGCGTGATGCTTTGGTCTAGGAATGGCAAAGTATGCCCTTGAGAACTTTACGCCACCTTGTTCAAAGCATGAGACGACGTGTCGACGAACTTTTCCGGAAGTGTGGAGGTTACACGCGTTACTGACCACACTTGTATTGAAATGCAGTCTTAAATTGTCCATTTCGAGTTCTAAACATGATTTGTTGTAAACATGCAAACAATTTTGTTACAAATATCAGATTTAGGTGAAACTTTTTTTGAGTTTTTTACTGCCATTTTACACACATTTCCCCCCTGAGTATTACTCTTCTAAAAAAGCTTTAAAATGTCAAAATTTATAATTTGTACTTAGAATGCACTTACTTGTTTAATAAAATCATAAACCCAGTCCATTTAAGGGTGTAGACCTGGGTTACCCTAAAATTTTCCCATCATTCAATTTTTTTTAAATTTGCATCATGGAATAGTTATGTCTAAATACATTATCTGTCAAAGTTTCAAAAAAATTTCACCGTGCCGTTTTCTCCATAGCACATCCTAAATATAGCAATTTTGGGGGTATTCTTGACGCCAGATGGTAATACTAGTTTCGGAAGATTCTAATAGATATGCACATTTATTTCTGATTGAAAGGGAATATTTTGGCTTTAATACACTTGAGAGTGTTGTTGTTGAATAGATATGAAATATCTAGCATATCTGAATATCCTGTCTGGAGATAATCACGTGCAAAACAGTGAAAATTGCAAAAAAGGGAGGATGCCCTGAGGACCACCTTGGTATTAAAAATCGGATTTAAAAAAAATCCTGTCATTTAATTTCCACCAAAAAATGTCACACTGAAGAATAGACATATAGACATCATTGCACCAAATTTTACAAACTTTTACTGTCAGATTTTAAAATTTTTTAGATTTATGTTTTTCATGGATGGCACCCAGAAAATGAAATTGTCGAGGAAAGTTATCACAAACCCATCTTTTCCTAGTTTCTTTGTTTGTGAGATAAAAATTAACTAGTTACCAATAACAAAAAGCTTTTGAATTCTTATAATTGACACAGTGGATGCCCAAATTACTAAATGATTACATTTGTCTTTTTAATTTTCAGGTCGGCTGGGGAGGGAGAGGGGTGGTTTTAGGGTGACTCTACTTGATTAATTCATAACACAAACACACACACACACACAAACACAAAAACACAGACAGCCACCCAGCTGTATTGTTATATTCCTTCAAATTCTGTGCTCTAGTTGTATTCGTTTGATTCTGGTTATTCTTTAGTTGTCTTAGGAGAAAGGGGCGGCGGTATAAGAGAGGATCAGATATTACAATTTTTTTTCCAAACATAGCTTTCTATTTTTTTTTACTACCAAAAAATGAATTTGCTCTATAGTTTCATAATATTAAAGATTCTGGTGTGTATATTTAATTTTTTTTACAAACCCTTGAAATTCAATAGAAAAGGGTTGTCACACAAATTGTGTTACATTTCTGGCATTTGTGACAACATATTTCGATGAAATTTTTTTCTGGAAAGAGATATTTCGATGATATTTTGTGGGCATCGGCATATAATAATAACACACTGCCTGACATTGGCATAAGCAGCAATAAGATATAAAAATGCAAGGAGCACAGCTATGGAAAGGTAAAAGAAAAGGAGGGTTTTTTTTAACTGGCCATATCCAATGTAAACAATCTTTGTCACCAAGAAGCTTGGAATTGAGGGAGAATTTTCAAACGCACAGATGATCATGTATTTTAGAAGACACTGAACATAGAGTTATCTCCCATACCCCAGGCCTACCCCTTAATAGATGTTTTGGTTATTTTTGTATTCCTTGAAAACATATTATTTAAAGATAATCGGGTGTTGCTTAACTTTTGGCGAGGTGTATATAATACTTATGTTCTGATTCACGATGTTCAATCGAACATAAAGAATTTATGTACTTAACTTGTGTAATTTTCTGAATAAAATCATTCTCAATGTGTAAATTGATGAACAAAATCTTCTTTTGTTATACCTTTTTATGCAAACTGTTAAAAATCAACAATACATATTAGATGTTGAAAGGCGCAGTGACCATTTCGAAGTACAAAGAAAGAAATACTTGTAATTGTTAAATTCCAAGATTTTTTAAACTGACAAGCGCTTTTGAATGTCTTCTAATACGTAACCATCTTTGGCTTGTTCGGATTTCCAGCGCTCATGTATTTTAAAAAGACGATCTGATACTCCGCAACTGTAAGCTGCAGTTGCACCGCCCGATCGCAAATTATGTAAGCCGAAATCTACAGCTTCTAAACCAATTGAACTCAGAGTTTCTTTTAAGATTTCTCTGGTTCGAGTGTACTATAACTTAACATTTTTCTTTCTGAGAACAAATTTGTCAACCTTCTTGAAATATAAATATATAGTGATCACCATGATACCAGAAGAAAATTTTCAGGAAACCGCAAGTCGAATAGACAAGACGACAGACATGCACATGAGGACATACGTCAGAGATACCAGAGTAGTCAGGATTACCATCATTACACATACGTCAGATATACCAGAGTAGTCAGGAATACCATCATTCCTACCTTTCCCACACTTCAGGTAGACAGGACTCTTATCATTCACATTCTTGCTGGAATTGTGGTGAATCAAATCATACTCATCACTCTTGTAAACATGGTTAACAATTATTATGTCATGAATGTCATAAATATGGCCACAAAGCCAAATTTTGTACTTTTTAGGAAGATGGCCAAGAAGAGTGTGCCGAACGGGTCGACAACTCTGTAGAAGCATTAAGTCCATTAAAGAAAAAGATAAAACAGAAACATAAACGCGGTAGAAAAGCTTCGCGCAAAAAGAAAAAAACCTTTAAAATAGATTACTTGAATATTCGCGGCATGGCTTCCAAAATTCACGAACTAAACAAACACTTGCAAGACCACGACGTCCAAGTGTTTGGTCTTGTAGAAACCTTTTGCAAAAACGATAGCCGTCCCCCAAGTCTTGATGCTAACTACGTATGGGTTGGTAAACGACGTAATAATACTAAAGATAAAGGTGGTAATGGCTTATGTATAAAATCGGGTTTGCCAATACTTGATGATAATTTACTTAATAGTAGATCGTATATACTTAATAAATTAAAATCTGGTAAGGCTTGTGGAATTGATAATATTCCAAATGAATTTCTTAAATATGGTGGGAATAGCTTGTCAAATTCTTTGACTACATTTTTTACAAAAATTACAGACCTAGAAATTATACCGGACGAATGGTTTAAGGGTATTATTAAGCCACTACATAAAGGGGGGTCTATTCATAACTTAAGTAACTATCGTGGAATAACCCTCACTTCAAACGTATACAAAGTATACTGTAAAATTATTGAAAGTACCGTTATGGACTTCATCGAAAGTAATAATCTTCTAGGTGAAACCCAGGGAGCTTTTATGAAAAATAGAAGAGCGGAAGATCATGTTTTCTCTCTTCAAGGAATGTGTTCGCTAAGAAAATCAAATAAAGAAAAGACTTACTTAGCGTTTTTAGATCTTTCAGCTGCCTTTGATAAAGTATGGAGGGATGGTTTGTTTTATCTTCTTTGGCAAAATGGTATACAGGGGAAATGTTGGAAGATTCTGCGCGCCCTTTATAAAAATGTAAGCAACAAAGTTTTATTTGGGGGCTACGAATCAGACTGGTTCGATCAATAGTTTGGTCTAAAACAGGGTTGTATAGTATCCTCAACTTTATTCTCTATATTGATGACATATCTTGTATCAATGTTGAAAGAAAAGGGTCTTGGTATGAACTTAGCAGGATAATTAATAAATTGTCTACTTTTCGCTGATGACATTGTTCTCATCGGCAAATCTGAAAAAGAATTACAAAGTCTTCTTGACATTGCTTCAGCTTTCGTTACGAAATGGAATTTAAAATTTAATGTATCAAAATCCAAAGTTCTGATTAGTTGGTAAAAAAATAGATAAAGACAAATTATGGTGTCTAGGCGATGACTGTTTGGAAGAAGTAAATGAATACAAATACTTGGGAATATATTTTTCAAGAACACCTAAGATATCTTACCACATCGAAAAATATGTCAAAGAAAATTTCACGAAAAAACTGAATTACATTGTTAGGGTTCTCGGTAAACATGGTAAGTTCAATCGTGTAAACTTCGGCGATGGGCTATGGACTTCAGTGGTGAGACCATCCATTACGTATGGCTGTTCTGTATGGTTCCCTTCTTCGAAGGCATGTCACGAAATGCTTGAAAGTTGGCAATATCAAGTGGGCAAAGTGATTTTAAATACAAAAATGAATATTCCAAAATGTGCCCTCCTTTCTGAATTTGGTTGGGAGTCGGTTAACAGTTTTATGGATAGACACAGAATCTATTATTTTGCTCGATTTGACTCCTTACCTGACAATCGTCTTTGTAAGATAGTTATGGAAGACCTCAAAGTATCATCCTCCAACGGTTGGAGATACTTAAGCTATATTAATGATATTTTGACCTCGTCCGGTCTCCCACACTATATAGACGGACATGTTAATATTAATACATTTAATAATCTTTTCGGTAGAAAGTCGGTTGAAATTATAAATACCGGAATTATGGTAAAAAGTTCTCTAAACTTTTACCAATGTTTCATGATTCTTAAAGGAAAACAACCATATTTATCAAATATTGGGGACAGTCAAGATTAAAACTGTTGGCAAGATTAAATTGTCTTCCACTTAATTCAACTTTATCAAGAATGAAATTAACGGAAACGGATAAGTGTCAACTTTGTGATTTGAATACATCTGAAACAATACTCCATGTACTGTTAGAATGCTCAGCGTATCAACGAACGCGCGAAAAAACGTTATCCTATATTCACGAAAGTCTATTTTCCACTGTAAACGTATGATTCTTGGAGTTGTCGCCCTTGAATCAATTGCAGTTTTTAATAGGCGACCTTGCGTATCTTTACGATCATGAATTTAACAAGAAAATATATATCGAAAGTAAAAAATATCTTGATCACATAATGATAGAACGAGCTGATATGCTTCAAATTAATCTATAATGTAATTGTACTTAGCAATAACTTATATATTTAAAAGAAAATAACCTCAGAGCCATCTTCTTAAAAATGAAAATATGATATTTTACAATTAGTGCTATTTTTATTTCGTACATGTTGTTATGGTTCTTTTTATTGCAGATAATCTAAGAAAGTTTTATGTCATTGAACTGCGTGTGACATTTTATTATTGACATTATTGTGTGATTTTAGTATATAGCTATAGTTGAGAATTTTTTACTTGTAACATTGTATATATTGTTAGAACTTTTTATGCATGCTGGACGCAATCCTGCTACCCCGGTAATGGTTGCCCCCGTTGTAAAGGGGTAGTTTCCTAATAAATATATATATATATAACGCTCTAAAAATATACATATCAGTATTCATCTCAACATTAGCTTCTTCTAAGTAACACCTTAAAATATTTAAAGGACATTGAAGACTATCTAGTTTCGAAATGACTACATTTTTGCCATTTCTGTAACAATCTGTTTTGCTTTAAACAATGAAAATATTCACGTAATTTTCATAAAATGTAATACATGTATTGTCTGCTGCAATATTACTCAGTTCACTGTACCTTACAAACCCAGTGTAAGAAATGGCAAACATAGCCATCCTTCAATAGTCGATGTGTTCAAACTTTTAAATAATTGTATCAACATTTCGGGAGTTATTGTTTTTTTTTTCTTCTCAATAGGCCAACACAATTTTCTTTTTGAAGCTTCGACAATATTATTAATCACTTCGGAAATACAAGGGTCTGACACACCGGCCATTTGATGAGCCCATTTTATTCTGTAAAAAAGCACTTTCCACAGAACTAAAGTGGTTCGCCATTTCCATTAAATATTGTAAATAAAAAGACTAACATGTAGTTCAGTGCAAGGAAGAGTGGAAGTACCTTTTTTATATTTGTCTGCCCAGTTGAGAAATCGTCTAAAACACCTAACGTACTTCTTAACGGTCTACTTAGCTCTGGAGTCTACGACCGATTTAATGAAATTGCTAAAAAGTGACTTAAGCTCTGTGTGAGTTACTTGATTTGTCTGTCACCATAATCCAACATTGAAAATTTTCTACAAAATCAAAAAAAATTTGATCTTACTATGCTGTTTGCGTTTGTGTACTATTATAAAATATATTTCAACTGACCAAATATATAGCATTTCCATGGTCCAGTGACCAACATACAGAAAACGGCTATAAGCGACCTATTAAAACTCCAGTGAATAATTACATGAGTACATATACACTATCCAGCGACAGCTAAAGGATGTAGAAAAGATAACAAACTCAATTTTATGGCTTTCAATTCTCTCCAAGTCGAACTCTTGACAGCTTCGACTTCTGACCAAGACTTATGAATGAGGAATGTTTTGTTTTGTATAAATCCGACTGTCCCGGAATAACCGGCATCTGTAAAAATATCAAAATTAGAGGTTTACTCTAATAATGAAGCTGGTTTAAAATCGAAGATATTAAGTTTCCAGAACACCAGCTCTCTAATACAATCATTATGGTAATTTATGTTAATGATTTGATTCCAGTCGTCTTTTAAATTTAAAACTGAAAAAATACATCTAGTCATTACCTGTGTTACAAAACCTAATGCAGGTGACATGACAATTATTTTACCAGAAACCTTAGCTAAAGTTCTGACTTTAACTGCGGTTGAATTTTCTAATACAAGTATTATCAATTCGTACAAATCTGAAATGTTTCTGTCAGTGACAGATAATAAGCACTTTTTAAATCCCAACGAAATCCAAGCCATTCCAGCTGTTGGGATGGAGACCATACACATTTATCTTTATTTGGTACCAAACCTGATAAAATGGTGTCCTTTTTAACGATGTCAGAGTGTTTACTACACATCTCCTGGTCTTCTGCTACGCCAAAACCATCCTCCAAGTACAACACCACTTGAATACTGTTTCTACGCCAATGAGCTACTAAAGGCCTAAGTACTTTAGAAAATATATATGCGCTTGGTTGAAGACCGAAAGGTACCACGGTAAAAACAAAATACTTTTCAATATTATTGAATTTCCAAGCGAAACCTAAATACGTTTGATGCAAAGGGAAAATATCGATATGATGATAACCAGACTTAAGATCAAAAATAAAACCGAAACTATTAATTTGCATGTATTGTTCTGCTGTTTTCCAATCTTCAAACTTTAACTTGTTTTGTGCGACTTGTTTATTTTCGTGTCTTAAATCTAAGATAAGCATATCCTTGCCTTTACCGTTAACTGCTACAGTTAATGGGTTCACGACGTGCGGTGCACTCGATACCTCACGAACCAGACCGCCAAAAATTAAGTATAAAATTGCATTTTCAACAAAAATGGTATGTACATGTGCAGACTTGTTGTTGTTTAAGAATACTGATTTTTGTTCGTGTAACATAGGAATTTCATACCCTTCACAGGTAAAATTTAAGATAAAATCATATGTTCCAATTTTTTCCCAAAAATGTACAGAATTTTTTAAGCGCCCTTTTACATTAATATTTGTTTTCCCGTTTTCATATTCATAAAAAAAGAGTCAATATTATTACAACATTGTACCTTAAAAGTGTCAGCATATGCTTCTTTAAACAGGAGCTCCTCTGGAAGGTCCTGCTCTGTTAAATCCGAGGGGTTTTCTGCATTCCCTGGCCCAGTGTCCGAATAATTCGCAGTTGTGGCAGCTGTCATTTGCTTTGGAGATGCTGCACGAAAGGGCTGTATCTGGTAGCTACGTGATGAAATAGAACCTCCGCCACTATGCGAAGTTTGTGTGGTCGCTCCGGCTGCTTCCGCTGGTCGTTTTTCCCACGTTGTTTATCTTCTTTCTTGGACGATTTAATCTTCTTCACGGCTGTTTTCTGCGGCTCTAATTCTTTTTTCGTCTTCCGAGTCGCTTGCAACCTCGTGTGATAAATACTCGTCAACGGTTTTCCACCCTCCTTCTGACTTGTCTGCGATTCGTATTAATTTGTTCCTCTTCTTGATAACGGCCAACGAATCCTGCAATAACTTTACCGCTTTTCGTACGTTATTTCTGTCCAGTTGTGATAACACTACGTTGATATTGCCTGAAATCTCTGCATTCAACTCGAACTGCACTTGGTCGCCTTTAAATCTGAAAGACGACTCGACCCTTTTCACCTTATTAGCTAAATTAACTGTCCTGTCGTTCAAATTATTTTCTATTCCCGACAACTTATCTTTCATGTATGTCTTTAACAACGAAAACAGATCTGCATTCGTAACTTCCTCGGTGGATTTGCTAGGCTGCTTGGGATTGGTATTAAGCAAATCATCTTCCAACAATTCTCGACAAAATTAAACTTCTTTTTCACTCAGAGGGCGTTTTTATTGCAGAGAAACCAGTTTAGGTTTTAACTCGGTTTTTCAAACTTTGTATTTATTGTCCAAACTGATTTTGAACCAGTTTTAAACCCAAACCGGTTTTTTTTTTATTTATCAGCGTTAAACTGAAACTAGTTTCCAAAACTCATCAAACCACCTCCGGGTGTGGTTTCGACGGTTTAACATCTATTCAAAATGGCGACCGCTGAAGTTTCGAACAGTTTGATTGCTTAGAGCAATTTAATGACAATCCATGCTGTACCAGTGATAGCAATTTATGTTCAACTGAATTAATGATCCCTTTTTGACTGCAAAGTCTACATGAAGGGTTAAAAGATTGCTGTCTTGCAAATGTGTCTGACGCAAGCATGAAACATTAAAAAGTCTAAAAAAGTAACTGATTGTAATGCTATTTTGAAAAACAAAACTGTATACTCGTTCATATATATATTGCATTAAAATATTTATCATATGCAAGTCAGCCATTTTTATTTATATGTATGAAACTATCTATTTATTACAAAAGACAAACCAATGAACTAGTTTCAAACCAGTTTCGAACCAGTTTCTAAACCAGAAAACCAAACTCAAACTGGTTTCTTTGCAATAAAAACGCCCAGAGATAATCGTGGGTCTGCTCGATGTGGTCACTGCCCAATCAATACTCGATAAAGACAAATCCTGATACACGCTGTTCAAATACCCTGACAACTTGAAAAACCGGTTAAATCTATTATTATTCAGTACCTTGAATAAATTTGAAAATTAATACGCTGCACTGTACATAAATATATATGACAACCCCTAACATGAGTGCTCCCCTATAGATCTACGACCAGGGTACACCGCAGAGCTGCTATGTCGGCTTGATGCCTGGAAACCGTCTCCAGTACCCATTATTTATTAAAAATATATATATATATATCATAAGCAATAAGGAAGGGATCAAGTAGTGGGCTCGTGATTGTTTTTTAGACCATTAGTATTGTCTGTTCTTCATTGATTTACGGGCGTGCGTGCGTGCGTGCGTGAGTGAGTGAGTGAGTGAGTGAGTGATGTTTAATGTCAAATGAACAATTTTTCAGCCATGGTGAGAACAAGTTGCATTACATAAAATAATGATGATGTATGCTTTGTACTAGACCTACTCGCTTAATTGGATCTTTATAGTGCTAGCTCACTGAAACAACTGTCCATGGGTAGGCATGTTGTTCCACTTGGACACATTATTCTGATTCCACGTAAACCAGTTTTTGCTCTTTCTCCTGAATGCTACGTGTTAAGCAGAGAAGCAATACAAATACATTTGATTGTTTTTGGTTATACTAGATTGGGATCGAATCCACGATAAACTGCAATTGAGTCGAGCATGTCAACCATTATACACTGATGTGGATGAGCCGACAAAACATTGCTCTTACTACTTGATGATGTGTACATAGATATAAATGATGAGAACCAGAAAATACCAATAAATTAACCTTTGGTTTGAATAAATGAAGAAATATCCTTTAAAATGAGAAATAACCCCCCTCCAATAAATAACATGGAGATAACTCATTGGAATCAAGATAATGTGTCGAGTGGGGAGACATGTCATTCCGTGGACTGTTATTTCTGTGAGCTGGAACTATAAAAATCTAACTAACCTTGTTTGTCTAGTACAAAGCGGATCTCATCATCTCATTGAAAACTAATTTGCTCTCGCCATGATATAGCTGGAAAATTGCTGAGTTGGGGCTAGGCAAAAATTACTCACTCAAAGATATATAATAACCATTAGTAAACCTTTTGGGCTAAATCAGGCTGATTTGTTTCAAAGTAAAAGCTATTATTAATTTTGCCACAGGGACAAATTGTAAAAACTAAGTTCTGCAATGGTGCTCATCGTCGATTTCTGATTTGCTTTATCTTTGTTGTAAAGAAAAATACTTTATTTGGTTTCTTATAGGGTTATATAATATACTAACAACTGCGGAGGCGCCATAATGCAGTTTGGGTTCAATCATGTTTGCTGTTTCTAACAAGGAGTTTTCTTCATTTTACCATAGGGTCATATGATAAAACATGCAGAG
>MJUT01020951.1:1322599-1342677 GCA_002080005.1 Gigantidas platifrons | reverse complement strand
GAAACTGACAACATATGGTACACAAGACGAAGAAAAAACAAAACAAAACACAACACAATATGAATTGGACACCACAAATTACAAATAACGTAGATTAGACACGACCACTCCCACAAATAACTTGAGGTAAAGACGAACCGAACATCGTTGTTATATAAAGTAGAATTATGACCCAAATTAGCTTTATGTGCTTAGTTTTCGTTAGGATTCGTGCTAAGCGTACAGCAATAGTAGAATAACTTATTTTACTTTTGTTATTGAATGTTTAGTTTATTATGATTTGCCTATAAAAATAAACAAATTAGTGAAATATAGAGTCATTATACATTGTACATACTTAAAGTATCAAATAAATTTCACATTTTCATGGACAAACGAGTTGTGGTGAATTGTGATTGTTAGTTTTGTTGATATTGGTGGAATTCGTTGACTGTCTCACTATTTAAATTTTCCATTCATAATTTTTATTAGTAATAAATAGACAATTTTCAAACTTGATAAAACATTAAGATGTCCAAGAGTGATATTAGGATATTAATAAGTTATCCAAATGTTACCAGTTTGTCGTGTCATTGATATATTATATGATTGACTCCTATGTGCCTATAATGTGATACGAAAATGTTTATATACACGCAAATAAACCATTAGCATTATACTATTTGAAACCAGATCGGTCCATATACATGTATCGTCAGAAACAGATAACATTTCATGAAATTGATATTTACACTGTTGTAATCTATTGGTGTGTCTTTTACATCGCTTACAATATTTACTGGTCACTAACACGAGTAACATGGCGGGTGCCGTATGTCGAGCAGGAACCGTTTCCCATTCCTGTTTGAATAAATACTACATTCAAGCCAGGGGCGTAGATAGCCTTTTTTGCAGTGCAAGCAACCAAACCTTGAAGGGCCCCCCGCCCCCAGAAAATGTTTTTTGACTAGATGCAAAATGGTGCGTTCTGTGGTGTTTTCATGGGTAAATTGAATACATAAGCAACACATTGATTTCATGATTTTGTTAGACATAATTTACTTAGAATTGCCCAAAATCTGTTCTTCGTGTCTTAGACACGAACTTCTCCATAACTTTGTCTAAATCCACACTGAAATCGCGATGGATATGCATTAATGCTAGCGATGACAACCTATCGTTATTCATTGTTGATCGTACATGTCTTCAACCGACGTAGTACACTGAACGATCGCTCTGCGGTAGCACTTGTTACCGGCATTGTCAACATGATACACAAGATGGTATCTATAGAAGGATATAGCACCGGATTTACCGCATCAAGTGTCTCACAAAGTGAAGTTGGCATCTGATCGCGAGGTGTTATACTCCAGCGTGTTCGCCATCGAGCGACCTCCCTCTTGAAATCGTATAAATTACATGTCAGGTCAGTCTGGTATGTCTCATACAATGTCGCGATTTGTTCGTTCGTAATATCCACTCCGACGAAAGTTAAGCACCACCCTATATTTTTATCGATATATTTATTTACATCAATACTGTTAAAACAATAAAATAGATATCACCATTTTTCTTACACTTCTTAAAAGACTACACCAAGGGCTCTAAAATTACCAATCTACGAAGTATTTATCATCCTGAAAGACGTGACTATGACGTGGCAAAAATGGGGTTCAAAACAGCTAGGCGCTGGAAAAACGTAAAACCAGTTTGTCTTTGATGGAAGTTTTTAACATTGCATTAAAGTGCAGAGTCTTCAGATTTTAAGAACTTTTAAATGCATCTATTGTGCGTATGTGTAAGGCATAAAAATCAATAACGAGTATATCCACCGCGTTTATTGTGAAGTTCTGTAATACGCCTCGTCATGCTTCGCACAAGACGCCTAAGCCGTTCTTGTGGGAACTGTTGCCACTCCTGTAAGATAGCAGTTCTTAATTCGTCAATATTTTGACATTTTGGATTGCGTTGGTTAATTATTCGGCCAATAAAGTCCCATACATGCTCTATAGGGTTCATGTCTGGCGACATCGCAGGCCAAGGAATTGTCTGAACAGCCTCTTGCTGTAAAAAATGTTGTACTATTCGGGCTCTATGTAGCATAGCGTTGTCGTCCAGGAACATTGGCCTGTCAGCCAATGCATGATTGTCGAAATGGGGGACTACGCGTGGAGCGAGCACATTGTCACGGTATTTTTGGCCTGTCAGATTACCATCAAGAACGTACAAGTCCAACTTACAGTCAAAGGAAAAACAACCCCAGACAGTTACACCCCACCCCCAAAAGCAGTTGTGCCCAAAATGTGGTCGTCCTGAAATGTTCAGTGTTTCGTTGGCGCCAAACCCTTGCACGACCGTCGATAGGGCGTAGCAAAAAACGACTTTCATCATACCAGTGGACCCGTCTCCATGTGCGAATAACACACCCCAAATGATCATGTGACCTGTCAAATCGAGCATGGCGATGACGTAATGTCAACTGTGGACGTTTTATGGGTCGTCGCGCTCGCATTCCCTGATGATGGAGGCGTCTGATTACAGTGCGTCTGCTAATGTGGCCTCCAAACGCTAAATTACCACGAAGTGCACCAGCTGTACTGAACGACCGTTGCCGCGCCTGTCTGGATATGAACCGGTCCTCTCTCGGCATAGGTTTGCGAGGTCTACCTGCACGTAGACGGTCAGTACCATTCTCCGTTTGACGAAAACACTGCATCAGTCGTACAATGATGGAATGGTTAACCCTGAAGTGGTCTGCCACCCTTCTATGGCTAAAACCACCGTTATGCATGCCAACAGCTTGCCACTTTTCTGGTATGGTTAATTTTCGCCGCACCATACCAAACCAATAGAAAATAAAACTTAAAACTCTACACAAAAAAATCAGCTTTCGTTCGCAAACACAAAGGTTGAAAAGTACACGTGGCACTTTACACACCCTGTCATATACACATAAATAAAAATCGATCAATAACCTGTTTCACGGGTAAGTAAGTATGTGTGTACAGGTAGCGAAAACAGCAAACCGATTTGAAATAAGTTCATTATTAGAAAAGATATTATTGAAACAAGTCAGGTGGTGCTTAACTTTTGTCGGACTGTATATTTCCTATAACACAACGAGACTTTGTTTTCCACTTTTTTTTTAAATTTTATATTATTCCTTATTTTTTTTTTTTTTTTGCTCTTTATTTTTTTTTCAGCACGCCGATGTGCACGCGTGTTGGCGTATAGGGACCTACGCGCCTGCAAGCTTGATGTTACTAAATAAAATAGATATAAACAAATGAGCGGTCGTGTATTTGTGTGATTGAGGTATACATTTTTCCTCTTTCTACTGTCTTTTTTGGGGGATTTTGGAACTGTTCCGATAATGTGGTATTTGTTTTATTTTTCATTTTATTATAATATAATAACAAAACAAAAATCCGATTTAGCTTTTAAATAGCGTGTTGTTTACATGCCACTTTTTAAAAGATAACAGTAAATCCAAATCGATTATGGAATTTAAGCTGTACGCCTTAAATTGACGAGTTTCCGGGATACTATAATGGCACTAAACGAATTTTTCAAAATTATCGGAAATCTGTCTTATGATAATCTGATTAGTTAGTATCCATAGCATTTCATCAATAACTTAATGTGCACCGTCACTGCATATATATAAAATGTGATTGAAGTTCCAGAATTCTGTTTTAATTTTTATTANTCCACACTTGCCCTCAGGCAACACTTGTTTTTTATTAAAAAAAAATCCAGGACCTCTGTGTCCATGATTTTTTTTTTTTTTAAGTTAAATAATATGAAATATTGACATCCACACTTGCCTTTTGGACAGCACATTTCTGTGTCCACACTTGCCCTCAGGCAACACTTGTTTGCTTATAAAAATAAACAAATTAGTGAAATATAGAGTCATTATACATTGTACATACTTAAAGTATCACATATTTCACATTTTCATGGACAAACGAGTTGTGGTGAATTGTGATTTTTCGTTTTGTTGATATTGGTGGAATTGGTTGACTGTCTCACTATTTAAATTTTCCTTTCATAATTTTTATTAGTAATAAATAGACAATTTTCAAACTTGATAAAACATTAAGATGTCTAAGAGTGATATTAGGATATTAATAAGTTATCCAAATGTTACCAGTTTGTCGTGTCATTGATATATTGTATGATTGACTCCTATGTGCCTATAACGTGATACGAAAATGTTTATAAACACGCAAATAAACCATTAGCATTATACTATTTGAAACCAGATCGGTCCATATACATGTACATGTATCGTCAGAAACAGATAACATTTCATGAAATTGATATTTACACTGTTGTAATCTATTGATGTGTCTTTTACATCGTTTACTACAATATTTACTGGTCACTAACACGAGTAACATGGCGGGTGCCGTATGTCGAGCAGGAACCGTTTCCCATTCCTGTTTGAATAAGTACTACATCCAAGCTTGATGTTACTAAATAAAATAGATATAGAACAAATGAGCGGTCGTGTATGTGTGTGATTGAGGTATACATTTTTCCTCTTTCTACTGTCTTTTTTGGGGAATTTTGGAACTGTTCCGATAATGTGGTATTTGTTTTATTTTTCATTTTATTATAATATAATAACAAAACAAAAATCCGATTTAGCTTTTAAATCGCGTGTTGTTTAAATGCCACTTTTTAAAAGGTAACAGTAAATCCAAATCGATTATGGAATTTAAGCTGTACGCCTTAAATTGACGAGTTTCCGGGATACTATAATGGTACTAAACGAATTTTTCAAAATTATTGGAAATCTGTCTTATGATAATCTGATTAGTTAGTATCCATAGCATTTCATCAATAACTTAATGTGCACCGTCGCTGCATATACTATAATTGACCTTCCATGAAAAACCATTAATCAAAGGGATTGGAAAATTAGAAAGTTCAATATATGGACTCTGGTTTTTTGTTTTATCTTTCTAATTAAATAAATCTTGTACTTTGTTTGTTAATACTGAAATAAGAAACGCGTGTTCTATTATTTTAAATTAGTATTGATCATCTTAAATGTATGAATTATGCAAAATAAAGACGGAAAGCCAATACGATACGTGAATTATGTTTCCCACTTTGAAATGTCAATATCGTATATCAGGTTAACTTGTTCCCATTGACTTTTAATAATAAAACGTAGATATCAAATCTTAGTGCGTACGACGCGCTTCTGGAATTACTCAAAGATTGGAACGCCACTATATACCTGAAATATTACTTAAGTTGGCGCTAAACACCAATCAATCAATCAATCAATCAATCAATCAATCAATCGAAATATCGGAAAGCCAAATAATTTTAAAAGTTTTGTAACAAGTAAACCAAAGGGCATAACTTATTTGATTTTCAAATATTTTTACTATGAGCGTTACCTAATGAAGGTCATTCTAGAATTGTGTCGTGCGCACTAAATTAGATATCTACGTGTTTATTACTATCACGTGGGTTAGAATAGAAATGATTTGGCTTTCCAATATTGTTACTATGAGCTATATACAGAATGAATGGTATTCTAGAAATGTGTCATGTGCACTACATTAGATATCTACTATTATATTATTATCACTGTGTTAGATACGTATACCTCTGCTGGTGAACTCTTAGTCCCCGATAGTATCACATACCCAATAGTTAGTGCTTAGGCACTGACTTGATTGATTAGATATATAGATTATTACACGTTTCAATTCTTAACTAATGTAATTTATCAAAACTAATGACAATCTCTCTCAGGTAGAGTCAACCTCAGACGATTATGGGAATCCTGTTTAGACCGTTTGGTTTACTTACTCCATAAGAATACTTTTAAGTCATTTGGTTTTTAATCTTTTGACTATGAACGTACATGACGAAAATTATTCAAGAAAAACATCGTGGGAACTAAATTAGACATCTTAGTTTTTATTTGTTGATACACTGTTCGTTCTGTTAAAACACCATGGAGTTATAGGGTTTATTTCAGATAAAAATCAGTGTCCTGGGGGAAATTCGTATGTACTATATATAAGACAATTGTACTCAAGTAGCGCGATATGTACTTGCTCGTATTACTTCCCTGGAAAACAAATGAAGTAGTAACAACAAAGACTGGTTAGAGGAAGAGTTTAAAGATACCAAACGGAGTAATCATGATCCGTATATCGAAGAAGAACCGACAATACAATGGCCAAAAGAGAAAGTACAAAGAACAGACAACACAATGCCTAAATCAGGATAATGTGACCGAGTGGAGCGACATATCTAACAGGAGACTTGTTGTTGTGAGCAAGCGCTATATAAATTTAATTAAGTGTGTTGGCCTGGGGAAAAACCAACATCATCACTATGTCATCGCAATGTTACTTGTTCTCGCCATGGTATAGCTGATAAAATGCTCACTTGGTGTTAATCAACAATCACTCACTAACACACTCACTCGTGGTCTTACTGTGAAGTTCTGCACATAGTGACAAAAGTATATTTATAAGCTAAAAATGTGAAACATAATAAATCTTAAAACTGTGAATTTTTGTCAAAGCCGTGACCTTTTGTTAAGATCACCCACCTAATCCTAAGCTTCATTAAACATGTTTACAAGCAAGTTAACGAATAACTCATTATTAACTATTCA
Organism: Gigantidas platifrons; assembly: GCA_002080005.1. Classification (NCBI taxonomy): domain Eukaryota; kingdom Metazoa; phylum Mollusca; class Bivalvia; order Mytilida; family Modiolidae; genus Gigantidas; species Gigantidas platifrons. Next base: position 1,336,040 of record MJUT01020951.1, on the reverse strand, counting down.
ATGAGAGTCATCTATCTGGTTGGTAAATAGCTGTTTGTTATAAAGGGGTAAATGTTAAAGTCATGCACATGTAGCTGAGAACAATGTTTTATAGATAATTGAAATGAATAAACATTTATATAATGTTAACGTTTTCCTTCGAAGTTTGGTTCAATAAACGTTAGAAGGGAAAATCAAAAATGGACAATCCAGAAAAAACTGACAAATAAAAGAAAAACACAGCACAATATGTGTTTGACACCACTATACGGAAGCAAACAAATAACATGAGCCCTCCTACAAACAATTAATAAAGACGAACCGAACATCGTTTGCATGCGGAAATCGTAACGGACACCACAACACGGAACTCAGAACGTAAACACATCAATATTTGATGTATTTAACTCTGTCATCCGGTATATAATATGAGATTACAAGTTGTCATAATTTTATCAATTTACGATTTCCACAAAAAAATTATGTTCGGTTTGTCTTTACCACTAGTTGTTTGTAGGAGGGATCATGCCTTATTTACCTTATTTGTGGGGCTTTTTGCGTATAGTATTGTCCAACACATATTGTGTTGTGTTCTTATTTTGTTTTTCCTTGTCTTGTGTACCTTATGTTGCCAGTTTCTCTGGATAGTCCATTTTTCAGTGATTGCCCCTTCGGTATTCTCTAACGTTTATTTACATGGATTGCAGTAAGCTGCCTGTTTAATTTTTATACCATATTAAAAAAAATGTGTGGTAAAGTAATACTTCTATCAGAGAAAGGTACTTTTGTCTATCAATCTGTTCTCTATCTCAGTAAGTAATTGCATTGGTGGTGTGATGATCAGTGTACTCGACTCGAATGCTGTAGATCGTTGGTTCGAGCCCCGGTCGAGTAAAACCAAAGATTATAAACTAGGTATTTCCTGCTTTTTCGTGATTCACACACAACTAAGAAGTAAGAGTACATACTAGTTGGCTCGGAATCAGGTTACTGTGTCCGTGTGGAGCGATGTATCTACCCGGGTACTGTTGCTTCAGTGAACTGGTACTATGAAAATCCCAGTAACTGTGTTGTTGTAGTACAAAAGCGTACATTATCGTCATCTCATTGCATGGAACTTGTTCCCACCATGATTTAGATGTTCCCCCCAAAATGTATATTGTTCATTTGTCGTTGGCGCCGTAAAATCTGATTCAGCCCACCATTTCTTTGGAACTGCCTGTACCAAGTCAGGGCCATTGTGGTTTTCCCAGTTTTCCGGTTGTTGACTGATTTTGTCTGTTTGTTGATTTATGAGTTTCGCCTTTCCCTTTGGGAGATTGCGCGGTGTTCGGTAATTTTGTTATTACCATCAGTTAAACAACAATCACTCGTAGACTTCTCAGTCAGTAAATGTTTTACTGATGTTACAACTGATTTTTTTGTATTGTAATTTTGCTTATTTGCTTATTTTTTTAGTGGGATTCGTGTTGCTCGATATTTAGTTGTCTGTGAAGTGCTTTGTACATTAGTGTTTGTCCTTTTGACCATTATATTGTCTGTCTTTTTTCAATTTACAACTTCTGATTAACCCTTCAGACTTTTCTCTTTTTTTCTTCGCCCAGTAATCAGTGTTTCGATACTAATATGATTTATAAGATATAAATTTACAGTACCAGCTTAGGCTCTTTGGTGCTTAAAATGTTTGGCTTTCCAGTCTTTTAATATTGTCAACGAAGATAATCACAGAAACGAACCGGTTCGTATGCACGAAATCAGATATCTACGTTAATATTGTTTCAAAGTGTTCTACTCTCACGAAATCTCTGTTTAATAAGGAGGACGGTAAACAATGGTTTATACTTTATATAACATGTTTATTCTTGGCTGTAGAGCAAATTGTCTTAATTTTCGTCATTTTCTTACATTTGAGATTGAGCGACGAAGATTTTACTAGATATGCGTACGTGCGCACTAAATCAGATATACAAGTTAATATTGTTTTAAAGCGTTCTACTCTTACAAAATCAGTATTTAACAAGGAGAACGGTAAACAATATTCCATATCTTATATAACATGTTTATTCTTAGCCTGTAGAACAAATAGCTTTAATTTTCGTCATTATGGTGTCATCGATCAAATTTATTTGTCTTATTCATCAATACGTTAATTATTGTCCATTTACAATATTTACACAATATATTTAAATATGGACCAGAGAAAAATCAAAGTATTATATGAATGGGAGATTAATAAATCAATATAAGCATAAGTATTAGACTAATTTACATATTACATTCACATCTTTTGAATAAAGCAATAAGTTAACTTTTGCTAAAAGCAATCAGCTTTAAGACTACAAATATTTCCTTAAGAACTTATCTGGTCGCAATGCAACGACCACCGTTTGTTTGCTATGACGTTTGATTTTTGTCCAAAAACTGTGTCGTTGAAGACCATTTGATCTGTCATTCAGGTCATATGTGTGTATGTTGGTGGTAGGAATGTTGTTGATAAAAACGTAGAAATATAAGTTAGTGAGCAAGACACATTTCTGGAATAACCTTCATCAGGAACTCTAAAAGTCAAAAGATTTGAAAGACAAATATTGTTTTTTAATCTTTGGGAGCAAAAGAACCAAACTGAACTAAACAGGAAAGCCAAAATCACCCATGCATGATGAAGGAGGGCCTTGGTTTTAAAGGGATACTAAAGCTCGTTTTAACATATATTTTTTCAACTCGTGTCGAAGGTTGTTTCTTTTCAATTTAATTGTAAAAACAATCCAAAAATACTTTGCACGCCCATATAATCCCTTATATCGTTAAAATATCACCTAAAAGGGTCGAAATGAATTTTTGTCTAGGAAACAAAAAAATCAATCATTGGAAAAACCCAGAGAAAACCGAATGACATGACAGAAATATCAACGAATTATGTTACTTTTACAAAGATTCATTGATAAAAACTGGGATAATTTATAAAAAAATATCATTTATTGAACCAATTGCAAATTTTCATGAGATAAAAAAAAATACCAAAATGAGCTTTAATATCCCTTTAATAATAAATACTAATTATATTATTTAGACACTGTAAATTTCAATAATGATTATATGTAATATATAAATAAAGATTTTCTACTCTTCATATCATTCATCATTACATTTTATTTCCTTATGCTGCTGTTAAAGCAAATGAATTTGTATATTTTGAAACATTTAGAAATGATATGAATGATTAAGATTAAGCATAATTTATTCATCAAAAGTTGAAATTGATTTGGCAGAAGTTATCACAATTTAAGAAGCCCTCTCCTTATACAGGGACGTAAGAGATGGGAGTAATTTGGAATATGATCCCTCACTTTCCTACGTGGAAGGGCAAAACTATGATTTTGCCCACTCCCTTTGTCCACTCACTTTTTAGGAAATTTGAGCATGAGCGCAGAGCAAGTGCAATCAGGAGATTTAAGGCTACAAATGTTTGCTTAGAAGACAAATTGACCTTTTTTCGCTTGTCAGTTTTTCACTTTTTTGTCGTCTCCCCACGGTCGCCCCCCATTTTCAGGTCGTCTTATCAACCTTGCCTTCCCCCTTTCCGCACTTTTCGATAGACTTTTTAAGCTTGCACCTCACTATTCGGTCTAGTTATGAAGCTTGATACCCTCCCCCTACTTTCAGGTCCACCCCTGAAGCTTGCACATCTTACTTTCCGGTTCACCCGAGCAAGTCTCAGTAGATATTTAAATCAACACATTTGAATAATTAGGGAAGAAATGTCATTATTTTTAACGATTGACAAATTCTAACAAATAAAATATATTTTTAATTTGGTATATATTTTGCTTTGATAGGGTTTGTAAGCGTTATACATATTTATAAATATAGTCACAGACATGAACATCAATAATGGACCAAAACGGTCCACAAAGATTCAATTTTTAAGATCGTATTACCCTATTTTTTTCAACTGGTTGGGCGTGGCTTAACACGGGTTGTCTGATTACAGGAAGTCCATGTATTTAGGAGGCTCAGGTTACCTGATCAATTTCATTTATACAGCTATATTCAATCGTGCGTGTATGATCCAATCTGTGTATTGAAATTACACCCTTGTGCGTTCTATTCCTTTGGTATGAATTGATTTAGGTGACACTGCTGAATACAGTTCAATAATGTCAATAACGGGAAGTGCCCTGTACATACACAAAATAAAATCGAATGCTCTCATGTAAATGTAAAGGTCAACTCCGCCCGACCAGTTAAATAAAATAGAGTAATATATGCATCTAAGTAGAGTGTGACGATACCAAAAGGAGTAATCAGAATCCGTAAATCTAAGAAGAATAGACAACACAAAGGCCAAAAGAAAAAGGACAAAAGCACAAACAATGATCTACAAAACATATTCATAAAACTAAAGATCGATTAACACGAACCCTACTAAAAGCAGGGGGTGAACTCAGGTGGTGCGGAAGAGTAAGCAGTTCCTGCTCCACTATTGACACCCGTCGTGTTAATCTAGTTACAAACCCGGTGATAAGGATTTACTTCACATGTTTCTTATGGCATTTGATAAAATTAAGCCTTGCATTTACAATAATTTCCCACGTTTCAATAAATTGAAGAAAAGAAACAAAAATATGACATTGTCGGAACAGTTCCAAAATCTAATAGAAAAACACAAAAATATGACATTGTCGGAACAGTTCCAAAATCTAGAAGAAAAACAAAAAAATATGACATTGTCGGAACAGTTCCAAAATCCAATGAAAAATCGTAGAAAGAGGCAAAACCGATGTCTGCAACAAAAAATATTGGAGACTCCGTTGAATCGAATTGTAGAAGTATACTTTGTGAAATACCTCTCATTAAGTCATTCCTTACTATATGATAACTCGTACAGGACGCCGACAATCTTTCAATGAGACTTGTAATTCTAAGTTAAAAAGGTAAGCACGAACAAATACCACGAAAGTCGCCCTTGCAGATAGTACATGTAAGTACATACATATCGAGTGGATCTGATAAAATAAATGTAACAAATTGGGAATGTTTCCTGTCTGTTAATATTTTATCATGATCCGTTTGTGTTGATGTCGATAATTAGCCTCTAACATGACATCTCCCGCCGAAAAGTTACCTGGTTTTGCTCCGTTTGTAAATAGTGTACTGTTTATCGAATATTGATCGATTTGGAACATACATCGGGATTCCATATGGTACCGTGATGGCTGAAATGGTATGAAATAACACGTGAATCCACGAAACCATAGAATTCACGGAATCATAGGATCGGACTGAATATACTAGTAAGTAGTACTTCCAAAATATTACAAAAATAATTTGTACGCAATCCATGGTAACGAAATTATCGGCTATAACGAATAGGGAATTTTAAATTTTATTATTGTTTACAAAGAAATTATCAACACCACAAGTACATTATATAGCTAAATGACACCAACGACAGATAGGATTTGCTTAAGTAATACTGCTAGATTCGAAATACATGTTTTTCTTTTTTGTCAAACTGTATTATCTAGCAACTTAATGTTTGGTGTTCATGTCAGGTAACCCTTCATTAAGAAAAGTTTGAAGATACCAAATGGTAATCAGAACCCGTAAATCGAAGAAGAACAGACAACACAATGACCAAAAGACACATAAAACTAAAGATCGAGTAACACGAACCCCCAAAAAAACTGGGGGTGAACCCAGGTGCTCCGGAAGGATAAGCAGTTCCTATGCCACTAGTGGCACCCGTCGTTGGCCTGTTCAATCATATGCAAGACAGTTTTTAAATGTAATGACCAATCGGACAACATCTCTCAGCGTGCATCATGTGGTCGGTTTTAATAGGCTTGTTACTGATTGGTCGGGTGACAACATGAACTTTGATGTTTTCCCATATATGGTGGAATTAGATGTTAGTGTTTAAATAAAATCAAAAACAAAAAATATCACGCTGTCCGAACAGCTATAAAATCCAACCGAAAAATCGTGGAAAGAAGCAAATTCGATATCCCCGACATGACCGTTCAATTGCAATGTTAATAAGTATTCCTACACTTGAAGCGTTCAAGGTGGAGCTGGCTCATGTGTAAACATTCACATCATAGTTTTAGCTGTAAATAATACATTTTTGGTTTTAATCACATGCCTCCTTGTCGGCGAATGTACATATCACAAGTTCGATAATACTCAAGCTCACTGAGGGATGAACTTCATTGGAAGAAGAAGAAGAATTTCCTGGCTTAATAAATGCACTCAATGAAAAGTGACGGGGCTAACCTAGTTTTATGAACCCAAATAAGAAAACAAGGAAACAGGAAACAACAAACACATTATTTAAATTAGATTGTAGTTTACAGAAAAATGATTGGACAATAATCCATCTACGTCATACTATGTACAAGACAATAGAAGAAAACAGTATCACTCGCCTACTCATTTTATTGTTGTTATACACTTTACTATGTTTACCTTCTGTTTTGAAGAGCAAACTAAATATGTTCTAGCAGAGTGGTTATTTGTGATTGGTCAATAACGATTTCTGATGTGTTGGTTTCTATTTTATTCCAGATAAGCCATAACAATTATTTATTCTACAAAAATAGAAGCTATGCCTTGTTAAAGGACATTATGACACATGCCCTTTTTGGATTTGTTTTATAAATTACAATTATTTATTCTACATGAACAGAAGCTATGTCTTGTTAAAGGTTATTATGACACGTGGAAATTTTAGATTTTGGTTTATAAATGACAATTATTTAATCTACAACAATATATAGAAGCTATGTCTTGTTAAGAACACCATGACAAGTGGACATTTTGGTGTTTGGTTTATAAATGACATTATTTATTCTACAAAAAATAGAAACTATGCCTTGCAAAGGACATTATGATACATGGATTTTTTTTTTTTTTTTTTTTTTTTTTGTTTGGTTTTATTTTTTTTTCGGTTTCTTTTTTGGGGTGGGGGTATAAATGACAATTATGTATTCTACATAAATAGAAGCTATGTCTTGTTAAAGAACATTATGAAATATTTACGCCTTGTCCGCTTCTTCAATTTACGGATTATAATACCCTTTGGTATCTTCAAACTCTTCTTGGTTCATAAAATATAGGTTCTTAATATGTACTTGTGAGCCTAGATATGTCGTGTCTAAAATAGTAATTTAATAGCTCAATGTACTTTCTAAGTAAATAAGGCACATATGTTTAATTGATGTCGTTCAATTTATAGTTCGCGTTCTCTTTGAAGTAGAATACATTCGTAGATTTCTGGCAATTGCCTGCAATCAAATGTGCAATTCAAAGCAATTAATTATAAATTATAAAAACATAAATTACATATGCGACATTTATCAAACGTCTGTAGTTGATATTCAAACAAAGTTATATCTTGGGGTATAGCTACCAATTAATTTGGAAAAATTGAAAATCAATCTTAACAACATGGTATGCAGTCTTACGTGAAATGTTATGATTTTATTTTTAATTACACTGAAGGTTGATTTTAAGGAAGAAAACCCTTTCAGGTATAACAAATATCTTTTTCATGTTCAAATTGAAACATTTTCTCTTTTGAATCCTCTCCAAATACACGAATTACATAATAAATAAACGCATAGATTTTTAAACCTTGAATAGTTGTTAAAAAATTTAAGTAGACAAACAACGGAGGAGAGCGTATTAAACAATTGTTTCGTCCCTTTATTGACACACTGTTAATCCCCATTTAAGATAAATATTGACCTAACAGTAGCTGAAAATCCTTGTCTGTATAACAATATCGGCGACTATTGACTGACGACAAAACTCGCTACTCATTCAGCGTGACCTCGTGTAGTCAAATTAACTGTATTCTGGTTTAATTATCTCAACTTTAACAGTTTATATATATACGTTATAAGTAAAAATTATTTGTGACAGTTAAATGGCAAATGGTGCGTTTGATAAAATGACATATGTGGAATTCTGTATATTTGAATGTGTTGATCAGTAGAATATTCAAATTTAAAAGGTAAAATAAATTTATACTTATTTTTTTAATATTTCCATTTAAAATAAAATAAAACCCGAAGTTTTATAGGATTTTAATTATTTTTTCTTCTTCTTCAAAATTGTAGTTATGTATATAAATGTCAATAATTCCTATTATATTTGACATGTACTATTTTAATTACTTTTTTTTATAAATAGTTTTTGAATATAACACTTATTATTTAGCTTGGCAGACATTTTCACACATTTTAAAAGGAAATCAATTTGGCATAAAACCTTTCTGAAAGTATGTATTCACATGCCTTGTTATTAAAATTGGTTTTTATTTCACTCAACCATAATCTATAATGGTGTTTATGTAAACATTCATTCTTTGATTTGTAATGTTGCGGATATATTCTTCAACGAATTGTCAAATTGACGAAGAAAATTTTATCTGAAACTGCACGACAGATTACTAAGTACTCAAGTTATTCAATACAGAACGTGTTATGACTAGAAAGAAAGGTTTGATGATACAAAAGGGGTAATGAGAGGCTGAAAGTCGACGAAAGACAGGCAATGCATACCAAAGGGGTAATGAGAAGCCGAAAGTCAATGAAAGACAGGCAATGCCATGGCCAAAACAAACAAACAAAAAACCAAAGAACAATGATCTACCAAATTACACATAAAACTTAAAATCGAACAACACGAACCCCGCCAAAAACTGGACTGAACTCAGGTGCCCCAGAAGAGTAGGCAGTTTCTGCTCCACGTGTGGCACCCGTTATATTACTCTTATTACAAACCCGGTGATAATTCATGATTCGGTACGTTTTTTTAGTCAACATAATAATTTTGCTGTTCGTTGAAGATGTTCCTTGTTACTGAAATTTTGAAGGTTTTGATCATTTGTTCTTGCATTGCAGTCCTTCATTTAAAGATCATTTCCTATATTTGTTGACGACTCTATGGTGTAATTGTTAGGCGTGCAGTCGTCGAGTGCGATAAATCGTTGGTTCCATCCACGGTCGATTTAATGAAATAATATAAAATTGGTATGTGCTGCTTCACCGCTAAGCAATGAGTAATAAAGAGCTAGAACAAATACTGGTTAGCTCGATGTCAAGATAAAATGCCAGAGAGGAGTGACATATCTACCAGTAGACTGTTGGTTAAGTGAACAAGCACGATGAAAAATCAAACTGAACTTGTTGGTCTGATACAACAAGGCCGGACATCATCATCATCTCATCGAAATATAATGTGTTCTCGCTATGTTATGGCTGAAAATTATTTGATATCATTATGATGATGTCCGCTTTCTACCATTCCAACACGCTTTGTTGGAATATTGTAGTGTTAGCTCACTGAATCAATAGTCCATGGACGACATGACATTCCACTCCGACACATTATCATGATTTCCTAGCCAATCAACAAGTTCTCTTATTCTTTAGATTTTGATTTTATTTGATTTTTTGTATTTTAGCGCCACTTTAAACAATATTTCAGCTATGTCATGGCGACCAGTTATAGTGGTAGAGGAAGCCGGAGTACCTGGAGAGAACCACCGACCCTGGGCAAGCAACTGGTAAACTTTACCACTTGCGGCTGCGAGTCGAGTGCACCCGTTTTTGTAATTGACAAAGCCGGGCGAAAACCCACTACGTATTGGTGATAAGCTTGTATGAGTTGTTAGATCCAACGGTCTAACCCATTGAGCCACCCGGGACCCTTATTCTTTAGTGCTGTGTGCTTAACGTAGAATCAGTAAATGCAAAATTAACAGACTCTTTTTTGTCCAGATCGGGACTCGAACCCACTATCTACCGTACGCAATATAAGCAAGCAAACAATTACCACCAATGCGAATTGTGGGTAAGAAAGTTTAGGGTGCTATGATCACAGGCGTTTGTGGAAAGGAACTACACCCTTTATTTTCAACTTTCTCTTTACATATTTAATTTTAAAAAATGTCTTTATAATTTCTCCTCTTTTTCCATTACCTAACGCGTTCGTGCCCATATATCGATACAATCATATGGTAATAATGGTTTGTATATAGCGGCCATCTACGTTTATTTGAGTAAGGGGGCCCAGGTGGCTCAATGGGTTAGGTAGTTGGATTACCTAACAACTCATACAAGCCTATCACCAATACGGCGTGTGTTCGCGCCCGGCTTTGTTAATTACAAAAAGGGTGCACTGGACTCGCAGCCGCAGGTGATAAAGTTTACCAGTTGCTTGCCCATGGTCGGTGGTTCTCTCCGGCTTCTTCTACCACTAAAACTGGTCGCCATGATATAGCTGAAATATTGATGAAAGTGGCGTTAAACACAAATTCAAATCAAATCAAATCCATGTATCCATACAATCATATGGTAATAACGGTTGTATGTACCGGTCATCTAGACTTAGTAGAGTAAGACATCAAAAAAAGGAGGGGTGATTCCATACCACAAGCGACTGTGGCTATAATAGCATACACCATGTAATATTAATCTTGTTACCAAGTCTTCAGATAAAGTAGTGTCAAATAGTGTATCTATTCCAATTACCTAGTTCATAATGTGTCCATGTCTAACCATGTATATATATCAGTTAAAAGACAATTCTGTTATCAAAATACAAAATGTATGGAATTCTATAAATAATGTAACAGTGTTTCTGAATGAATGGGTTTATTCTCATAAACTAACAGCAAGGTTAAAGGGAACACATACATTAATATATAATATATGATAATTAGCATGTGTGAACAACAGTGCAGGTGCGACTTTTACATTTATAATGTTTATTTAACAGAACTGTCAAGCAGTACACTTCTAACAAATACTTCAATTATGTGACATTATGAATAATTAATTAATTAATTAACTGCAGAAGATTACATGGCTAATGTTGTCTATATGCTTTGACATAATTGAAAGAAACAACTGTTTTGCTGATGACAGGAATAATTTCAAAGGGCTATTCTGATTGTTAATTAGTCGGTTTTGTATGGCTGATTGATTGATTGATTGATTGATTGATTGATTGATTGATTGATTGATTGATTGATTGATTGATTGATTGATTGATTGATTGATTGATTGATTGATTGATTGATTGATTGATTGATTGATTGCATAATCTATCAATTGATTGATTGACTCCGAGAGATAAATATGTTATGCAAGACTTTTTACTGCCGGGAATGGATAGTTGGGTAGAGGGACACACAAGAAATAGCTTTTTGTAGCTGTTGCAATGCTCCTTCTGTTTGGAAACACACAATAAGTCGTCAACGTGTCATGTTATTCGATTTTTAGTTTTTTGTGTATGTTTTGTAGATCGTTGTTTGTTCTTTTTTACTTTTTCTTTTGGTCTTTGTGTTGTCTGTCCTTCTTCGATTTACGGCTTCTGAATACCCCTTTGATATCTTCAAATTCTTCTGATGCTTTTGTATTATCGCATGTTAACTGTACTCACATGCTTTACACGTCAAAATGGTTATCATATTGTCATAATTCAAGATAACTATTAATATATTTCCTAAGCACTTGACATAACACTTTTTAGCAATGTAATTTAACATGGCGGTTATCCTATAAAAGGTAGGAACTGCTTACCCTTCGTGAACACCTCGGTTCACCTCGTGGTTTTTGTTAGGGTTCGTGTTGCTTGTCTTTTTAGTTCTCTGTGTTGTATTGTGTTCTTGTGTTTTTTTTGTCTTCGTCCTGTGTTGCCAGTGTCTCTGGATTGTCCATTCTTGATTGCCCCTTCGGTTTTCTCTAACGTATACTGGATTTATACTCTCTGTTTTTACTTATGTTGTGTATTCACTAAATGTTAAGCAACAGTCTATCAACAGTCTATCAACAGTCTATCAATGGTAAATAGTATTTGGTTTTGTTTAACATTTTAATTTGTTTGTTTGTGATGTATTACAGTAATCTTGTCTGTGTACATTATATATAAATTACTTATGTCCACACCGTTTTGTCTCAACCCAATTTCCTTAATCATGTGACAGATCAAATTGGTGGACTAATATTTGAACACTGGGAAAATTATCAATTGAACAAAATGTATTTCTTTTTATTTTCTTCACTGAAAAATTTAAGATTTGTCTTTTATAGATTTATTTAAATATAGGTAAATGTATGTATGTTGATGTTAGGGTTATGCTGTTTAACGCCACTTTCACCTATATTTCAGTTATATCATGACGATATATGTGTTGAAATGTCTGTCTTGATTATGATTGTGTAAATCTTGTTTTTGAATTTCGGAATGTTTCTAATTGTAGTAATGTCACACGTGGGACAGAAATCAAAATACATATACTCGGACAATGCATTTGTGTTATCGGAAGTACCAATATTTTTTCTCTTTCCCATATTGTTACTGGTTAACCATGTGCGAAATAAAAAAGTAACTAAAAGTTCATTTAATTTTATTTTAATTATTTGCTATTTAATAAACAAGTACGATACAAGCATTTCACTGCTATACAAGCTTACAATACAAACCTAAACTAAATATTGACATTCTTTAAAAATAAATAATGGCCGAGCTTTACTAATGGTTCCTGTCATTTAAGTTTCCTTATATATCAGGCAAAATGAACCTCTTTACTTTAATGAGGAATGCATTGATTTTCGTTTGATCCTGTTTAATAACTAATACTGAAAATCTTTGTGAAATGTATTCGATTTAATCGGTAATTTCTTTCTTTTTTTCCTTTTACGACAAAAGATTTTAATAAGAGATACAAGTAATATGCAAATATACTAGACCACGTAAATACTCTCGTGTATGACAGAAATGATTTAATACTCTAGCTAATAAGAAAGGACAATTTTAACAACGCTAATCTAATTGTCAAGGCTGTTTAGTTAAATTGAACTTTACCTTTAAGTGTATAACATAAATTGTTTAATTTGTCTTTCAAAAAAAAAAATCTGAAATCGATTTGTAATTGGGACCGAGATAATAACATTCTTCGACCAATACTTTTAAAAACATTATCCAAATATATGATTAGTTTAACCTTGTGAAATATATATATAATATTGCTGAAAGGGATCTTTGTTGAAATTGTGTTTTGTTGGATAATTACGAGGGATATGATAATGGGGTAAGTTTCTGTATCAATCTCATCTTAAATTACCCTTTTTTTATCATAATAATGTCATTAGTTTTTTGGTACAGCAAGTAATACAATACGATAGTTTGATTTGATTTTTGATTTATGGTGTTTAACGCCACTTTCAACAATATTTCAGCTATATCATGGCGACCAGTTTTAGTTGTGGAGGAAGCCGGAGTGCCCGGAGAGAACCACCGACCATGGGCAAGCAACTGGTATAGTCCGTTTGACTTCTATAAATCTTCAAAAATAAATTCTTAAAAATCCATTTTTCAAATCAACAATTTTTTTTCTAGATGTTTGTTAATATATGATATATACGAACTCTGACAATTAATTTCAAAA
>MJUT01020951.1:1294709-1321251 GCA_002080005.1 Gigantidas platifrons | reverse complement strand
AAAAAAAATTGTTGATTTGAAAACTGGGTTTTTAAAAAAAAATTTATGAAGATTTATAGAAGTCAAACGAACTATAAACTTTATCACTTGCGACTGCGAGTCGAGTGCACCTTTTTTGTAATTTACAAAGCCGGGCGCGAACCCACGCCGTATTGGTGATAGGCTTGTATGAGTTGTTAGATCCAACGACCTAACTCATTGAGCTACCCGAGTCCCCAAAAACAATAGGGATAAGAAAATGAAAAACAAATAATACCAATGCAAAATGTCGGAATAGTCGCAAAATCCAATAAAAAAAAAAATGGTAGGAAGAGGCAAAATCAATTCCCCTAACGCACAAATACACGACTGTCCACTTTTACAGACACTTCAATCAAAAGTGGCGGGATAACGCTAAGTAAATAAATATATATTGTTGTGTGGGAAAAACAAATTTGAAGATACCAAAGTGATAATCAGAAGCCATAATTACAAGGCCAGACAAAAAGACAATCAAAGACCCACAAAATATTATACAGGAAAATAAAGCTTGAGCAACACAAACAAAATCCGTGGACATTAGAGAAATCTATATTCCATAACGGTGTAGCCAAGTCATTGTGGCGACCATTAACACTGTCGAAGTGATAATTTCTATTTAACCAATAGAAACACTTGGTACAGTAGCTTCCTTGTTAGCAGCAACCCTACCTGATTAATATATACTCCATATACGGGTGTTGCTGGAATGTTACTTTCATAATCATAATGCATCTACCATGTACAATAGATTTATTTCATATGTAAATATTGTACTATAGTATATACCTATCTCGCGAAATAGTAATACAATATATATATATATATATCAGGGGCGGATCCAAGATTTCAAGTTAGGGGGGCGCACTTAAAAAAAAATCGCACCGAGCGGAGGGAGGCACGAACATTTTTGGGGTATTTCGTGTGAAAAATCAAGATTTTACAAAAAAAATCATATTTTCTCCAATTTTAGGGGGGGGGGTGCGCCCCACCCTTGGATCCGCCCCTGTATATTATTCCGATTATTAACCACATCACTTCATATGTTGAAGCAACTAATCTACGCCAACCCCTTTGAATTGTTGCATATGATTTCTTTAGAAGGTCACATTGTAATTGACAATGCCCAGTGCAGTGATTTTCAGGACAGAGCCCAGCTGCTGACGCAAAAGCTACCCAAACAAGGCTATGCTGTTCCTACGTTAAAGTCAAATCTACAAACATTCTACGGTCGCCACCACGAGCTGATTGACAGTTACGAAATATCCATATCTCAAATGACGATGGATCGTTTCCTTTCTACGTAGATTTTGTCATCTCCTCTGTCACCGACAATACTTTTACCGAATTTGACTATATCAGTAACACGGTGAATGTCTTGCAAGAAGCAGGAACTGCTTAACTTCGCGAGCATCTGGGTTCATTCCCGGTTTTATGTTGGGGTCCGTATTGGTTATCTTTTTTGTCCGTGTTGTGTTGTGTGTGGAGGTTTTTCGCAAAATGTTGCCAGTGTCTCTGGATTTTCCATTTTCGATTACTCCTTCTGTTTTCTCTATTTTATTGCTTCCATGATAGGAATTATATTTCAATTTTCGTCTTCCTTTTTGTGATATGTTAGGTTGTAGAATTTAATTTCATGTTTATCAGATTAATGCTATGTATTGTGATTAAGTTTTATGTTTATCAGATTAATGCTATGTAATGTGATTAAGTTTCATGTTTATCAGATTAATCCTATGTATTTTGATTAAATATTATGAATATATAAAATAAAAGTTGGTAGTATCAGGTAGTCGACCACAATATCTCCGGTTCGTGTTAGCTACCAATCGATGTCCAGATATAGGATTGATAATGAAATGCTGCATGCAATGTTTTGAATTATTTGGCTTTCCAATCATATGATTGTCTTTGACCATACCTGATGAAGGTTATTCTAGAAAGGCATCGCATGCACTATCTTTGCTAACTATGTTTTTTCAATAACTCTACTTGTGGACTATTAGTGTCCGAGGGCAACATCCGTCCAGTAGTCAATGCTTCGACACTGATGTGGCTTATCAGAGATATTTATTACTGAAATCTACAGTTTCCAATAATATTATTTATTAAAACTAAAATCAATCTCCTTCATTATTTAGGTTTTCAATCTTTTGACTATAAACCTACCGGAAAACGCGTCGAAAACTATCTGATTTCAACAATGGGCCGTATAGTTTTACACAATGAACATGGAAAAACAAAATTCACGTGCAATAAATTGTCAATGCAATAACCGGTTTAACCTCGTCCCATTTTTGCTCTAAAGATGGACATGAATTTCATGGTATGTCTATGTTCAGTAGTTTGAGGTTAGAGGTAATTTTTTTTTTGATATTGGTAGAATTGTTGACCATCAGTTTCCAAACTTTCTTTTTCTAGCCCACCCATGTTCACATGAGCATGCTGGAGCCAAAGTAATACTACAGTATAATAATTTGTATGTTTTCGCATTGATTTATTAATGCTAATACTGAAAATTGTTTGATTTGGTCAAGACATTGTTTGTGTATAATGGTGTCCAACACATATTGTATTGTGTTTTCCTTCGTCTTGTGTACCTTATGTTACCAGTTTCGCTGGGTTGTACGTTTTTGATTGCCCCTTCTGTATTCTCTGACGTTTATTAAGTAGAACTGTCTTGTGTACCCTATGTTGCCAGTTTCTCTGGATTGTCCTTTTTTTATTGTCCCTTCGTTATTCTCTAACTTTTACATATAGAGAATACAATATAGACGTTAAATAATTGCGAGTTGCATCATGTCTATTGACAAAGACAACAAAATATGTTTGTCAGTAGATCAATGAGCTGTGAATTTAATGAATAAAATTTGATATTTTGTATCTACTAATTATTAATAAAAGTAAGGTTCTGCTGCCTCAGGCATATGTCACCTCAGTCGATTTTTGGTTATCCTGTGTAGGCCATTTGGTTATACTTGTACCCAAAGACTTTTAAATTATTTGGCTCGCCAAACTTATAATTATGTGCGTCACCTGATGAAGCTTATTCCACTATGTATCGTGCACACTAAATTAGATATCTACCTATTTAAAACAAGTTAGTCGTGTGAACACCAAAACTAACTGTTAGATATCTACCTTATTAAAACAAGTTAGTCGTGTGAACACCAAAACTAACTGCTGGTCTTCATGCATATATCATATAGTTGCTTAAATGGGGAGTTGAACGTGCATCTTTAATTAAAAAGTGATACATCAGTTTCAGTTAGAATGGTCGGAATTGAATATAGTAGTTTTTAGAGAGTAATTGGTTGAATGTATTATTTACGCCAAATTCAGTACCATTTTTTACTGTAACGTCTCGACAAGCGTTGGTCAAAGCATATAAATGTGCATTATAAGATTCTCACCTACTTTACATGTCGAGCTCACCTCTAAATGCAAATACAAAATGAAAAAAAATAATACCAAGACTATGTCAATACAATTTATTTGTTTTTGAATATATGGGGTGTGTTCTGTTCTAATATTGAGCCCTGAGATGGAGCATGAAAAACGAAACAGATTTAAGAACTTCTGAAAAATGAGATAATTAAAAAACGGATTGAAAAAGAGTGGATCTTCGTCAGATATGTCCGAGTCTCTTGCTCCATGATAATGAATGGAACAGGCGAACAAACATTGAATTATAATGCTAGGGTGATGTTGTTTAACCTCACTTTCAACAATATTCCAGTTATATCGTTGCGGTCATCTTTATTGGTGGAGGAAACCGGAGTACCTGGAGAAAATCACCGACCTGTAGCAAGTCACTGACCAACTTTATCACAGTGTTGTATTGAGTACACCTCGCCGAGGGGGGATTCGAACACATTGAATTATAAAATTGGATAATGCATTTTTATCTCTATAATACATTGAATTTATAGAACACGAACATCCAATAAACTCTCCATTACTTTGTTAATATTGCCGTTCTTTGGTTCTCGTTAAGAATTGTTGTACGTCGTTAGTGCTTCCTGTCATTAATATTGTATTAAGTCTATTACTTTGTTCTAATAAGGAAGTTAATTTCTTTGTAATCATCACATTTTTTATGTTTTATGTTTTATGTTACGAAAGCTCTCATTTTATTCCATATATATAATAATAGCATATTTCTTAGGGTACATTGTATATAAGATAGTCAAACATATAAAAATATAATTGTCTATTTTCACATGAAATATTAATACCTTCTTAAATGTATTATTTTCAATAAAAAAATATGTGCTCGGGAATTCTGGCTAATTATTTCAGTCGTGCACTTTCATTTATATATACACAAATGTATATAGTCAAACATGCAAAAATATAATTGTAAATTTTCACATGAAATATTAATACCTTCTTAAAGGCATTATTTTTTAATAAGACAAATGTCTGTGTTCTGGAATTTTCACATGAAATCTTTTTGCTGTTTTAATGTATTATATAATGGAAAAAAATGTGCTCTGGAATTCTGATGAATTACTTCAGTCGCACCTTTTTTTTCTTTTTTTTTTGGCCAAATTACGTATTCCAATTAGTTCAGTCAAAATTAAGTGTTAGTAATTAAATATTGTATGTACTTTTTAAAGGTTGGGTTGTGGAAATTACGAATTAAGTTTAAAAGACTAAAAATATTTTCAAAATGGATTAACAATCCTTATCAATCCGGCCCTTAGTCTTCTACCTTTAGGCTATTTTTGTTTGAAATTTGAAATTAACGGTAAAAGCTTTCAAAGCACAGTTTGACTTTTTTTTGGGGTTTAATTTATGTAAATTCATTTCCCATAACCGATGCATTGGTAATTGATCAAAAATTTTTGTTTCATTGAACGAGACATCAAGTTGTAAAACTTTATGATCCATAATTTTAAATGTTCCTTTTATTTATTTTTTTGACAAATTACTTACGAATTTTATAATAATCGATGATATGTATAGTATACAATATGAAAAGTTCAAAGTAAAACAGAGTGAGCTTGATCCCAGAAGACTAACGGATTATCTTTTATCTTTGTTCTAGGGCCGCATACGTGATTAATTGAAGAGCTGGTTAGAGAACAAAAAATTGAAATGGACCGATAGATCTATAGCAGATCGATAATTGTGTTTGACAGGATTTGATCAATAGGAATTTCTTTATACAAACAGTTGTAAGTACGATGTATGTTAAGTGATGACATTTAATATTGTATAAATATTTTATTTCACATTGTAACACTTTAATATATGTATAATAATTGCTTAATTACATTTCCTATTTTAAGGTTAGGGTTATGGTGCTTAACGCCACTTTCAACAATATTTCAGTTATATCATGGCGGTCATTTTATTGATGGAGGAAACCGGAGTAGCCGGAGAAAATATTATATCAAGTACACCTCGTAATGAGCGGGATTCGAACTCACAACTTTAATGGTGATAGGCACTGATTGCACAGATAGTTGTAAATCCAACTACCATACGGTCACGGCCACGACGGCCCCTTTGTTATAATAATTACTTGATTACATTTCCTATTTTAGAAAATAATAAGCTTAATGTTGATTAATATGTCAAAAGCACCAATTGTCAGTGCCAATGGAATAAGGGAACTATATAAAAAAAATGCTTAATTTTTGTCATGTTTTTACATGGGAAACAAATGGAGAAAATAATTGATAAAAACATCATAAATACACACTGTCGGAACAGCTAGCTCCAAACTCTAATAAAAACAAAAAAATCGAAGAAAGGCCAAATAGATGCCCCTAACACACAAATATATGACCGCCCACTTTCCTAGTTTTGTATCTTTATTTCTGGTAGCCTTTGTTTATACAATGGTACACCGATAACAAATTAAAGTACAACAATAAAAATTAACAAACGAGCTATACAATATTTACAACAGGAGAGAGAGTTACAGACACTTCAATAAAGAGCAACGGAATCAATCTAGTTTCATGGGCCCGAACCTCATTTGATGCATTTTCAGATAATATTATAAAAAGGCTAAAATTGTCCATCCATAGAAATAGGTGTTGCTACTTAATTTATTTAGTCTATCTGTCTGACTGATACATGTAAATATAATCATTATAATTTTTCTTTCATTTGAAATATAGATAAATGTTTATCAATACAAAATATTTTTATCATTCAACGATGATGGACAAAATAAATAAATTGGAAAATATTAAAGTTAAACGTCCTCTTTGAAAACATGCCATGCGTTTCTGAAAACTGCATGTGGGTTATATTTCGTTTAGACTTACAAAACAAATAATCATCGCCATCATAGGACCCTACTGTTCAACAAAACCGGATTAGTTAGACAAAAATCTTAAAACGTTAAAAATAAAAATAAGCCCGTCTTTTTATTTTCTTCGTATGTATGTTGTATAATCTTTACAAAAATGTTGATACAGAGAGTATTTTTCGTTCAATTATATATTTGGTAGCTGAATGTCAACAACATATTGATAATTCTATAAGATGGTCCAAATAAGATAGTTGTGAGGAAATCTGTTTGAATTATCTAACATTCAATTCTGTATATTGTATCTCTGTGGTAATCGTGGGTGGAGATATTTAGATAAATAAAGGTAGAACACCTCATTAATCAAATATAATTTCATTAAATTTTCTCAAAATACGACGAAGAGTTAGTATTAATAATACATGTTATTTATACAAAATGTTTGACAAATATATGTTTACACGCTATCAACAAATTTATTCATTTTTTTTTATTATTATTATTATTGTTATTTCCATTTTTGTAATCAACAACACATATTTTTTATCAACAATGAGTACGCATATTTTCTCGATTCCACGAAACACAAATAATTGTCAGTTTTTCTCTCTCAATCTAAATAAAGAAACGTTAGAGAAATCCGAAGGAGCAACCAAGAATGGACAATCAATAGACACTGGCAATATTGGGTGCACAAGATACAGGACGAAGACAAACAAAAACCAAAAACACAACACAGAAAACTAAAAAGATGAACAGCACCCACCACACCAAAAACCGGGGGTCATTTTAGAAATTTCAAATAGAAAGGATATTAAAAACTAAAACAAAAACTCAGATGAAAATTGATAGTCACAACGAGGTCTTCAATGATGAGAATGACTAATACATCAAAAATAAGAGGAGACAGCCCAAACATAGTTGTACTTTTCTTCAAGTTCTAACCTCTGAAAACAATCCTCTATTATTTAGTTTCAGTCACAAATGAGGAGCTTTCAGAAATGTTATGATATACGAACTAGGTATTATTCATATACAATGGCTCTAGACTGATGTATAAAATATAATTTGGACACATATTCACTATAATACGTCTTCTACTCACATGTGGTTAAATACCATAGCGCATCATTTTATTAAGAGGGGACGTGTGAGCCCGTAAAACCCTGTTTAACCTTTTTTAAACCTAATTTAACCCCGTCACCTTTTAATTAAAGTAGTAATAATAATAATAATTATAAGTTCCTGTATCAAGCCAGTAGAGTATGGTGAATCATGTGTGTGCTCTAGGGATGTAGCTGGCTTATTGTGTTTAACGCCACTTTCAACAATATTTGAGTTATATCGTGGCGGTGAGCGTATTCGAAATCACAACTTTAGTGGTGATAGGCACTAATTGCACATGTAGTTGTATATCCAACTACCATACGAACACAACCACGGCGTCGCTGGGGTTTTGGAACTGTTCCATGTGTTCTGAACGTGTGATTTTTTTTTTTTTTTTGGCATCTTATTTTAATGACTTGTATATATTTAGTTATTTAGTTTCGATTACTGTTGAATACTATAGTTAATATTCGTTTTCAATATCGCCTTCATTATTTGACCATATGCAATATATCAATTCAGAGTGTTGACCTGGAAACATGTCTCACTGTAAAATTGATTTATTAAGTGTTGGTTGTTTAAAGCCCAGCGACAAATATTTCATGCATATTCAACAAAAGACCAAGTTCAATAAATACAGTCAACCTGCCGATGCGGTCACCTCTATGAAGCAGTCACTTATGTCTAAAGGTCACAATTTTTTGTCTTGTCATAAAACATTTTTTATGAATTAAAACTTTTCCTTTGTCTCAAATGCGACTTCTTGGCTGTATATAAATATTTTACCGAAATAGTGGAAGAATCAGACAAACAGGTGTAGCGACTGGCATAAATATGGAGATTATGATAGGGACGCAAAAATATAGTCTTTTGTAGCGGATGTTCTTTCGAATTCTACATAAGGGGTCTTTCAATAACGTCCAAGCATCGTGACACTCCAAACACGGCACCCACTGTGATCTACGGTCAGGCACTCTGTATTACAAATCTATAACCTGACACCTGCCAAAGAAACCGAAAAGGCGTCCCATATATGATATCATATCCACCACCCCAGGGACGTGACCTGGAGCTCTGTGACTTGAGACATTGGATCCGTCACCAAAATCCAGTCCTAGCGTGGATATTTTATTGCAAAAAGAACGTGATGCATATGAACAACATAATACCATCTTCAATGATGTTTTCAAATTTAGTTATAGTTCTAATAGATTCATAAATGCTGAAATTAGATATAATGCAAATCCAAACACAACAGTGTATCTTGCTGTTTTTTCTTTTCCTCTCTTAGTTTATATACAGATATATAATTTTTGGGAGGGGTAATTTTCTATTTGTGAAAATGCTCGATAGGCTTATAGAATATAATTTGCACTCGCAGGCTTGCACAATATAATATGCTGCTTGAGTTGCCATGCAGTAACCCTACGTTTTATATTTTTAAAGCAAGTTTTGGAAGACTCGGATTCATATATCGGTTCCCACGTGTGAGGTGCAATGAGGATTATATAAGATTAAAAATTCTATAAAAATATAATTCGCTTACAAAATATTTTGTCGATTTATGGTCTGAAACAATGAAAAAACGCGAGTAAACATTTTGAAACCTTGTAAATTTAAAATCCCTCTTAAAAAGTGTCATTAAGTGACTCATATATTTGTCACCTCTTCAAAAATTATAATGAATTAAAATGCTTCAGTCCGGTTTTCCCACTTATTTAAACAATTACACACGTGTTTATTACAAAATTAAAGACATGTTTAATGAATATTACCAAATATTGTATGTATTTAGAGGGCTTACGACCTTAATCTCGTGCTAATGTACGGAACATTAAAATCTGTAATATAATTACACAAAGAATACCAATTTCATAAATTATTGAATACTTTCTCTAAATTATATTACCGCTGTAAAGAACTTGAATATAACTACAATTCTGCATGCAAAGGTCTGATCAAAAAGGGTATATTTACTTCGACGTTTCTGAAGGTTCAAATCTGACACGTCTAAACTCATAAAATCATATTGAAAATTTTATTCGTACAGACTATGATTTAGCCACTATAGTTGACTCCTTGCTTTTTCTTCGCTTAAATGTAGACATATATGCTGGTAGACATAGTAGATCATGTATTTATATGTCACGCCATATTATAATACTACATGTGTTTTATATTCAATATTTCATTCCAAACAAATGGATGACATATATCTATTCTGGTTTCACACAAAGACAATTCGTTTTTTTTTTTATAGATTTTTATGACTAATTGATTTTAATTGTGATTGATTGATTGATTGATTGATTGATTGATTGATTGATTGATTGATTGATTGGTGTTCAACGCCAACTTTAACAGTATCGTGGTAAATATGTTAGAAGCAAAACGTATATATCAGATTTAGTGCGCACGACGCGTTTTGAGAATAACCATCATCAGATAAGCTCAAAGTCAAAAGATAGGAAAACCAACTTGATAATTTTAAAGAAGTATCAGTTATGATGTTTTTGTTCTTAGATTAATGGACTTCAACAACAGATTCCTCCTTAACTACCCGCATTAATTGACCTTGCTATTTTGATATCCATGTTCATGTTGTCGTTCATTCGCGTGTTTATTTGAGGAACTTTTGAGCTGAAACGTTTATTTATATGTATTGCCGTTGGCGATCTAATTATCTAGAGGAGACGGGGGGTGGGGTGATTTCACTGACCCCCGCCATATGTCATATGTTTGTACACGTCCCAAGCATCTTTTTTTTTTTTCAGTCGTTAGTTGATATTGGTGGAATTATTAAACATCGCTTTATTTTTTTTCTGTGTGGTCTTACTTGCTTTTCATATAATTCCACAGTTATGAGAAGTGTTTTGAATATGCATGACATAATTATGTTCTGCAGTAAGCCAATTAATTTTACGCACCACAGTTTACGCGTAAAACGACATTTGGCGTCGTCAGTACGTATACACTGTATGTTTCATGCGTGAAACTGGGGATCTTACCATTTCCAAGTTAACATGTCAGACTTCCGGTTGTCTCTGGGAGATCTTGGTTTACGAATTTTAATCATGTTTGTTATGTGTTATGTTATTTAATGACTATTTTATGTGTCACTGGTATTAGTTTCTTTGTATTATTCCCTTTAATATATATTTTATATTTATCTAATTATGTTCTCAAACAAAACCATAAAACGACTGAACATGTTATGTATTGTGTTGCCATGTTAGATTTTATGTTTTACATGATATCGGAATACTCACAGGATACACTTCAATAAAATTAAAATATAAATCGAATAAAGGGATTTGATCATTTAATATTTTATGATATGGAGGTGGGATTCAATACTTGAATGGAGCCTTATTTGGTCGATTGATTGATTGATTGATTTTGTATGTTGTTTAACGTCAAGAGAGTAGAATTTAAATTATAATCATGAATAGGTTTACAAAGATCGAATCAGCAGCTAGAACGAAACATGACGACTGTGTACTTGTTCGTGTTAATCTATTATTAGTTTTTGGAGTAGTGTTTTGTCAATCTGATTAAAATTCGATCTTTAATTGCTCCCGGTTTAGCTATGTGCGACTATCGGAGTAAACACAGATCGAATTTTAATTAGATTGAGTGTTTTGTCGACCAGTGCTTGTCTTTTTCTTTTGGTCATTGTATTGTCTGAACTTCAAAAAAAATATTTGGAGGAAATTTACTCAATTTTATGCTATTCGTATCACTATCATAGAGCTAGAGATGCAGCTTTTTATTTTTCCTGTCAGACGCTAACACAAATTTTAAGGTTATTTATCACAATATAACGTAATCATTCTCTATCCAGAGTTGTCGTTCCTGCTACGCTACACAACATCTCTGTCAACGCTCATTTTACAAGATTCTTGTAAAACTTAGAAACAGTAAAAAAAAAATGTACTTAAAATTGTTTTAATTATTGTAAATATCAATAAAGACGAAAATAGATCACTCATTTCAAATCAATTCTCTCTTAAATATGATTTTACCCCCAACTTCTTGGAGAACTATTTTGCGGAGGTAAAAATTAAAAAGTTAAAAACGATCACAAATCATTTTTAAGAGAGAATTGATTTGAAATGAGTGATTTATTTTCATCTTTATTGATATTTACAATAATTAAAACAATTTTAAGTAGATTTATTTTACTGTTACTAAATTTTACAAAAATCTTGTGCAATGGGCGTTGACAGAGATGTTGTGTAGCGTAGCAAGGAACGACAACTCTGGATAGAGAATGATAACGTAATATGTAAGTTCTCCATAATAATAGAACAGTGTTTCTTTTCCACTTTTAGGTAAATATGCCATCTAAATACAATGACAAAATGTTCAGAGTGGATCGTATAAATAGGATGGAGAAAACGAGGCTGGATATCATGATAAGAAGATACGATAAAGAAAAGATTTCATTGGTCCATGAAATTGATCGTGAAAAAAGAGCTGTTGTCAAGGATTTTGCTCATGTGAAGCGGACAAGTGGATTTAGTGAAGAAGGAATACCTCCTAGTAATGACAAAGATGATGATTATAAAAATGACCCCGTGTTTAAATTTGGAACTCGGATAAGTGAGAAAAGATTGAACAGTGCTAAATCTATGCGAGGCTCTTCGGCAAGGATACACTTTGATTTCAACGGAAATTTTAAATCTCATAGAAACCAATCAAATTCGTCAGAATCTGATGATGACGTTTTTATTACCGAAGACACTGTTACTCTGCCACTCCCAGATTTAAGCAATATGGCGGAAATTGAAAGGTATGAAAAAGAGCTAGTCGAAAGTTACAAAAATGTTTTTAAGAATACTGAAATATCGGTGAAAAGATCAGACAAGAAAAATTTAACAAGATTTCTTAGATCTAGGAGTCAATCTAATAACCGAAAATTATTAAGACCACAAACTGCAAAATGTACAATGTCGTTTGAAAGACAGTTCTCGTTACCGGTGCGACCTGCAACAGCAAATGGCAATGCTTCAAATTCTAAAATAAAGCATGAAAATGGCAATCATTTCGACAGCAGGTCTATATATTCAGACAAATTGCTGTCAAGACAATCTACCTCAGACAATAATTTAGCAAATTCTAGTGGAAATTCATTAAGAACGGTAGCAGAAGACCCTGAAAATCAAAATTCAATTTCTCCGTCTGTTAAGCAACTCGTTCAACAAATACTGGAGGAGGAATCGGAAGACAAAGACACACAAAATGTGCAAAACGTCACACCGAATGTACAACAATCCGAACAAATACCAAATATTTCGTGTAATAAGGCAAAACCGGAAAATGGAATTCTTAGGACTAAAAAGGTATCTGCTAGTACCAATCAAATAACAGACGTAGAAGTGGACAGTAATGGACGGAATTTCAGACAAGTGTCCGTTAATAGTCCAAGACAAAGGAAGGTGAGCATAAATTCTGTTTCAATGGCATCTGAATTGGATCGTTCTGTAATTTCTAACATGTGGGGAAGTATAGGAGACATAAGTTTAGATTCAAACGGTCAGCGAAAACCTAGCAACTGGAGGAAATATGTTGCTGCAGACACTGCTCCAATCCCTGAAACAAAACGGCTAGTAACATTGACGAATGTTGTGAAAGCAGCGTTAGCGTTTTCTAAAACAGCACGAAAACGCGCGCTAAATAAACTTATTGAAGAACAGAGTATTGATACACGACAAGTGATACAACAGGAACGATTAAGACGTTTACAGTCGCGGAGTAATATCCTCATGTCACTTTCCTCTCAGTGGTCCATTGACAAGGATGCAGATGCAAACGGACCATTTACGTTAATGGCAGAAAATAACATTTAATATTGTAAATGTGGTTAATTTTGTAGGGGTAATGATTATTTGAGATTCATAAACCGTTCACTTGGGGGTTTATTTTGCGTAAATTTTATCGTTTCTAATTGACAAAATAGAGTCAAAATTTGTTTCCAATATTTCTGAACGTGTACATAGTGAAACGCAAGTTAATCAAACAACGTGAATATTTCCATTTAATATACAATATTCAAATATATTGATGGCACTTGTATATGTATAACAACCATGCACTATGTCATATTTACTGTTAGCAGCCATTATTATACATGTACATCCCTTCAAGTTGCTGTACAATCAATTTCATACGTTAGATATCAACATCGACACCAGGGGTGCATTTCTTACAGGTGAATCTGGAACATGATTCTGAATCACATAATTGCTTTGTTGCTTTTTTCATCTAAAACAGAAACGGCTTTCGAAACATGCGAAACATGCGTGACCCATGTTTCAAATTGAAACATGAACCGGAACCGGTCCGAAAATTAGTTTGTTTACAACATGCCTTTTGGAGGCCATCTGTTAATGAAACATTGTGTTATTCATTTGGTGGAAACATGTTTCTGATTTCCTGCAACATAATTTTGAAACATACCGTTTTTTAAAGCAACAAATCGTGATTTTGTATTCTGGAACAATGAATTGAAACATGTTCCAGATTCACGTAAAAGAAATGCGCCCCAGAAAAGATATTAAGGTGCACGAAGTTAAAATAAACATATTATACGAAAACAAATACCAATGTATACGAAACTAACAGATTCCATTGTTTTTTTAATATCATACTGGTATCCAGTACTGTATTTCTAACTGGTAAATTGCATCTGTTTTGTAACCATTCAGGAAAATTTAGTAGGTTATTTATTTTCGTTGAAGAATATTGACTAAATAAATGATTATTAATTGTTGAATTGTCATTAAATACAAATTTAACATAGTTTATTTGCATCTCACAGCATTAAAGACACGTGTGACGTGAGATGATCGAGTATGGAGATGTAGAGAGTGATTGTTTTTAACGGCAAATGAGCATTTTTTTAGTTATATCATGGCAAGAGACAAGAACATGTTACATTAGAGGAGATGAAAATTATGTCCACTATGTAATAGACCAACACACTTAGTCATATTTTTATAGTATTAGTTCACTGAAACAACGGTCCGTTACTACACTCGGACACATTATCCTGATTCCCAGCTAAATAATCTTTGCTCTTACTCGATAATACGTGCTTTGCGGATAAGGAGCAAACAATGTACTAATTGTACAGTCTTTGGTTTGACGAGACCCGGCTCAAACCCACGATCTACCCTACATCAGATGAGCACGATAGGATTCGCATGGAAATACACAACAACAAAATCGAGAGAAACAAAATAATTAAACCTCCGTTATTGAGATCAAGTACTACAAAAAAGCTGGCTATATCGGTTTGTCAAAATACCACATACATGACTTGTAACTCGACACCACGTTTTTAACTGACAACTCGTCACTCGGGGAAATGAAATACTCACCACAACGTATATTATTCAAGACCTAGTGAATGCTGCGTTTAGTTCTTCTAGTTGCCGTTCTTGATGTTTGGTTGTTGTGTATAAAACAGTGTTCTTTTTGTATACCATATATATACGTTGTCGGTATTCTGTCAGTTAAAGTCGTCAATTAATCATTATTAATCAACGTAGTTTTTTACAACTGACTTTTTAAAAATTATTTTGGTTACTGGGTTTCGCTAAAATCACGTTTCAACAATATTTCATTATATATCTTGGCGGTAAGTTTTATTGGTAGAGGAAACCGGAGCACCCGAAGAAAACCACCGACCTGCCTCAAGTCAATGACAAACTTTATCACATAATGTTGTACACCTCTCTATGAGCGCGGTTCGAACTCAACTTTAGTGGTGATAGGCAGACAGTTATAAATACAACTACTATACGGTCACGATCAAGATGGCCATCTTATTGGGTGGAAGAAACTACACTATAACTTCCGACGTTTAACGTAGTATTTTAAAAATCATTTAAATCGTTATGGAATATCTGTGTCACATTTGACCACGGATACGTTTCCGTTTGTCGTAATCATACTTCGGTCCTTTCCTCATTCATGGGCGTACCTAATGAAGGCTATTCCAAGAAACGCGTCGTGTGCACTAATTTAGATATCTACGTTTTTATTACCACCACTGGGTCGATATCACGCGTCCCGTAGTCAGTGTTTCGGCATATGGTTTATTAGATATAACTAGGTTATCCTCCCTCAGACATAGAGAACCTTAATAGCCGATTTTCACTATCCTTTTAAGTCCCTATGGCTTTAATGGTCATAAACAATTTTAATTCATTTGGGTTTCCACTATTTCGATATTGAGCGTACCTGATGAAGCTTGATCTAGAAACTCGTCGTGCGCACTAAATTTGATATATCCGTTTTTATTATTATCACCGTGTTTGTAACAAGAGTAACACGACGGGTGCCACATGTGGAGCAGGTACTGTTTACCCTTCCGGAGCACTTGAGTTCAACCACGGGTTTTGGTGGAGTCGTGTTGCTCGACTTTTACTTTTCTGTCTGATGTTTTGTACATCCTTGTTTGTTCTTTTGTCATTTTTGATTTTGCCATTGGGTTGTCTGTCCTTCGATTTACAGCTTCCGGTTACCCATTTGATATCTTCAAACTTTTTTTTATATGAAGTCTGCTTGATTTTTCTGGATCTGAAAGTGTCCAACCAATGTGCTGTGAAATTGCACACTACCGGCAGAACTGTACTGACAAACCTTCCCCCGTGAAGTTGCATTGATTCCACCTCACTATGAATGGGATATGTTCCTATCCACAAACATTGATGGTGATGGTCTACTAAAATTTAACTACATAATATACTACACGATCTCGGCTATGACGATCTCCTTATCTTGTTAGTTCATTTCAAAAATATAGTAACATATCTTTTATGAGCTATTCCAATGTGAGAAAGAGTAATATACGTTATTTATCTTATTTTTTTTTATTCTATATGGAGATGATAATTGACAACCATGAAAAGTTTATATACAGAACAAATAAATATAAATTATATAAACCATTAGTATCTTTATTAATATTTATATATCTATGTGAGATAATCATGTTCAAAACCTATTAAATCAACAACAAAATATCGAACTCGGTCACTGATCCGATTTAAATCATCTCCATGGTAAAATCACAATTCGTTTTGTTTTTTTGGGGATTTTGGGGGGGGGGGGTAGGTTTATAGTGCTTAACGCCACTTTCAACAATATTTCAGTTATATCGTGGCGGTCAGCTTTATTGGTGAAGGAAACCAGACTACTGGTAGAAAACCACCGACCTGCCGCAAGTTACTGACAAACTCTATCACATAATGTTGTATCGAATGCACCTCGCCATGAACGGGGTTCGAGCTCACATTTTTAGTTGTGATAGGCACTGATTTTACAGATAGTTGGAAACCCTAACTACTTACGATCACGTCCATGACGGCCCCTTAAAATCACGAATCAGATATGATTGAACATTCATAGTAAAAGATAAGTCACTTTCAGATCTTTACCTCTGTGCTTTCTCTTGCTGTTTCTTATTTATAACCTCGTTAGGAAATCTTTTTTTTATTATTATTATTACTGAAAGAATGATAAAAATGGGATAATAATAATATGGTTCTACCTTCGGTATAAGTCTATTTGTCTTCAAATAGTGATTTTAGTAGTTTAAACGGAGTTCCCCCCCCCTTTCGAACTACATGTATGTTTGTTTGCATAAGAAAGCAGCATTCGGACATTGTTTTCTAATGATACCGGCGGATTTTTTTTCTTGAACATTTTGGTTCACAGTGTGATTGATTGATTGCAACAATAGACATGTAAATATATTAAGCTGTCTGGTTCGAATGTGGCATAAAAGTGGTCACATAATTAGAGATCGACCATTAAAAAATACTTTATTTCCTCAGAATACTTGTTTTCACATAATTGGAATTATCTGTAATATCAGATAATTCGGATTAATTCAAGTATTCTATTATAAATAAAAGTGGAAGTTTTGTTGCTATATTTAACTAGTGGGCGGGTCTAATATCTATATCAATTAGCCACGCAAGTGAGCGGTATCATTTTCGCACAAACTTTTATCAACATCATTCGTTTTTCAGTTACATTTTATTGGAAGTAGATTTAAAAACTCAACCCTCCCAGCCGAAATTTGATTATTTCTTTTCGTGCAACGCCGGCACATGGTGCTGCCTCGAGTTCTGATTTATTTTCCAGATGAACATTTACAAGAGATTCCAACAGACGATAGTGGGTGTTGTGCTACAGATCTTTTATTTCGAACATTAATGATGATGTGTTTTGACTCAGCGTGTGACTGTTATCGTCGTGTGTCTTCATACAGAACATTTGAGAATTTTATTGGTTTGTACATATTAATGTTGACTTTGCGCGTGACCAAGAGATGCCAGATGTAGATGACATTTGTTTCGTTTGAAGTGTTGTGATGTGTAATTAAATACTTGCCGACTCGTTATTTACAGACTTTCATTTGAACAACCATTAATTTTATATCATTTAATCTTCAATTATTATTATTTTTTTGTTTTCAATGTCACAGCAGGGGTTTCTTTTCTCGGGGGCGAGATCCTGGGAGACACAGTAAGGTCTAAGAGGCATGCCTGGCCCGGGTTGTGTTAGGTTTCACCTACGGTACCGTAGGGGGACAGGAAAGGAATATTTTTATTTTGGGATTCACTCATGATAGGCACCGGAGGAATCCACTCTAAATCGGTACCGATTGGGAGTTGTCCTCTATGAAAACCGAGAGGACAGGTCTTAAATAGGGCGTATCAGGCAATACCTTCATGGATTCATTTCCTACTCCGTGGGTTACCTGGAGGGGTGGTCACTTCCGTTACCGGAGAGGCACTAGCTTGCCCGGTATATTTGGCGGTCAGTTAGTCTCCCAGGGTCTTGGCAAAATTAAGCTGTGGCCAATTTCTTTCCACTTTGTCATTTAGATAATGAAACTGGATTGTACATGTATGTAAATAAATATAAAGTCACTATCTTGCAATTAAAACAAAAATTAGATCAAATTTTGACATGATCGGTATTTGTTTTCAAAATTTCCCTTTTTTGCCTTTAGATTATATATTTTTGCATCTTTCATGTGAATTAATTTTTTGCTAAAAAAAATGGCGACAGACAATTATTTAAGAAAAAAAGCCCCCATCCCTAAAAGTTAAATGGTTGTTCCCTAAAGATGGCATTGTAGTCTCCAATTACTTGCACTGTCCTTTTCTACAAAACCGGACACAAGAGAAGAAGGATACTGACCGGAAAGTATCTACCAGACCTTGATATGTTTTTGATATTACTGAATACTATTTACTTTATATAGGATAATTGATAAACATATAGTGTCCATTTAAATTAAATGTGATAAAGAAATGTTTAATTGATGTTCGGAAATTAAAAATAAAACTTTTTAAATATTTGAAATTTGAAATGTCATACTTTCCGTAAAACGTAATATTTAATCTTAGAGAATTTTCTGTCCCCAAATTTTATAGAAAAAAATATTTTGACCTGAATGATGTAAATAATATATATAATCTGAGCCTGCAGTTTTCAAACAAGAAATGTTGCTGAAATTTTAAGAAAAAAATTCCACTAAAAATACAAAGCGAATATCCAAATCCCACACCGAATCACTGAACATAAAACAGACCACAACTTATAACGTTAGAAATACATGTCCTGTCTTTATAACGGAACAAAACTGTGGCGGAGTTAATCCGTTTGATAGGACATCAACCGCCTGCCACCCTTCCTTTTTTGTTTTTTGTTTTTTTTGTTTTTGTTTTTTTTGCTTCCACTCGAAAAAATACCGCACCTTATAATCACAAACATTAATAACAACATTAACATGGAGAGTGTACAATATCAGGGTCAATGCATGATAATAGCTACCTGACTACTAGCTACGAACTACGAATGTAGAAGTTAAGACCATTATTCTTTGGACCAAAAAAGTCAGAACTGATACTTTTAACAGGTTTAATATAATTTGTTTGTTTTTATTTATCATTATTAACATCTGACGTTATATTGCATCATCAAGCGTATCGATGGTGTGACGGTTCACTTTGTCGTTTAGGCAGATCTTGGGTTCGATTCCGGGTCGGGTCAAACTTGTAGTATTTGTTGATTTTCTTCTAAGCACACATCACTAAGGAGAAAATGCAAAAAACGGGTTGGCTCGAAATCAGAATAATGTGTCCGAGTGGACCGGAATGTCTGTCTACCCGCTGACTATTGTTTCAGTGAGCTAGCTGTATAGCGTGTTGGTCTAGTACAAAGCGAGTATCATTATCATCTCATTGAAAATTAACTTGTTCTCGTCATGACAAAACTGGAACCTTGTTTATTTGGCGTTATAAACAACAATTATTCACTCACTCATTATATTTCATCATAATATGAAAAATGTTATTCAAGAGAGACAACTCAAATAAAATTTAAAATAGTTTCGACCAATAAAATAGTTGTTAACACTAAATTCTGTTTACATAACGAGAGTTGTTTGAAGCTAAATCAAGATATTTGAAAGTTCGGATGAAAACAAGAAATACACAATTTTTTATCTTGAAAAAGTATGTTTGCTTTTATTTATTATTGTTTTGAGTGGGATTTAAATGAAATTCCGTGTGAATTATAAATCCGAAATTCCTCGCATCTTTTAATACATTTGTACATTTTTGGGAAATGCTTCATATTTTCGGAAAGGTTAACATTTAAATTCGGGATATAAATAAATAAAAATAAATTTGTTAATTTTATCAAATTTGGAAATCTACTGTCAATTATGCAATTGATTGTCCATTAATATTTACCTAAACACTGTTATTTTTAAAAGTGATAATTGCCCCTCACTTTGATGCAGGAGTTAACGGTATACCATTTATCGAGTTGAATAGAACCGCATGGTGTTAAGTAGACAATAATAGAACTGTTTACCACAACATTGCACCAGTTCTTCATTGTCACTGTTTTCTTGTCGGTATCTTGTTCTTTATGTTTTCGAAATCAAAAGATGTAAACTTTTAAAATTAAGTTAATTATTTATTTAATTTAGCTTTAGCAAACATTTTATTACTATAAATAAGAAAACCAAAATATCAGAATTTATTTCTCATCTTGAAAAATCTGAAGTGAAAACTTATGGATAACATGTCTGAATACCGAATGAATAGAAATTCACGAGAGAGGAATCGTGTCCGGAAAATAACTTCCGTTTTTGAAGTGTTAAAGAAAAAGCTTCCCACAGAATGGACGTCAAGAAAAATGAGCAAGACTGAAATCCTCAAAAAGACTGTATTGTACATAAAATTCCTAAGTGACATCGTCCAAACAGATGAAACAAAAGCAGGAGAAAACAACACACTAGACTCGTTCGTTGCCATCCAAGGACCTCTAAATCAATCACTGGAATCTTCAGTTTCATCTGAAATAGGAAGACAATATACTAACAACGATAACAGTCATAAACATTTCTACCAAAATGACGGAGTGAAGGAACAAGAATATCCTTTGCAATGGAACAACGCATCCACCGTAAATTTTGAATTTTTCGAAAGCAATATCAAATAGACACTCTATAGGATTCTAACAAGGTAGATATCTTTATATTTTTTCTATTCCCTTCTCCCATCAATCAAACCATCCCTTCCCCCATTATAAAAAAAAGCTTGATGTCTACATTTAACAGGTAGTTTTAATAATGTCATATACAATTAATTAGGTCTTTGGGAAATTTATTTTTAGGTCTCCGGAAAATTAATTTTAGGTCTCCGGAAGATTTATTTTTAGGTCTTCGGAAGGTTTATTTAGGTCTCCGGAATATCATTTTTATATCTTCAGAATATTCAATTTTATGTCTCGTCTCTGGAATATTCATTTTTAGGTCTTTGGAATATTCATTTTTAGGTTTTCGGAAGATTTATGTTTAGGTCTTCGGAATATTCATTTTTAGGTCTTCAGAATATTCATTTTTAGGTATTCGGAAGATTTATTTTTAAGTCTTATGAAGATTCATCTTCAGGTCTGCGGAATATTCATTTTTAGGTCTTCCGAATATTCATTTTTGGGTCTCCGGAATATTCTTCTTGGTCTTCGGAAGACTTATTTTTAGGTCATCGAAATATTCATTTTTAGGTCTTCCGAATATTCATTTTGGGTCTCTGGAATATTCATTTTTAGGTCTTCGGAAGATTCATTATTAGGTCTTCGGAATATTCATTTTTAGGTCTTCGGAATATTCATTTTTAGGTCTTCGGAATATTCATTTTTAGGCCTCCTAGAGATTCATTTTACGTTACCAGAAGATTCATTTTAAGTCAAGTCAAATTCTTTATTAAGCCTGACACTTAAGTGTACATGAAACATATACATACAACTGATGGCAGAAAGGTTAATTGACACAATGTCGATATTACATACAATAATAAAGTTGACATTTAAAGTAATATTACACCACAATATCATGAAATTGTTGGATTAAATATTTTTACTTAATATGCCACTTAATTTAACTAAAATCAACTGCATAACATTAAAAATCCGCTCAAAAGCAGAATTTATGAGCAAATCGCAAAATATTTGACAGCAGATAATTACTGTTGTTAACAGTAATGCAAATGATATGCGCGTGACCCAAGATTTGAACTCTTTCGGGGAGATTGTATAACGGGTGTGTTCGATTTGTGTTTAAATTATCTCCCTTTTGGAAACCTGGCTGTCAAAAGTAGACATTTATTTTTATGTTGATATGTTTTATTGATATATTTGGTAATGATAAGGCTATTTGTAATATATTTATCGTATTTAAACATTGACAAACTTCTGCAAATAAAATTTGTTAAGACATTTGCAGAATTATAATAATAACCATACCATTGTCAAGGTGACAAATGTTTTATATAATGCTTAATGTTTACATTTTCAACTTGTTCAAGGAACCATTGGCTATTAGCAGTATGGCTTACTTAGTATAACTTTAATGTTTAAAATATAAAAAAAGTATAACTTTGATGTTTGAAATATAAAAAAGTATAACTTTAGATCCTGTGTTTGTCTGTCTGTCTGTGAGGTTTTTGCTTGGCAACCACCAAGCGAGACATATCTAAACTCGCTCCTGTTACAGAAAGTGATTGAATTAGTTGACGATGGATACAAAATGAGATTTATACATATCCAGGTTTGTTCCAATGGGATTCGATGGATACAAAATGAGATTTAGACACATCCAGGTTTGCTCCACAGGGATTCGAGGTTATAGCAGTAGGAATTAAGGCTAATAAGTTTTCAATACTTTATATAGCCAACAAAAGGCATGATATAACAGAACATAAAAATCAACAATTGTAAAGGCTTCAAATAAATACTGCACAAAAAAAAAAATAGATGCAAAAACGACTGTAAAATACCAATATCAAAAATAACCTAGGTAGCACTGAGGTTCGAATGTAAAATATCAACCCAGAAAAACATGATGTGGTGAGCAGCTAACAAAAAGTTTATATTTTAAAGCATTCTGGGGTTAAAGCTAATCTAACTTTAAAGCCGAAAATTAACAAAACTTAGTGTCTCAATTTAAGCTGTCACAAAAACAAATAGATTGGGTACTACTATAGAAGCAGGATCAAAAGTTATACTAAGTAGGCGATACTATTAATAGCCAATGGTTTCTTGAATAAGTTGAAAATGTAACTATTACATATTATATACACTCCGACAAAAGCTAAGCACCACCTGACTTGTCTCAATAATACCTTTTCTAATAATGAACTTTCTAATAATGAACTTATTTCAAATCGGTTTGTTGTTTTCGTTACCTGTACACACATACTTACTTACATGTGAAACAGGTTATTGATCGATTTTTATTTATGTGTATATGACAGGGTGTGTAAAGTGCCACGTGTACTTTTCAATATTTGTGGTTTTTTTTTTTGATTTTAACTTTCATTTTCTATTGGTTTGGTATGGTGCGGCGAAAATTAACCATGCCAGAAAGGTGGCAAGCTGTTGGCATGCATAACGTTGGTTTTAGCCATAGAAGGGTGGCAGACCACTTCAGGGTTAACCATTCCATCATTGTACGACTGATGCAGCGTTTTCGTCAAACGGGGAATGTTACTGACCGTCCACGTGCAGGTAGACCTCGCAAAACGACGCCGAGAGAGGACCGGCTCATATCCAGACGGGCGCGGCAACGGCCGTTCAGTACAGCTGGTGCACTTCGTGGTAATATAGCGTTTGGAGGCCACATTAGCACACGCACTGTAATCAGACGCCTCCACCATCAGGGAATGCGAGCGCGACGACCCATAAAACGTCCACAGTTGACATTATGTCATCGCCATGCTCGATTTGACTGGTTACATGATCATTTGGGGTGGACTATTCGCACATGGAGACGGGTCCACTGGTCTAATGAAATCTTTTTTTGCTACGCCCTACCGACGGTCGTGCAAGGGTTTGGCGCCAACGAAACACTTCATTTCAAGACAACCACATTTTGGGCACAACTGCTTTTGGGGGTGGGGGTGTAACTGTCTGGGGTTGTTTTTCCTTTGACTGTAAGTTGGACTTGTATGTTCTTGATGTTAATCTGACAGGCCAAAAATACCGTGACAATGTGCTCGCTCCACGCGTAGTCCCCCATTTCGACAATCATGCATTGGCTGACAGGCCAATGTTCATGGACGACAACGCTAGGCCACATAGAGCCCGAATTGTACAACATTTTTTTTACAGCAAGAGGTTGTTCAGACTATTCCATGGCCTGCGATGTCGCCAGCCATGAACCCTATGGAGCATGTATGGGACTTTAATGGCCGAAAAATTAACCAACGCAATCCAAAATGTCAAAATATTGACGAATTAAGAACTGCTATCTTACAGGAGTGGCAACAGTTCCCCCAAGAACGGCTTAGGCGTCTTGTGCGAAGCATGACGAGGCGTGTTACAGAACCTCACAATAAACGCGGTGGATATACTCGTTATTGATTTTTATGCCTTACACATACGCACAATAGATGCATTTAAAAGTTCTTATAATCTGAAGACTCTGCATTTTAACGCAATGTTAAAAACTTCCATCAAAGACATATAGAATCTAACACCGGCAAAAGTGCAAGACAGGGAAATCTCCGACACCCGAGGGTAAGATTACAATCGTTCGCTGACGAGGCTCGCCGAGTCAGCGAACGATTGAAATCTTACCCGAGGGTGTCGGAGATTTCCTTGTCTTGTACTTTTTGCCGGTGTTTGATTTTATTTCTCACTTTTATCAGCTGTTACCTATGTGTTTTGTTTACATTCCCGATCGAGCGTTTTCCCGCAAATTTTGTTTCCATTGCTGAAGTAAATATTCAATTTATTCATATGCAACCGTGTCTTGGCAGTATTTTAAATGTATTTCAGAATAAAATACAATGTATTTAATAAATATATGATAAATGTAACTCAACACTACACCTGTGGCTGTGCAAAAATATTTGAATTTGGTCAAAGGGAGGTACGTTAGTTACTAACAAGGGAGAGCACTCTAGTATTTACTCAAAGTAAACAAACATTGACTTGAAAGTCATACACCGTGAAACATGAAAGGTGCACGTATTAGCTAGCAGAATAGTATACATACATTAATTTAAAAATACTTATGTAATAGAATCGTGGTTTTATTGGTGAAGCATGGAGAACTGGGGGCAGTTGACATAAACTGTACAGCATGTATTTGCCGGTAAAACGCACGTGATTTTTTTGTCTTGCACTAGTGCAAGATAAGACAATCTCACATCGCTAAAAATAGGAACGGGTCTGTCTCAAAAGTGAGAAAAACTGGTTTTACGTTTTTCCAGCGCCTGTTTTTAACCCCATTTTTGCCACGTCATAGTCACGTCTTTCAGGGTGATAAATACTTCGTAGATCGGTAATTTTAGAGCCCTTGGTGTAGTCTTTTAAGAAGTGTAAGAAAAATGGTGATATCTATTTTATTGTTTTAACAGTATTGATGTAAAAAATATATCGATAAAAATATAGGTTGGTGCTCAACTTTCGTCACTAATTGGTCTGTACTTTCGGTGCTTGTCCTTTCGGGTGGTTCTAGTTAGTACTGCCCGTCCGGATGGAGCTATTCTTTTCGTCGTTTGATTCATTCATTGAAAACGTATGATTCGACCGCTCTTGTTTATAGACAAACAAAAGCGGAAATTGTCAATACATGAACTTGTTGTTGATTTCTGATTAGCTAACGTAACTAAATTATATAATCAGAATCGTTTCATGCAGCATTAATGTTAACATATTCACCTTTGTTTGTCTATAAACAAGAACGAATCATACGTTTTCAATGAATGAACCAACGGCGAAACGAAAAGCTTCATCCGGACGGACAGTATACTGATCATTTATCAACTGGTAGAGCTTTTTAGAATGATATCCCAAATTTACTCCTAATATCATTACTATTTATTTTGACTTTTGAACAGTTTCAGATAAGATTGCTGCCACAGTAATAATAGGGATTCATTGTGGTCAAAATAACACAAGCTTTTTATCTNGAAGTTACAAAAAGTTGTTTGTTGAACTGCTTAATTAACGTTGTATAACATATGCTTTGCGAATTTTAGGGGGGGGAGGGGGCGCACGTCCCTCACGCCCCCTCTAAATCTACCTCTGGGTAAATTGACTGACAATGTGAACAGCATATATATAATAACAAACCATACCCGGAATATTCAATCTAGATGATAAATACATGTACATTTTCGTATGTGATAATTGGTATAATCATCTATAATCAAGTCTATTTCCTACACGAATTGTTTGTTGTCATAGTGTGAATTGCCATGTCAACAACAAATTTGAATAATTATTTTAGTGCCATTCATTATTATTGGTATTACATGTACATGTATTTTTGTTTGTTTGTTTGTTTGTTTATATATCAGTATGGTGAAATTTCTTCCGGTGCTTTTCATTTCCGCAATCCAATATGACTTTACAGCATAATATACATTACTTTTCTGCATAAAATTAATAACTTTTCCGCAATTTTCAATTTTTAATCAAATTAAATTATTAGCCGTTCGCTTAACGGTTACAAATT
This sequence comes from Gigantidas platifrons, assembly GCA_002080005.1. Taxonomy (NCBI): domain Eukaryota; kingdom Metazoa; phylum Mollusca; class Bivalvia; order Mytilida; family Modiolidae; genus Gigantidas; species Gigantidas platifrons. The sequence goes on along the minus strand of MJUT01020951.1, from coordinate 1,294,789 downwards.
TCTATATATTTATTTATTGACTCTATGTATATTTATGTAAGACCAAGCAGGATGTACCTTTATTTGTCTCGGAAGACATT
>MJUT01020951.1:1261620-1282167 GCA_002080005.1 Gigantidas platifrons | reverse complement strand
ATGTAAACATGAGATGATTATTTAATTGTAAAATATGATGTTTTTGCCAATAAAAGAAATTCATTACAAACAAAAAATAATCTGAACATGAACTTTTTAACGGGAACTTTTTGTTGAAACATGACCGATTTTACATTATGGAAGGACATATTAAACAGAGATGGTCAATAATTCATCCAATATCAACAAAACATCACCACTTCTTATGTAAAACAAAACGTTCATGACGAGGTGTACTCGATACAACATTATGTGATAAAGTATGTCAGTGACTTGCGACAGGTCGTTGGTTTTCTCCAGGTAGTCCGGTTTCCTCAACCAAGAAAACTTACCTCCACGATACAAATGAAATATTGTTGAAAGTGGCGTTAAACACAACAAAACCTAATAAAAAAATATGCCTTGGGTAAAAACATTGCTACCCAATAATAGTTAAATATACTTTGATACTAGATCATTCAATTATTACAGAGACAATTGTAGGATCTAGATACACGTACTCATATTGTCGTATATCATTACTGTACACTGTAGATATAAGGTATTTATGACAACTGTTCATGCACACTAAATTTTATATTGACCTTTTTATTCAACTTATAGTATAAAGATAAACTTTGACCTATTTTTTTGGGGTGTAAAATGTGATATCCTTATCAGATAAAACCACATATTTAAAGAGAATATATATTATAACCTTCATAGTACAATATCAAGGTTTTTTAAATTCAATGCATGTTTTATTTTCCGTGTTTATAGACCAAAAATGGATAGTGGTAAATGTGCGCCATGTAAACAATTGTGTAAAAATGTACAAGGATTATATTGGTGTATTTCCTGTCCGGAACTGTTGTGTAAACCATGTTCTCAATACCACAAAGCTCTTTCGGCAACAGAGAGGCACGTTGTGGTTTCTGTAGACAAATACGAATCGTTATTACCGATTCTGAAAACAATACAAGTTAAGTGTATCCAACATACAGAAAATACATTTGAATATTTCTGTGCGACGCACGAATGTCCATGTTGTATTCTGTGCAAGCGAAATCAACATAATGAATGCCAGGATGTTGAAAAGATAGAAGAAGTTGTTAAAACAGTGAATGTGTCAAACGAATTTTTTAAGTTAAATTCAAAGATTGGCAATGATGTGATATTGCTGGAAAAATTCTCTAAGAACAGTGATCAGAATATACTGAAATTGCATGCACAGAAAGAACACCTTTATAAACAGCTGAAAACTAATCGAGAGAAAATTAATAGGGCTTTGGATGAATTTGAAGTTAATACTAAACATAAATTAAAGAGCAATTTTGACAGAGAAATGGAAGTCATCAAGAAACAGCAAAATGAATTATTGTGTAAAATTTCTGATTTGAAAAACTGTCAACGCCAGATTGAAAGTATATTAGATGTAGAAGTAAAATCTAATATATTCTTCTTCTTGTTTCAAAATAAAGCAAAGGAACAAATGAAACAGAATCAAACAGACATTGACAATATGTTAGAGTCTCTCTTGGATATAACTTCAGCATGTACTCTATTTACTGAAGTTGACCATGAAAGTCAAACTGTAAAAATGTTACAAACGCTCGAATTTGAAAGGCGAATTTGTAGTAATGATTTAGAACTAAAGCACGAATCTGATGACGAAAATGAAACAACAGCTTCGTCAACCGTTGAAGCAGACGACATATTAAAGCCTGGAGCCATATTAAAATATCTGAATCCAAACGAAAGAAATGCTACCGCACCACCATGTGTAAAGTTATTCAGATACAAGCATCATTTCACCTTGGACCCACCAGATTTCAACCAAGAAAACTCGAATCGAATAATTAAAGTCGTGTCAAATAAACGCATCATGATAACTGGAAAGTACAATTCAAAATTGTTATTCCTTTCAAAATCGGGAGAAAAACAAGGAGAAATAACAATTGATTATCCCGCCACTGCTGTTGCTGTAATCAACGAGGAAATACTAGCTGTTGCAGCTCATAGAACTGTAGTATTAGTTGATACAAAACAAATCAAGTATATTGATCGTATTCCACTCGGAGACAATTGTGTCGGTATTGCCTGTATTAAAAAGCAACTGGTGGTGAATTGTAAAACAAGGGGGATAATCGTGATGGATGGATATGGAAATATTACACAAAAACTTAAATCCTTCACAGGAAGCATGCAATTATGTACATTGAACAATTATACAATTGCATTAGTTTATCCACACTCAGATGCAATTGATTTTCTTAACATTAAGACTTCTCAAATATCGTCCCATTTGCATATACCAGGTAGCATTGGTGCCAAATGTGTGACAAGTGACCGAAACGGTAATATGTTTATTATTTGTCAGGATGAGATCTTCACTGCACGCCCTGCAGCAAACGAGTATCACTCAATATTGAGTAAAATCGATCAAATTAAAAATCCATTTGATATCGATATTGATATTAAAAGTCAAGAATTATTTGTTCTGAATAACGGTGGACAGTCGGTCTATGTTTTTCAAAAATAAATGGTGGATGTATGATGCAATAGTTTTAGCGCTCAATTTGAAGCATTACGTTTTTATTTTGTTGAGGTTTTGGCCCATACAACTAGTTTAACCCCCCATCACCCTTTTCATCTAAGTGCCTGTAATAGTCCAGAAAAGTGAGCAGAGCAGTTCTGTATACATTTGTTATGGACACATGTACCGATTTTCTCCGATTAGATCTGAAACTGTTCTGACAGTGTTGGCTTTCCCCATTTTATTTATATTACAGTATATAAATCAAACTAATAACCTCAACTGTGGTGTAATGGTAAGCGTGCTCTGTTCGCCTCGGTTCGAGCCACGATCGGGTCAAACCAAATACTTTAAAATTGGTATTTGCTGCTTCTCCGCTAAGCACCCAACAGCAATGAGAACGGACAAAGACTGGTTGGCTCGGAATCAGAATAATGTGTCCGAGTAGAGCGACATGTCTATCTGCGGACTGTTGTCTCATTGAAATAACACTATAAAAATCCAACTAAGTATGTTGATTTAGTACAAAGGGGACATTATCATCATCTCATTGAAAATAAGCTTGTTCCCGCGATGATATAGCGGAACAATTGCTAAGATGGCATAAAAACAAAAATCATTCATTCACTTACAGACAACAGACAATGTAAACAGATGCACTTGCTGCAAAACAAAATGGCATGTCGATCACCTTGGTTGATTTAATGATCGCAAATATCCGTTTACTGGCTCCGCTAATGCGTCGCCATTAAACTCAATTTGCGACCATCAAATCTCCAATTGATGCCGTGAAATTTTGAAACACAATACAGTTATCTCCATTCTAGTATAATCATGTGTATTTCCACATTATTGACCAGATCAAGTAAACGGTAATCGACGTAAATTCTAAAAATATCTCATGATGTTGCAACCGCGGAATGGAATGGAAAATTACAGCATTGTCCATTACTACATACTACATTAGAATTAATATTGTACAACGAGAGTTGCTCTAAAACAAGGGATGTGAAGAGTTAAAAGGACACAGTGCTTGGAATATTTTTCTTTATCTGATATGATCTAACTAAAAAATGAATAATAATTAGAAAAATAACATTAACAGCGCCGCTAGCATCGGTAGATTTTACATTTCACGGAAAACCAAATCGACCAAGGTTGGAAATATTGGACAACCAGGACACATTTGTAACAGGATACAGCGCAAAAACACAATAAAAATGGAGAAATAGGGGGCTATGGTTAAGATTATCGGTTTTCATCGTCAATTTCCCATCTATATCGTGACTACCAGATTTTATTGGGGAGGGGGGGGGACGAATATAACGAACCGACCAGTATAACACCCGACCTTTGATAAGTATATGGAAACAGTAACACTTCAGGTGGATAATGAGACAGGAACCTGCGTCAGCAGTGTTAGGTGGTCAGAAGTCAACCCTCCTTAACCACTCGACCACATACAAATAAAACAAAATCGGACACCAATAAGCTTTGTTAATGTATGGTTCACTTGTTCTTTGCTTGGTAACTGTCGTGAAATCTCAATTTATTTAATTGAAAATAACAATCGGACCAAAAGTCTTAATGCTCCAGATTTTACATCGGAACATCTGTTTAAAAGGTTCAGGAATCCCATAGTCAGTCGACTAATGCATAATTACGCCAGAGAGGAAGGTTGGGCCCATAAACTAGTATAACCCCGTCTCTTTTTATTGAAGTGCATGTGCTAAACCAGGAAAGTGAACCGACATGTATTTGTGTGTTAATGGTATCTATTTGACTCTTTCTATTCGATTATGGAAATGTTCCGATAGCGTGGGATTTTATTTTATTTTTCGCTTTATGAATTTCAATATGAAATGCTCATAGCTGTGATAATTGATAAAAATTAGGAGATAACTGTATTGCATTTGAAGCATCATTGGAGATTTGATGGTTGCAAATTGAGTTTACTGAGGACGCGTTAGCGGATCCAGTAAACAGATATTTGCGACCATTAAATCGACAATTGATGCCGTGAAATTTTCAAATACAATACAGTTATCTCCATTCTTATGTAATCATGTGTATAGATGTGTATTGCCGCATTATTGATAAGATGATGTAAACGGTAATCAGCTAAAATTCTAAAAATAGCTCATGATATTTCAACCGTGGAATTGATACCGTGAAAATTACCCCATTAAATAGACAATTGATGCTGTGAAATTTTTAATTACAAGTTATTTCCAGAAATGGAAAAATATGAAGATAATATTGGTATAAGGGAAGCAAATCAAAATATATACTGTTCTAGACAAATTCTAAATGGATGCACCACACATATGGACAGTGGGAAAGTGCATCCAATATGACTATTGTATTGTATTGTATGGTATATTATAAATGTAGTTAGTTATTGATGAAAACCTTTTTTAAGTTTTGAAGTATGTAATTTCTATTTCGAAAACTATACTTTTTGAAAATAATCTATTTTTTTTTTCATTAGTTATTTATTTAAACTAACATGATAGTAACACAAGTAAATGATGTATTTGAATGTACACTGTATGACAATGTTTTGTAATGCTAATAGGTAATGACTGACACTGTCCTGCTAAATATATCTGTAATGTATTATATGTATAATGTGAAAGTAAAAAATAAAAATAAAGTTATCTCCATCTAATTCTAATGTAATCATGTGTATTGCCACATTATTGACAAGATGACGTAAGCGATAATCGGCTAAAATTCAAAAAAAAATATTTCATGATATTTCAACTGTGGAATTGATACCGTGAAAATTACAGCATTGTCCAATAACAAACTAGGAATATGAAACAACTACATTAAAATGTTATATCTTATCATCATCTTTTTTTCAAATAGACACTAGAACATCACATTTCCACTGACCAAAATGCAAGGATGTTGTGCCATTAACGGGTATAAGTCCGCCACATTTTTTTGTCTGTCCCAAGACAGGACTTGGATTTTCAACCTCATATCTCATGGTCTTTTATTATGTTCAATGAGGCGAGACGTGATTGCTCGTTTTGTTGTTATTGGTGGAACTGATGACAACCATTGTTTACATTTTCTTTTCCTAAGAAACCTAGCACATCCATGATTTTTTTTATTAGCCAGATTGTCTGTGAATTTGTTTACTTTGTTATAAGCATAAACATAAATTCTTTATTAAAGAAAGTTCAATGTATGAACATTTTACAGAGAAAGTAGAGTAATTGCATATAAAATAATACAGTCATAACATTAAAATTAGTAATACGTATATATTCGATTTGTTAGATTATGTATTCCAAGGGCGACAATAATAAGGGGAAAACATCGTACATATGAACATACTTTGCCTGGTTATCGTGTATTTTAACCTTCTCCGTCTATGTTATTTTCTCCTGCAAGCGTGTGATTTTCTTCAGTAACAACAGATTCAGCATATTCAATTAGCCTTTCATATTTTCAATGATTTTGTCCATGCTAGCTGATTAGAAAAAGAGCTTGATCATGAGGATTTTGACCCAAAACATTTTCTGAAAAATCAATTTGAGATTAAAGCGCTTTCAGATTTTTACTGTTTGATTTGAAAATTTTCGAGCATTCTATTAACCCGTTGTTTGTGCTGATAGCTCTAAACTACACTCCACAATATACATGTGTACATACCAGGTATTTTAGTTTCTCTGTTATGAAAGGTTCTGTTTTCCTTTATTAAGAACAGTTCCCTTTCTGTGTGCACCTTCGATATTTTCGGTCTTTTTTAACCTTATCATCACTTGCGATCTTTATTTTCAAAGTCACTCTCCAGTCTTACTAGTAAAAATAACATATGCTTCACAAGCTAATCAGGGCCGTAAATTGGTATAAGTATAAGAGGAGGCAGTGAAATGGGCGGGGTCAGGGGGCCGCCTAGGCCCCCATAAGCTAAGTTGTTTTTCATGCTTTATCCTGCTTTCTTGGCTTTTCCCGAGCTATTTTGACTTGGTTTCAGGGAAACATTTTCTAATCTAATAAATGAAAATGCACACTACATAACTCATAATTTTACTTATTGGATTAAAATTATTACAACGTTGTAATATTTGGTGCTATGGTTGGTCAATCATTGAAAGTTTATCATTATGCTTTGTCAAAGGCTAGTGCAACTTTTCTGTAACCTGAAGAATCCCAACGCTTCAGAACTTCCACACATTCAATATGGCCAACATCGTCATTTCTGTGTATGTGAAGCATTGCCAGACCACACAATCTACTTTCGGTCATTGTTGACCTGTTCCAAGTTTTAGGTCGCCATAGTGCAGGAAACGATTTCTCACAACTGCAAGACCCTACAGGCAATGGTAACAAAAGCAATTGTATTTGTCTTATGTTTGGATAGAACTGCGTATGTGTAATCGCTTATTCTATGGTACATTTTGATAAGATTTCCTTAATAGAAGTCAAGTTATCCACCTGTGAACCTCTTGAGGTAAGTCATCAGGGTGTGGGATGTCATTTTGATATTCATCAACAATAGAACCCACAATGTCGTCAGTCAAATTCCGGAAATATCGTGGAAGCAAGTAGAATCCATAAAGCATTCGCTTAATGTCGTCCGAAAATCTGTCGTTTTGATGTTTGATGATGTGATCAATCAGTTGGATAAAAATGTCTATCCTGAAATGCTGTTCCAGTTTCAGCTGCTGCATGTGCCCTACGGCGTAGGCGTCCAGATGTTCGCGGTTTGCTGATAGTAATTTCGTTCTTATTGGCGATTGTACATGCTATATTGAAAGGTCCATCAAATGCTTCCTTGGCATTTTCTCGTATCTCGAGAAAAGATGTAGCTAGTGTTCGAGCTTGAACATGTGTTTCCACAAGATCACAGTTTTCAGACTGAAGTTTTATGGACAAAGGTCTTAAGTATCCTAGTATGAACTGGGTTACGACTGTGACCACTAATATTTCAAAATTACGAAATGTCAGTTTATAGGACGTTGCATCTAAGTTGCCGATGGTTTGGTTTTGAATTCCATCAAGTATATCAAGAACCTTGTCATAGTGTTTCAACAGCCAAGTTAATGTAACAGTTCGTGATATCCATCAAGCTTCTGCTAGTGTTAGCAGGAGTAGTTTTTTCTGGTTTAATATACCTTCTTCTTGATCATACATCAAATCAAATCAAATTTCATAATATGTTTACGCTTACTCGACGCACTGATGAACCATGTGATTTTTCCTAAAATTGCAATAACATTTCTGACAACTGCGACTGACTGACAACTGTTGACAACGACAAGATGTAGGCAGTGCGACCGACAGTGTACGAAATAATTCGCATTTGGAAGCTCTTGAATAATTCTCGTCTTGACACCGTACACTTCTCCAGACATCGTAGAACATCCGTCATAACCTTGTCCTCTTAAACATGTCAAATCGAAACCTCATTCATGGAGTTTATTTAGTATGCATGTTGATATTGTGGTCTGCATTCGTTTTAACAAGCTCTACAAAACCACAGAAATCTTCCGTCACATAGCATACATCGTTTTCGGCATAACAATACCGAACGCAGATTGAAAGCTGTGCTTGATTCGAACAGTCTGCGCATTCGTCTGCCATTACACTGAAGAAATTGGATTGATTACATCTGCTTACAATGTTACTTCTGATTTCTAATTCGCAACAATGAATGAATTCATTCTGGGCCAATAGTGACAATTATTTCCCATAAGAAATGTTCTGTTCAATATGTTCCTTCAGTACCAAGTCGACACTAGACTTCCAATTCACAAAGAACATAAAATTTCCATCTTCCTCTGAAGTTTCCCTCTTCCAATTCCCCCGAAATGTTATATTACGTTTACCCAGAGTGATTATCACGTCTATAAGAGATAAAATACTACCTCTATTTTTGTCAACCTTATCACTGTAGGCTTTGCTAATGGACTGAACTATGGATTGCTTGGTCTGATCTGAAACAGACAGTAGTAGACTGCTTTTTTCAAGAGCATTCAGGTGACGCTCGCTAATGCATTTTTCCAGTCCTTGTAAGGGACGGTAGCAAATTCGTTGTTAAATTGGATGGGATCACTGTTATCAATTGGTGATACTGATATATCGGAAGATGTTTTAGGATCGTTCTCATTGTATGCTAGCGCAGTTTCCACTCTGGTCACAGATACATTTGGGACTGGATTTATATCTGTTGTAATCTCGTGGGTGTCGTAAGTTTCATTATTTTTCGCTTGTCGAGTTACTCTAAAGTAAGAATCCAAACTCCTTTGTTTGTTACTTTTAGGGCGTTTTGACCTGGAATAATAATCCCAAATTGTTTGATCATTGGTATCGATATTGATATTAAAATATATATTGATATATATCGATACCATGCAGAGAAGCAACAACTACCAACTTTAAAGTATTTGGCTTTACTCGATCGGGGCTCGAACACACCATCTACCGAACTCGAGGCGAGCAAAACACGCTTACCATTACACCACCAATGCGGTCACTGACAGTTTGATTTATATACTTGAATATCAAATAAAATGGGAAAAGAAAAAAAACAACACTGTCAGAACAGTTTCAGAATCTAATTGGAACAAAATCAGTACATGTATCCCAAACAAACATATACATGACTGTTAATGACCTGTAAAAATGTACTATTTCAAATTATTATACTTCACTATCTGTTTTCCTTTATAAAAATATGACAGTAGTTTTGCAATTGCATCCTAAAATCAACTGCTTGACTATTCTGCCTGTGGTACCGGTAAAAAATTGTAGAACTATTCCCCCTGTGATACCATACTATAATTTCAGAAATCCTATTTCCCGGATTTTTCTAAATCATTCATCTCATTGGTTTAAATTAAATTACGTCAGGTAAGTCTTCGGGGTTTTTCATTGCGCAAGCTAAATTAGCGAGACGGCAGACGACAAGTAAACAATGACTACCNCCCCCCCCCCCCCCCCTGCCCCCTGTGGTAATCTCGGCAATCATATTTCCCGCACTTTTCTAAATCATTCATCTAATTGATTTAAATTAAATGACGTATATAATGGAATGATCCTATCACTCTCTAATAGAGGACAAAGGTCAATATCCATAGAAAAAAGAACGAACTAAATATTTATTGTTTTTATTAATTTCTTCTTCAAACACACACATATGAAAATGTATTAGTTTAAGCAAAAAACACTAATAAAGTAGACTAGAAATCCATCAGAAAAGGGCTTACAATTTAGACTTTTGGGCTGCGCAGTTGTTCAATATAATAAAACACTTAAAGACATGATATTCGGGTAATAGCACTTTTATTGTCCTCTCTGTACCAACCATTTTCCTCGGCGGTGACTCCGAAAATAGTTGGTACCTTGGGGACAATCCTCGTACCCATTAAATAAGTGGATACTGGCGTTAAAAGACATCTTCCATGTGTTTTTGAAAAACATACACCGACTTTCCACCGTTATTAACAACAAATAATTCGTGACTTTTAATATCAATATCGATACCAAATGGATTTTCAATTTCATCGGCTTTACTCAATATTGAGTGGTACTCGTTTACTGCTGGGCGTGCAATGAAGATCTCATCTTGACAAATAATAAACATATTACCGCATTGGTCACTTGTTACACATTTTGCACCATGCTTACCTAGTATTTGAATATAGGAAGATGCTTTAGAAGTCTTAATGTTAAGAAAATCAATTGTATTTGGATGTGGATAAACTAATGCAATTGTATCATCGTTCACTGTACATAACTGCATTCTTCCTATGAAGGATTTCAGTATTTGTGTAATATTTCCATATTGATCCATCACGATTATCCCCTTTGTTTCACAATTCACAACCAGTTGATTTTTAACACAGGCAATACCGACACAATTGTCTCCGAGTTTGATGAGATTATTATTCTTGAAGGTTTTTGTATCAACTACTATTACTACAGCTCTAGATGCTGCCACAGCTAGTATTTCGTCGTTAATAACAGCAACAGCAGTGACGGGATATTCCATTGTTATTTCTCCTTGTTTTTCTCCCGATTTTGAAAAAAATAACAATTTTTTATTGGACTTTCCAGTTATCACGATGCGTTTGTCTGACACGACTTTGATAATACGATTCGAGTTTTGCGGGTTGAAATCTGGTGGGTCCAAGGTGAAATGATGCTTGTATCGGAATAACTTTACACATGGTGGTGCGGTAGAATTTCTTTCGTTTGGATTAAGATCGTCAATCTTTAATATGGCGTCTGCCTCAACGGTTGACGAAGCTGTTGTTTCATTTTCTTCATCAGATTCGTGCTCTAGTTCTAAATCATTACTACATATTCGCCTTTCAAATTCGAGCGTTTGTAACATTTTTACAGTTTGACCTTCATGGTCAACTTCAGTAGATAGAGTACATGCTGAAGATATATCCAAGAGAGACGCTAACATATTGTCAATGTCTGTTTGATTCTGTTTCAGTTGTTCTTTTGCCTTATTGTGAAACAAGAAGAAGTATATATTAGATTGTACTTCTACATCTAATATACTTTCAATCTGGCGTTGACAGTTTTTTAAATCAGAAATTTTACCCGACAATTCATTTTGCTGTTTCTTGATGACTCCCGTTTCTTTGTCAAAATTGCTCTGTAATTTGCGTTTTGTCTCAACTTCAAATGCATCCAAAGCCCTTTTAATTTTCTCTCGATTAGTTTTCAACTGTTTATAAAGGTGTTCTTTCTGTGCATGCAATTTCAGTATATTCTCATCACTGTTTCTAGAAAATGTTTTCAGAATTCTCACATCATTGCCAATCTTTGAATGTAAATTGACAAATTCGTCTGACACATTCACTGTTTTCACAACTTCTTCTATTTTTTCAACATCCTGACATTCATTATGTTGATTCCGTTTGCACAGAATACAACATGGACACTCATGTGTCGTGCAGAAATATTCAAATGTATTTTCTGGATGCTGGTTACACTTAACTTGTATTGTTTTCAGAATCGGTATTAACGATTTGTATTTGTCTACAGAAACCACAACGTGCCCTTCTGTTGCCGAAAGAACGTTGTGGTATTTAGAACATGATTCACACAACAGTTCCGGACAAGAAATACACCAATATAATCCTTGTACATTTTTACACAATTGTTTACATGGCGCACATTTACCACTATCCATTTTTTGCTTATGCACACGGAAAATAAAACATGTATTGCATTTAAAAACCCTTGATATTTTACTATAAAGATTATAATATATAGTCTCTTTAAATATGTGGTTTTTATAACTGATAGTGATCATTTTACAAAAAAGTAGGTCAAATTTTATCTTTATACTGTAAGTCGAATAACAATAAATATCAGATTGTAAATTGTAATTTGATTGTTCAGTACATAATCATATATTACAACCAGCTGACATTAGTAAATATTTAGGTGTAAGTACTATTAGCAATGATCTAGATTGGGGCCCACATATTAATTATCCCAGTCAACAACAAGACGTTAATCCGACGTTGGTACATGGTCGGCATGGTTGGTCGAACGTCGTTGTTGGCATGCCAACGTTCGCCCAACGCTGGGCCAACGTGAGCAACCCAACCGTTGGGTTGATATCGTTGACCCAATGTTAGCACGACGTAAGCTTTTTGATGGTGAGATGGGTAGCCAATTAGCCAACGTTGTGATCCGACTATGGACCAACCGTCGGCCACGTGTCGTCGGACCGGCGTCGTTACTTGGTCGCCCATTAATTGTTCTAAAGTTTTTGTTAAAATGTCGATTTGATTATATTTTGCATAAATACAATTGTCTGATATTATGTTACCAGCCCCCCATCCCAACCACCCCACCCTCACACGAATCACACCTACCCACGCTAGATTTATGACGGAATTATACATATTTCATTTCCTTTATATGCACTTTATGTTTTTTTACTTTTTTAACATCTAATTTACACACTGAATTTACACCTATATCTAACTTAGGTCGCATTCGTTTCTGCCCTAAAGGACGTGAACGACTACGCGCGTAGTCGTTTAATCCATTTGTTTCTGCCATTTTAGTGTCAACGATGGCATCGTTGACGTAAACGATGTACGCGCAAAATAGTCGCGTACTCGTTGAATGTTTGTGATTGAGACTTGTAAACGACGCAGTTGTTTCTACATTCGTCGTTTAATAACTACAGACACGTGTATTTTTCGCGCGAAAAATCTTGAAACCTTGTAGAAGATGAACAACGGAGAAATAAATAGTAAGAAATCGTGTCTGTTAATTGTTTATTTTAATCTAACACACCGTTTCTGAAATTTTCTATCCTTTTATAATAAAAAAAAAAAATAAAACCTTTACATTATTATGGTCGTCCTAATTCATGACTACATCTAGCTATGTCTCGATTATTGGGATATCCCTCCTTCCGTAAGTATATTGCAAACGTGCATAATAAGCTCATGATCTCCGTCTGCATTGTCGTCCGATCTTCTGAAGATGAAGACGAACTGTCATAAAAAATTGACAAAAACAACACAGCGTTTTGGTCATTCATTTTCCCGCGCTGTGTAAGATGTTTGTTCACCTCGGAGGTGTAGAGCTATTTTTATCTCTTATCTTCAGGTCAGTGAAGGTCATTAAACGACACATTTGTTTCTGGTAGTGTAACGTTTACTAAACGACGCTCATTGTTGACAAAATTGCTGACAGAAACAAATGCACTCTTAATGAATACAATCTCAGATAAATATTTGGTCGTCACAGCTGTATCGTAAATTTCTACCATCCCTCTTTGATAATATTTGATATTGCATGCAATTTGATACTTCCTGTAGCTTTGGACATCATTTGCGCGCCACTTCTGTTGACATCATGCGTAGAAGACATAGAAAGACTGAGAAATGTAAGTATTTATAATTTAATTATTTATGTTTAAACAAAAACTTCGTTGAACAAAAAGTAAAGGTTCTTAAATAATAGTGTGTGTCTTACGGAAAAAAGCACTGTTGAAGAATAATTAAAGGACGCACAGCGACCTTGATGATTTTTGTTCTGATAAAATATTGCATGTTTTGTGCGAATTCAAGACAAACCATATTGGTTATACAAGTGTGGGAAACTCCATATTTACATTTGAATGTTTTGTTTATCTGCGAAATAATACATACAGATATTTTCCCGTTTACTTTATTGTAGTTTCGGTGGATATCTCGCACATATATTTCCTTTGCAATTTTACTTTTATGCATACTAGAGTTCGACCGAGCGTTTTTTATTGATGAATAAATACAATTTTAAAAAAGCTATAGCAGATTATTTCTTTGTCGTTAAATAAAGGTAAAATTAACAATCTATTATATGTATTTTTATATTAGTTTTTATCTACAAATTTAAAAAATACCATTAAGTAAGCCATAGACCAGTGTTTGTTATAATTAATCTAAATAACTTGTGTGAACAATTGATTATTTGTAACACATGCGGCCTGACCATTTTTTTCTTATCACATAGACATGCATGTACTAGGTCAAACCAGAGGGTCAAACGCATGAGTAACTTGATTAGTTATACAACTTGTTAGTATAGTAAATAACATACTGGCTTATCATGAATTTATAATGAATACATTTAAAATGTTACCGCGAAGTTCACATTATTTTTTTTTTCAGAAAAAAAAACACATTCTCACACCAGACTCAATAAAATGTCTTACTGGAGAGTCAGAAGAAAAGTTGACAAAATAATAAATTCATTAGAAGACAATTTGCCGGTTAATCAAATGTCAATATTCCACAATATGGATCACCTTTAAATATGATATTTTGTTCCATATTGTCTGATTTATTGAAGAGTTTTTAAGAATAACCATATTAATTTTGTGTTCCTTCCTTAATCTGTAAGACATCTTTCTTTTTCCAGATTAATTATCTTGGGACTATTGGTGGTGAAAACGTGAAAGAATGTACGAGAAGAATAATGAAATGCATTATGAAAACCGAATTGGCGGTACAACTGAACTGGAGAGGAAAGGGAGATAAACATGCGTTTGAAATATTATTGACCTGTGCAGTGCTTAAATGTAAGTTTATAATTAATGTCATTTCAGAAACAAAACATTTTTTTTCAATATCCTGAAATTAATTATTGTAAAAAAAAATCATGGAAAAAAATCATAACACTGTGACACCTTCAACAAATGAGAAATGATTCGCATCCTTCACCAGGTTTAAGACCGCACATACATATTTATCATATTTACTGTGGTCAATGCCTATGACAGTACCTATACGCTTGTCTAATGTCCGGTTAGTAGGCAAAACACGAATTTAACAATTTTGTAACAAACTATGAACTTTGATGTTATCTGCACTGATGAGAAATAAATTGTCGAAATGGCCATTTGCAGAATTTAAATTAACTGCAATCTCGGTACCTTGTTATTTTGTAACAGTACCAGGCTACCATTAACTTTACACAAGTAAGAGAAATTGACATCAAAACAGATATCATTGAATGAATTCACTTACAATTTGGTGATATATTTGGACATATTTATGAAACTATTCTTCAACGTATACTTAAATGTGCTTGTAATTTCAGGTGTAGTTCGCAAAAATATTTTAACAAGACAGGAAACGGATGACAGAATAGAAAATGTTATCAAAGACTGGTTAAAATATGCCAGTGATCGGGATGGTGACAGAAAAAAGAGAAAAATTGCGGAAGGCAATCAACAGGAGCCGAACGGTCTTCCTCAATAGACACTGACAATATTTCATTGTTTTATATAGCAGTTTTGCCGAAACATATCATAATAGTTTTATGATGGACTATTATAAATTTGTATTCCTGTTGGACTTTTTTGAACAAGGAATAATTGTTTTGATATTGCAATATTGCTGATTAAATGTTTTAAAACTGATTGTTTTATCTAGCAGTTTTATGAAGCTATTGAACGTTTGTAGTAGAATATCGAAGGAAATGTTAAATACTTCTGATTGCGAACAATTGACACATGACAAATATATTCACATATACTAGTACATATTGTAGGTACCTTTCTTATGATACTAAATCCAGAATCAGAGATTACATATTCAAGAAACGTGTGGAAGACGTAGAAACCGCACTAAAGATGGAACTCTTATGTATTGATACGGTTTAGGTAGGAAGAAAGTTGTAGTGGGAACCATGTTGTTCTTGTGTCTTGTTTAGTATCCTTATGATTAATTTTTTTAACTGAAACACAGTTCGTCAATAGTAGTTGAATAAGTTGCAAGTGATTGGTTTCTGTGTAATTTTCATACTGGAAAGTATTTCAATTTCTTATTGGAATCAACTAATTTATGGGGGAAAATATACAAATATATTCTATTACTGTATATGGTCATTTTGACAATTGATGTCTCTTAAGAATAGCCATAATGAAAGAGACTGTGACACATCACTTGGCATGTGCTTTGAATCATAGTTTCTGTTGAGTCTACAACATTTTGTCATGCTACTGTTTGATGGAATATTGGATGTTTTACCAACGTGAACTACTGGTGGAAAATAGTCAAGGCTGACGTTAGAGTTGAACATGGTTGGCAAAGGGTTGTAAATAGTTTAGGCTGACGTTGGACCGACGTTGGATACTGGTGGGATTAGGTTGGCACATGGTTGTAAATAGTTTTGACTGACGTTGGGCCGACGTTGGATAATGGTTGGATTAGGTTGGCAAATGGTTGTAAATAGTTTTGACTGACGTTAGGCCGACGTCGAACCGACCGTCGGGTCAACGTAGCGCCAATTAGCACTATTACGATGGGCCAACGTTGGGTTCCGACGTCGGGCCAACGATCCGAATGCCCGATAACCAACGTTGGACCGACGATGGATAATGGTTGGATTAGGTTGGCAAATGGTTGTAAATAGTTTTGGCTGACGATGGGCCGACGTCGAACCGACCGTCGGGCCAACGTGGCGCCAATTAGCACTATTACGATGGGCCAACGTTGGGTTCCGACGTCGGGCCAACGTTGAGTTCCGACGTCGGGCCAACGACCCGAACGCCCGACAACCAACGTCGGCCCAACGTATTGTTGCTATCTGGGATACAACTGAAAAAGCCTATAAAACCTTAGACTTTCTACGCAGAAAAATGAAAAACTGTACACGTAATGTTAAAAACCTTAAGTTACGTAAACATCACTTGTTCGTCCGGTTGTCGAATAATCTTCACCAGTTTGGAATCCATCTAAAATAAATTGCAAATATCTCAGGTTGAGCAAATACAAAGGAAAGCTGCTAGCTGCTCGGTACACCTTTAATGGCTACCGTGACAGATCACCAATATAAAATAAACGGGTTTTAGTAGAGGTACCAACAACAATACTATCCCAATCTGACAGACGTTCACGTTCAGTTTACCTCAGTCAATAGCTCTTTCAACTAAGCTAGAATCGTTCAAAAGTGGTATCTCCACATTAACATTTGAAGGATTCCCAACACACCTTTAAATACATATTGCAAGCCACTGTATATATATATATATTATCAGTTCTAAGCTCCCAAGTGACCGACTATGATTATTTAGACGGTCAGTAAATTGTTGAAGGGTGAGCGCTTTAGTCGATCACGGAAGCTTATTATACGTTATCAGTCTCGAGATGTTATATATCCCGTCTTAGAGGGCAGTGGTTTTGTTAAAAGGTGAGACGTCAGCCGAACCTTTTAGCAAAACCACTGCCCTCTAAAACGGGATATATAACATCTCGGGACTGCTAACATTTTTATCTGAATTGGAACAACATTAATAAGAGCAAAAATATAAATTACGTTTATCTTTGCACAAAGGTCACAGAGAACGATTATTGATTTTCTGTCATGTAATGAAATGTGGGTCATATTGTGCAGTATAAATGGAAAGCGATGTCATAACATTTTCTGTGGTTATTGAAATACACTACACGACAATATTTAAACTTGTCTTTAGTTTAATCATAAAACAAAGCATCAACATTTTATACATAAAAACCATGACTATTACGTTCTATTTTGAACACTATTAAAGTAAAAACTGTCATTACTAAGTACACCACATATTGATTTTCTGTCAAGTAGTGAAATGTGGGTCACCTGTTGCAATATAAATAGACAGCGATGTCATATCATTGTCTGTGGTTTATGAAATATAGGTGAGAGACGTCGTCTGCTGTGTGAGCCAGATTATTGATTTTCTGTCACCGCATTTCTTCAAAGAAGTTTCTGCCTTCCATGAATCATTAGAAGTACCTTGTTACCCAATCAAAGTTCTGCTTGCCACTAGAATATCAGATAAAACATTTTTGCACGATGTTGCTGATCTATAACTTGAAACAGAAACTATGTTTTTTCCACGAACTATGTTTGACGGACTTTATTGGAAGTTCTAAGGCTAAAGACGTAACGGTCACTAGACAAACGAAAGCACCAAAGGGATGTTAAACGATCGAACTGCTTGCATGTAGATTTTTTGTATGCTATGCACAATCGCAAAATATCAGTTTACTTTTAGAAAAAGATGTCAAACTTTGAAATAGTAAATTGAGAGCAAACTCCAGAGACATCAATATGTTATTCACATAAAACAGCTTTTTATCCAATGTTCCAGAATATGTTACATTGTCTTGTGTATACATTTGTATATAACTATATATAATAGTGAAAATTTTGACAGCATGGCCAAGAGTGAAAGACCTAGGTAAATCTGCTATTAACAGGAAACCTACCTCGTTTGAATTATCGTTTACAACTCCTTTACAAAACTCATTCCCACAAAATAAAACATAATATAGATGTTCCTTTACCAAAGAATCTAATGGGATTAACTTTTGTAACCACAAGCAAACAATTGCTTGTAGTTTTAAAAGTCACAAGCATAATTCAGTGTTATCTGATATTTAAGAAGCATAGGGGTGGGGGTACTACTAATATAATTATTGAATACTTTAATAGTGCCAAAAATGGAAAGAACAGTTGGTGTAGGAACTACTACTATTACATGCAACAACCCAGTTTTACATTCTATTACATTATTATTTTATTTCCCATCAACTGTTTATCAGACACTACATCTGTTTTGAAGGGGCAAGGAAATCAATGTGACAGTCAAAGTGAAATATAGTGCTTTCAGAACCACTGTGTAGCATCACCACCGGATATAGGTACCCTCGAAGCGAGTGGAAAAATAAACGTGAAGTCAGGTAAGGTCAAATTCTTCTTATTTTCATTATATTCTACGTTTTGCTGACAAGTAAAGTTTTGTGATATTGATCCCTAATAATGTAGCTACTATTCAAGGCTGATTATGATCCATAATTGGCTTTCTCTCTCTTCAAATCGTCAGAATCGGACCGGGTGGTACCTGTTCAAAGAAGCATGTGACGAGTTCAAAGTTGTCAAAAACATGTTTTTCCTTCAACTATTCATTTGACGTTTTTGTAGAACAAAGTTTTATCATATTTAAGCTTGATCAACACTATACTTCGAAATAAACTATTGTTTTCACAGAGAAATTCATGTAAATCAAGCGGAAAAATTGTACGGCGAATATTTATTTACTGTACGGGGAATAGATACTTTGCTATTTGCCGTACAGCGATGTCGCTTTATTTTCATGAATGTCTCTGTGAAAACAATAGTCTATTTCGAAATACAGTGTTGCTCAAGCTTAAATATGATAAAACTTTGTTCTACAAAAACGTCAAATGAATAGTTGAAGGATAAACGTGCTTTTTACAACTTTGAACTCGTCACATGCTTCTTTGAACAGGTACCACCCTGTCCTATTCTGACGATTTAAAGAGAGAGAAAGCCAATTATGGATCATAATCAGCCTTAAATAGTAGCTACATTATTAGGAATCAATAACACAAAACTTTACTTGTCAGCAAAACGTAGAATATAATGAAAATAAGAAAGAATTAGACCTTACCTGACTTCACGAGGTACCTATATCCGGTAGTGATGCTACACAGTGAGAACCATTCGTGGGTTTAATTTTATACCTTGGAAAAGGGAAATATTTTTCTATATGAGGTCTTTTTCGCGGAAGGGGAATGTGACTCTTGAAAAAATTTACTACACTTATTAATAAATTTGACGATGAACTTTTATCCAATGATATATATATATATATATATAGCCTTCCGAAGACAACATCCGTGTCCTTTCCATTTTCATCTTTTTTGTTTCGAAGCCAACATCAACATTCAATATTCCCGGAATTCCCTCATCCATTTACGGACACCTACTGGAGTATTATACAGGTTTTTTTTCATTATTTGTGTCCATGTTTGTTTGCCAGTTGCCCTACATATATATATGCATCGATACTTTCATTTCATGTTTATTTTTTAGGTGGAACATACTTTAAAAGCATGTATTGTTGACATAAATATGTCAGCAGTGAGTCAAGGTTAATATTTCAAAACCTCTTCGGGATTTTCTAGACTTTTCATTAGATAGTACGTCAAACATTAGAACACGTGTTGTCTAAAGCACTGGTTCCCAATCCTGAAAACTATGATGGTCGAGAACTAACGACACTGACAAACCAGTAACTCGAATAATTCAAGCCCTTTCCGTCTCCGATTCTCTCCGCCTTCTGTAATGTAACCGGGAGCGTAATATAACGACTGGATTATTTGGTTAACAAACCAGTTGAATTGTAACCCCCAGCAGCGTAGGATATAAATAGACTGTTTTAAAATTTATTCTAAAATTAAAAACAGAAAACACACATTTCGGAACAGGACAAAAGTAGAAAGGTACAATTTTTGTACACTTGCTGAAATATCCACACGCATTTTGTTGTTGTTCAAATGTCAATTTTCAGACACAATACGAAAATCAAAGTCTCTTACATAGTAAACACAATATCAATTTCTAAATATTGAAATATCCATCCGCAAAATCCGTGTTGCAACAAAGAAATACTGATAGATGAGCAAACGTGCATATAAGTACCCGATTTTAAGGGGGATTTATAATATATGAATGTTGCATGCATGCTCTTT